>CM060971.1:3156339-3756339 GCA_030765045.1 Tenodera sinensis
TATAGACCTTTTTCTAAAAATGTTTTTTTCTGGATTCAGGGGCCTCAAAAGATATATATTTCCGGTGAAATCTCGACATGAAAATTTTGGGTGAAATACAATACTTCCTCTACATACTTTACGCAGTAGAGAAAGTATAAACCCTCAGTCTGGGAGGATGGTCCTGGTGGACTTTGAAGCTTAGACCTAGAATGCATGAGTTCATGTTCATGCTGTTACGGCCAAAACACATAATCATACGAACTATGCACTTCAGGCTATTTTTCATATTACACAACTTTAGTTTACCATCACACCTAAGTAACACCCAATACTTCACAGTAATAAGAAAGTGAAAGTTACACAACCGCTCTCGTTGCTCACTATTATGGCAATGGAGTGAATATTTTTAAAATAATTGCATAAGAAGTCGTTTTGCAATTAAAAAGTTTATAGCATAAGGACATTTTCAAATATGTCCAAAACTCATTCTTAGAAAAGAAGCAAATACAACATTCAGACTTTTATATTACCGTACCCATGTCTTCAATGTAGATTCCAATATTTAATCGGAATAACAGAAATGTTACATATAATTTCACATACAGTTATTAAAATCAAAATTCAGCGAGTAGTCCAGATAATGTACATAGGAACAGTGCAGCCCTCCCGTAGTCCTTTAGTCGTTCACAAGGTAGTGGGACAATACACTGTCTGATTGCATGCAGCAATCAGGCACTAAAACCCTCCTCAAACATTCATTTCTAATCCCTACTTACTCCCATTCACAGAAAGCTGCAGTTGAATCTAACATGACCTCAGTACACTGTCATGTTGGCAGAAACGGCCAAGCGTTCACAAAATGTTGACATATCTATCATGAATTCGATTGCAATTAAGGTGCAGCTCATTCGTAAGTTTAAGTCCTACATAGATACAAGATGGTTTTTCTTTCGGTTGTGTACTCTCGACTCTATGATTATGAGCACTTACGAAAGGACCTTGGCATCTCGACCGAAAGGTGATGTTTTGTGCCTTTATCACTGACGGGGCACCACCCGGAGGATGGATGAGGCGGATGGATTCTAAGGGCGGCCCGGAACGTTGCCATGACAGCGCAGGTGGCAGAGTTCCTACATATTCCCAGGTAGAAGCATCCCGGTGGAGGCTGGCTCAGCCCGGTTCCTCTCCCACCCCTTCGGGTTCGTGCTCCCAAGCGGAGCGCAGGTCTCGGAACCCGGCTTTCCCCCTTCGGGCTTGTATATCCCATGGGAGAGGGGGGCTGGAAACCAGTAGGCTCGCCGTCGAATCCGGGGGACGCTCGCCGACGTGACCTAACGGGATAAAATGTGAAATGAGATAATGTAACGAAATGGAGGGACAGGAAATTCGGAGGATATTGAAATCCTTCCCAGTATTCGCCCGGTGACCCGGGGAAACCTTCGAAAAACCCATGGATCAGGAATGTCAGCCACGGAGATCGAACCTGCGACCTCCCGAATGCAGGCGACAGAAGTAACAAATTTGTTTGTATAGCTTTGAGAATAAGTTGGAGTCAACTCGAAACTTGAGTCAGCAATTTGCATGAAAAACTTGCAACATTACTAAGATAAGTGAAGTTTTTAGTTACTAATTTGTTCTTACTTTAGAATCTTGTTGCTTCACTATTAATAGCTTTATTTTCCTTAATTAACCAAAGTTGGTATTTAAGTCCAATGTCTTTCAAGGATGCGACACAAAGATTTTGAAGAAAATAGCCCCACCCTAAACTACCCTTTACATGGAACATTTTTCGAAAATTTTGATTTTCTTGAAAATGGCTCTAACGATTTTGATTAAAAAGTCATATGTTTGAGATATTTTTATGACAAATGAAATGTATATCTTGAATTTTCTGGCTATAGCCCATGTAGTATTTACTCTGGACGACTGGTAAACCGTTTGAGATAGACCAAAACATACTATGCAAAAAATGTAGATCTGGCTAAAATACATAATTTATGTCCAGATAAATTTTCTTGTAGGTTGAACCATTTCGGAGATATTCCTTGTTATGTTTGTGAGTTTCGGAAAACTTAAAACTTTCGTGAAATGGAACATCGTTGTTCATTTTTTTTTTTTTATGTCAAGTGTGCAAAGAGAACGGAATCTCAAAGCTTTAAAAGATTTGACTACCGCACAAAGCCTACTGTATTCTAACATTCCCCTTGTACCTACAAGGAAATAAGCAATAAGATAATTTGTACAAATGTTTATCTTAACTAACACGAAGAAGATATAGGAATAAGAGTTGGTAAGAATGGTTAGTACAAGAATAGAGAAAGTCATATGAGTGCAACACATCATATTTTTTTTTAGTTGTGTGTTTGCAGGCAACACACACATGCGCACGGAGACTTACCTAAAGATGCCTATTTTGGAGTTATCTAAACTTTGGGTGAAATCTTGACATCAAATTTTTGGGTACAATGCAATACTACTTCAACTTATACGTATGTAAGTGAAAAAGTAAAACAATACTCCTTTTGAAAACATTATGTTGAGTACAATAAGAGAGGAGACAATGCGAGAGAAGTTATGCAGTCTTCTTCTTTGGCATTAAGGCCCTTGTAGTCTAGCCTTGGCCTCTCTTACGATTTCAGTCCATACCCGTCTAACCATAGACTTGTGCCTCCATTTTCCCCAAGTTCTTAGATCTTCCTGTACTCCATCCAGCCACCTACATTTTTGTCTGTCAATATTGCGTCCACCTTCAGTTTTGAATTTAGGATCTTTTTGGCTATTTGTTTTCACCTATTCTGATCACATGTTCTAACCATTCCAACCTATGGGCTTTAATTTCGGCAACAATGTTTGAAAATTGATGTCAAGCTTTTAATTCTGTATGTATCAGAATCTCCAGTGATGTTTCTCATATTTAAGACCACAGGTTTTTCTCGAGATCTTGCTTTCCCATGTCATCAGTAGTTCCATTTTCTTGATTTTACTGTCCTAAAGCACAATTGATCTTACGACTGTTTTGTACAATGAGAGTTTTGCTTTTTACTTATGCTTCTTGTGCTCAATGGTTTGTTTAGGACTCTCAGGCATCTGTTGGCTGCTGCGATTTTATGCCTCATGTCTGCCACTGCAGTGTTTTCTTGGGTAATTAAAACTCCTAGATATTTAAAAGAGTCAACTTCATTATAGTTAAGGCCGTTTATTTGTACAATATTGTTGGAACAATATTCTTGCTCTTGTGTTCTCCATATAATCGATCTCCTCTGCTACTATTTGAATTTGGCTTACTGTTTCATTTGGCGCATTTGGAGGTCTACAAACAAACACTGTATCATTAGCACAGGCCACGCACTGTCTGCTCCTGATATAGTAGGTACCATTAAAATTAATGTCAACATTCCTCATGCCGATATTAAAAAGAGCTGTAGATGGAGATCTTTTCTCACTCCGTTCACCTTTAAAAAAGGTATCAGATATCTTGTTTTGTATGAAGTTGTGCATTCTTTTGTAGCGTTTAACGCCCGCTTTTGCTGCATACAGCACCGTAGGAATGGAATGAAGATGGAGCACCGGTGGAATTAGATGGCGGGGGAAACCGGAGAACCCGGAGGAAACCCGCCCCTGCGCCGCTTCGTTCATCACAAATCCCACATGCGGGGTTGCGTGGGTTCGAACCCGGGCCACTTTGAAATTGTGCATTAGCTATAATAATAATAATAATAATAATAATAATAATAATAATAATAATAATAATAATAATAATAATAATAATAATAATAATAATAATAATAATAATAATAATAATAATAATAATAATAATAATAATAATAATAATAATAATAATAATAATAATAATAATAATAATAATAATGTTTGTAAAATTTGACACATGTAGGTCCACTGTATTGCTTTTTTTAAAACAAAATATACATTATCAAAATCTCAGTTGTAAGTAATTCTGAGTTATAAGTAATCTTGCCTCTTCCCCTTGACATGCGCATAAATCAGGTTCAACTGTATTATCATCATCATCATCATCATTATTATTAATCATCCGTAAGTCGTATCCAATATCATACAGTCAAGAAGCTTGGAAGCCTTAACAGTGTGCGGCTCCAAGTATGCTAAGATCGTCGTAAGAGGATGTTAAAATTGGATTAGATCTCTGCTAGCTCATACCACTCTAAATACAAGTAGTGCACTCCTTCGCAGTTATGAGTACATCATATATCTTATGCACCTACATGATTTAGTATCTGCTGTACTTTCTTCCGCATGAAACACCTGAATATTCAGCTTTATACAACGGTGTATTCCCAACACAGTAAGATCAGTTTACGTATACAAGCATTCATTTATGCTTTTGTAATGACGTAGCTAGAAGCAGGAGTTTGTTGGCCAAATCGCCGAGGGCGCTTTAACAAGGAAACTGACCCACTACTGGGTTCGAGCCAAGGAAAGGGGACCAAGTGCACACAGAACCGGCTCCACTTCGGTTCATATATGGAGAATGTCAGCAGGAAATACAGAAGATATTTTGGATGATGCGTCTATGTTCCCGTTACGTGCGGAGGTTTGCATAGCAGTTGGTCTGGTCAAAAGTTGCACCTTTCAATGTACAGGGTGATAAGCCTCTATTGGAATAAGGGAGCCATACTGCACATTAGGGATTGTGAATTTTCGCAAACTTGATGTAACACGGTATAGCGCAAAATGCTTATAAAGCCTTCCACTCTTGTATTTTCTTTTTCCATACCTCTAAATCACTTTTTAATGTATTTTAAAAATGCGATAAGTTATGACATTGACTCAACATGCGGAAATTATACCAAAAGTAATATATGTGTGAAATGTATTACAATTCATGGAATCTTTTTCAAATGAAAATGTAAAAGGCAAAATGAATACATGTTTATGGAATGTTTGCTCATGTGCAACAAAAGATTCAGCAGTCCCATGGAAGAATTTTTTTTTTTATTTATCAAATTACAACTAAGCAAAAGCTTATCTGGTAATATTTTCTTCTTAAGTAGGTTCACATGTGCAGGCGAGTCTTCCATTGAAGGCTCCCATAGTTTACACATAGTTCTTGCGGTCTCACATTAAGTCATCTGGCTTTATTCTTTTCAGTCTTCGAACTTCACAGTTACTAAGCACTTTCAACATCTCTTTGTTTTCATGGTGCTGCACTTTTAAATGACGTTTCGTTGCAGTCTTTTTTATTTCTTCTATAACAGTGTCGATCTTGAAATCTCTATGTATGTCATCATATCATTTCGTACATACCATGGTGCATTAACTATTGTTCTTAAAACTTTATTTTGAAAAGTCTGTATGTGTTTTATGTTGGTCGACTTAGCGCAGCCCCAAAGCTGTATCCCATAGGTCCAGACTGGCTTTAACACCTGCTTGTATATTAATAACTTATTGTATATATCAAGTTCGGAATTTCTCCCAATGAGCCAATAAAGTTTCTTATATTTGATATTTAACTCTTTTCTTTCAGTTTCTATATGCTTTCTCCAATTTAATTTTGAGTCTAGTGTCATTCCCAGATACTTCACTGTTTGTGCTTGGGGAATAGTTTGGTTATTTATTTTTATTGGTAGTATCTGAGTTTGAAAGAAAATGAGAGATTTTTCTCTCTCAAGAGGATAATTAACTTCTTAATTCTGTCACCATTACCCAAGTATTATCAAGAGATTTAAGTGAAAGTATGAGAAATATCTCACTATTCTAAATTGTTATTATGGATAAGCCTTTTTATATGATTTCATTCTCAATTAGTAATACAAACTATTAAGGAGAATAAAGATGTAGACTGTCTGCAAACACTATTGACCGCTAAGCCCAAATACCCAGATTTTGCTTAAGCAGTTCTGCAAATGTATTTGGGATCCTATCTATAGCGTAGATTTGATAAGAATATGTCAGGCAATACAAATTATTAGTTTTAATGAAAAGGAAAACATGAATGACATAATAACAAAGTGTTGAGGTATATTCTGTGATTTTATTCAACAGTGTTTTTGATTAATCAACTTCACTTAAGCTGCGCGTTCATATTGCCACGGATCTGTTCGGAAATACCTCGCGGTGAAGAGTCAGCCTTCTAGGTACCACTCCAACTTACGTGGTCACTGTCCACGAGGCCTTAGAGCTAGGAAACTGCACCTCTGCTTCTGTGACAATTTATATAGGTCTCCACAGAAATCTCAGTGCCAGGCTTCTAAAGTATATTTAGTGAATGCGAGTGCAGTTGCTTCACAAAGATAATGTACCCTAATCACAATTAATCGCTGTCATAAATCCGTCTCCAGGGTTAGAAAAGAGAGACCTCTATTCCTGTCCATGAAGACCAATAGCAACTCTGATTGTAAGGACGTGATAGTCACATGTTGACTCCATGTGGAATCTCAGTTACCAAATTCTCAATAATTTCAGTTCTTTCTGTTTCATTACACAGTTGCAAAAGTTAATATTAAAAGGTTGCAACTCTGCATAAAGGACTGAGGAGGGAGTATAAGGGTTCCTAATAGGATGGGGTCGAATTACACACGCGTTGATTAAACAGGCTCTACACGTGCCGAGCATTAGGATACCGTCTAGTCTATCTGCTTACATTTTCTGTGGGTAGAAGGCACAGCATTCGCTTTTACCATCTATTTTCATTTTTACTACTGTTTTAGACCTAAGATTGAACTTTGAGTCGTGGTATTAAAGATCCAATTCGGTGTTTACCTTGGTGACTGAGGAAAACTACGAAAAAACTTCAGTTAGATTGGTCGGTCTACAGTATTTGAACCCGGAACCTCCCGAATATGGGCCAAATATGTTACCGTCTGAACCATCTTGCTGGGTTCCTTTTATTATTTTGATTTTGGATTGGATTTCTCTTATTATTGTTATACTTCAGCTGTATCAATTCTATTTTTCTATGATTTTTTAACCTGTATTAATTTTAAAAATTTACTTTAGAAATTCTTATTTCACTATTATCCTTTTACAAATGTGATTTTAATTTTATATTGACGTTATCTCAAAAGACATTACCTGTTTATCAGTTGAATTTTTATTCGAAATGCTGTAAAATGATAAGCTGCAAATATATAAGCTACAAAATGTTAAATTAGCAATCAAAACACCGAAAATCGCCAGCCCTACTGCACATGAATTTTACCCAAAAATCCCGCAGGCTTTCTCGACCACAGCAGAAAAGGAATGAATCCGCTGATATTTCATTGGTGTTAGCATGGAGTCTTAAAAAGTGAACTTGTGTCGGTCCTCGGTGTTCTTCGGCGGAAAACGGCAAGAGGCAGTACCACTCTCCGGCAAGCATCGCTACGATATTCATTGGCATTAATACGGCACAAGACCACGCGTTCGGAGCCCAAGAGTCCAGGAGCGTGGCCTGAAGAAGCTTGGAAAGCAAGCTAAGGGCACGTTATCCCTGATTTCGTGACCTGAAGAAGCTTGGTAAGCAAGCTAAGGGCACGCCTCTCCGAAGTCGACGGCCCTTACCCAACAACACCACCTAACCTTTATTCCCTCCCTCTTACCTTCCCAGTGGTGAGGTTTGGAATAACCTACTGAGCTAGCTCAGTAAGCCAAAGAACGTAAGTTCTGTAGTCCACTAGGACTACACTTAGGCACAAAGGTTATCCAAACCGCGCTTCTTAGCAGCCACCTCCTCTCACACCTAAGTCTTCCCTGGCCCTAGAAGATGCCCAGGCGTCATTCTACGGCCAAACCTCCTAAACCCCCTGATCCCCAATCTTCCCGCCGACGCGTCCTGACCAAGAAAAAGAATTCACCGCCGCTTACACAACATGCCTTTTCTTCAGCAAGTGATGCAGAACTTAACCACAACGAAACACATGACACACGCACTCAACAAACACCAACACAAACACCCCCACGTACACCTACACCAACAAACACACGACACCGCACACACTCTGTAAGCTCCAACAGCAGCTCAGCCTCTCAAGCTCCTGACATAATTGACCATGACTCAGACACCAGCATTGAATCTACAACAAACCTCGGCAACCGCCTTAACACACTACTGACACCACGCACGACTTACATACCACCCACACCTCACGGCTACTTCACGATATACATCATCAACAGCAACCCAGACAAACAGAACACATGGCTCGTGAGAAGCTTGATGACAAAGACACAACAGAACACAGACTCACTCTACCGCGCCCAAAGACTGCAACAAAAAACTTTCGCACTGACCTTCCGCAACCAACAACAAGCAGTGACTTTTACTCAGACCATCCCCGTTCACAACTTCGGAAAGTTTGCGTACTACGCAAACTCCCCACCACAAAACCGACCCACACCCAACCCTGACACAGAACCAAACAGACCACGAAAAACCCTGACCGCCGTAGTAAAAGGAATACCCTACGATATAACTGATGACGAAATACTACAAAGCATACAAGAGACATACCCAGAAATAACACGCGCTTCCAGGATCATCAGCCAAAACAGACAGACGCAACTCGTACGAATATTCAGCACATGTATCACAACTATCAACACAATACTGAAAGAAGGCGCCATCATTGAAAAACAAATTTTCAGGGCAGAGCCTTCCAAGCACACAGACCGACACGTACCTTGCCGACAATGCCAGACATATGGACATCACGAAGAAAATTGTACCAATAAACCCATTTGCTTCCACTGTGGACACAACTCTGACACGCGACGATGCACACATCCTATCCGACATAACACCCCTTACTGCTCCACCTGCCGACAAAACGGGCACTACACCGGGCAAATAAAATGCCCGATGTATCCCAGACAACCCCCGACACAACCTGAACACACTGCCAAGACATACATCTTCCCCCACAACATCCCCACACCACCCAAACCAACACACGTGACTGACTGGCCCGAGACAAATTTCCCAAAGATCCCCGAAACTAAAACACACATGACGAAGCACGAGACAGTAAACACGTTCCAAGACGTAATATCCCAATCCGAACAACAGATAAAGTCCCTACAAGACCAACTCACAAACATACAGAAAAACATCACCAAGTACATACGCGAAATTACAAACACGACAATCACACAAATACTAAGCACATTAATACCACCAATATACGACATCACTCCAACTGCATACAGAGCACGATTCCTACAAAACCTGACTCAGACTGCACAAAAGACACTTAAAAGGGCAATAAACACGACGAGAGTTGGCAACCAGCTGGCTATCTTTATAAATGAAAACACCTAACAAAGACACACGAATGACAACACCAATCCCCATAAAAAACTAAAGCACACAGTAAATACAAACACACTGACATACACATAACAAAACACATAACACACAACACAGACAAAAACTAACCGAGAGCCGTTGCAGCAACACACAAACACAACCACACAATACAACAAAAACAAAATCTTTTCTTTTTTCTCGGAGGGCAGAAGCCATCACCCCACACACAGACACGAACACGTCAACCCACACAACCACACCTACAAACACGCAAAATCAAAATTATCATTACGCACCCCAGATTGATCTCTCCGCCCCGTACCCAGTTTCAAAAAATCTAAATACGCGGCTGAAGAGGGACTATCCCTAAAACAGCCAGGGCATGTTTTCACAACATGCCCAAATAACGTTTTTCATTCATTCATTTCTGGGAACAAATGTAATCCATACTTAAAACACACCAATCTCAGCAAAAGAAAGCGTAATGTAATTTGTATCGTTTATTCTGCATAAGTTTATTTTACTTCAAAGGCATTTAGAAGTAAATACGTAAGATGGCTGACATACCATCATTTACCTAAAAGGAAGATATTCTAAAATGTGTTCTAAAAGGGATAGCTTTATGTTTAGCAGTATTTAGGAAATTTGTAAATTAATTGAAACATATACTTATTTTAATGGCTTAAACATTAGAGGGGCTATTTGCGGAGGGGGGGGGGTTAGGCTATCCCTATGGTCCTGTCCTTAGCGTAGTAATAGCGCTGCTGCTTACCAAGTAGGAGACCCGGTTCAATTCCCAGTATCTGGGTCCGGGTGCACTCAGCCTCGTTAGCTCCCTGAGGAGCCAATTGAGGAGTTACTTGATTAAGAAGCAGTGGCCCCTGGTCGCGAAAATCGCACAAACGACCGAGAGGACCCGGGGCGCTGATCACATCCCACCCTCCGGTACTGCACCCCACTCATGATACACCTTTAGTGGACAGAGGTGGGGGACGAAGTGGCCGGGTGGTAGGCCTTGGCCAGATAAGGGTTGTTGCGCTGGCTTTAATTTTTAGTTTTACTTTAGGCTCTCCCAACGGACTTGGAGTGAAATCAAAATACATAAAAGACCAGGCCTGAGGTCAAGAGGAGTAAAACACTAATCATTTGCTTCTTCCTGAGTTTTACGTATAGTAGCCAGATTCATTGATGGACACAAATCCTATTTTGACAAGCTGATAGCATATATGTATCAGAGCTGGGGCGTATGACGTCACCGCTGACATTTGGAACATGAATGAAGCCAGCGCAGAGAATCAATATATACTGATTAAAAATAGCCTCCCTATGAATTCCAACCACCTGACTTTATAGAGAATGTTATCGTAATTTAACCGAAAAACCTTCAGGAAGTACAAAGGAGTGTTCGGCATGTATTTTGTTATAGGACACTTAAGGTTTTTGAGTTCATATTTTGGCAATATATCAAAATCAATACGAGCCAGTACACTATTGACAAAACTTCCCTGTTACTGCCAGTTACAGATAATCGTGACCCTGTTATGTTTAAATACTACATGTGAATATCTCTGTAACATGGTGTAATTAAACTTTTAAAAAACGCCAGAAATTAAAATTGATTTAAGAGGTGCAATCAGGACTGAAAAATTCAATGCCATAGCCGGGATTTGAACCAAGGATCTTCCGTTTACCGAGCGGCTGGTTAAACTACTAAGCTACCATGCCCAACTTACCAGTACGACATTAAATTCCCTAGCTGATTCGCACTTTTCCCCGGGTAGACCACAAGGGAATCTCACATCAAGGGCGACTTACAATTGTAAGTACTTTAGTACCCTGGTTTAAGTAACCTTTAGATGGTAATTATTATTTATTTATGCCATCAAGCTTACTGCTGGCATTTTAAAGGTTACTTAAATCCGGGACATAAAGTACTTACAATTGTAAGTCGCCCTTGGGGTATTTATCTCTGATGTGAGATTCCCTTGTGGTCTAACCGGAAAAAAGTACGAATCAGCTGGGGAATCTAATATCGTACTGGCAAGTTGACCATGACAGCTTAGTGGTTAAAGCAGTCACACGATAAACGGAAGATCCGTGGTTCAAATCCCGACTATGGCATTCAATTTTTCAGTCCTGATTCCACCTCTTAAACATTGCCCACACACGGCTTGTGTGTTTAAAAACACCAGAAGTAACTTTGTTGGCATAAATAAATAATAATTAAAACCGAGCCCACTCCAAACATATGCCATTCATCTATTTGAAAAAAACAAACGTTTAACCGCTTGCAGTATTTGAATTTAACACCACCAGTTTGATAGCCGACCATGCTAATGGCTGCGCTGTTTCTACAGAAACTGTTGTTTGTCTCTGATACATATCATACCCCATTTTTTCATTTTTGAGTTACGATAAAATATAAAAAGTGCCTCTTGTATGTGTGGTGGACTCAAAATGTGCTTTTCCTATGATTATCATATATTTTCTTAGAGGAACATTTAGTTCCTCTACTAATTGTCGATCGAATGGCTCAGGTGGTACCATCCGTGCCCGCAATTGGGAAGTTGTGGTTTCGATTCTCGTAGCTAAACTTCCTGGTCCTGGTCCATGGTTTTTCCGGGTCGCAAGGCAAATGCTGGGAAAGATAATTACATCCCCCAAATTTCCTGTTCTTCCATTTCACCTGACTTCTCACTTCACTTCACCTTTCAGCCTGATTAGGTATTTCAGGGTTCTAAATGTTGGTGGGAATTTGCCCTCTGTAAATCTTCCCCACCCCTTCTAGGTCGGGGGAGCTCCCCTAGTGGATATGTAGGCTTATAGGGGTGAAGGGAATCCAGTACAAGTGCCAGCAGGAGTATAAGCTGTAGTTGTTAGAGAACCTGCCCTCTGCTGCCCTCAGTTCGGCCACCCTTAGTATCCTTTCACATCTTCCCTTTCAGTCCATTCTAGGGAGGCACAAAAGATCTTCCAGAGGTCAAAGTGCTAACTTCCCCCTCTAAACCTTCTACGTATGAATGCTAGATGCTAAACTCAAGCCAATCTCTAATACCAAACTAAGAGAAAGTGAAAACATAATGCAAACTTTGCACGTTTTAACGTTATTTTCTTTAAATATTGTAAGAGCTTTATTGAGATTATTTATTCATATTATCAACTTAATTGTGCTGATCAAAATAAATTAAAAAGATTTCCATCTTATTATCCTACTGATTTGTATTGTAAATGATAAAAATATGTACTTCCAATCATAGTTAGATATTTTTTGCCCTATAAGCTAAATTTTCAGCCAATAAAATGGCAAATGTTCTCGAATGCAGCAGCAGCAGCAATAAAATAATACATGCAATTTCAATCATGGGGGGAGCCTTTTTCATTTACTACTACACTCCTATATAGGACATGTACGTATAAACGAAATATCGAAGTATTCACCGTTTCGAACTGGAAAAGTTCAAATTGTTTTAAAGTTTTGAGTAAAATAGATCAAAATTAAATTCCAAGCATAAGAAGATCAAAATTACGGTACCTACCTGTATATAGGTAAGGTTGCGTAATTCGTAGTAGCTTTGAATAAGTGTTGTGTAATGGTCATAAATGGACAAAAGTCATTTAGAAACGATTCAAGAGCACAATTAGAATGTTCTAGAACATATTTTACCTGATTGAGAATTAAGAAGTTGTATAAGTATACTATAAAATTGTAGAAATAAAGTTTGTGACGATGGACCCTAGGATTCCTAAATTCGTGATAGTGGTAACTTAATTCATCCTAATTCTCTGATTTCAAAAACAATGATGCATATGTGCATTGATTCCCTTGACCTTCATCTACGTTACAAAACTCAAACCTTTATTAAACATTATTGCCTTTATATTTACCTCCAACTAACTGCTTGAAATGAATTGAAAATTTTGCTTTGGCAGGGAGTTCAATGCTCACAAAATCTTCATCGTTTCATCAGTATCATTGAGCAACATATTCCATAGCTATTTCCTTTCTCAACAACTGCTGAGAAAGTGACGTAGAACTGTTCAGCTATCTGTTGGATACTTCATAATTACTATTGCAGAATAAAAGCATGGTAGGAAACTGAACTTGGTATCACAGAATTAAGCATATTTACCCTACATGTATTTAACCAGGGACAGTTTTTATTGTTAAAATACAGTAGGTACAGCAGTGTTTTTAAGAAGATTGACATTTATTTTTACTTGCTTCCATTTCTTTTTATGAACTTAACCTTTTACTTACACAATATTACTCTAGCTCATTGAGCGATTGGAAAATTGTTTCACTCACGTTTTAGTGTTCCTCGACATAGCACCTTAGTCACTGGATGTGTAGAATAGTAAATTCTATTTTGGAAAATAACAGAGTCGAAGATTATAAGGATGTCAAGAGACGATGCTAAAAGTTCGCTTTCTTCACCATTTCGGATTAAAGGTATTCCAAACAATTAAGTTCAAGTTACAACTTCAACTATGTTCACTTTCAATTACTCTTACTTTCTGTTTATCTTCTCTATTTTATAAAAAGTATGTCCTCACATATACCAATTCACAAACTCACTTCCTTTTACACATTAAATTCTCAATTACCAAACAGGATTCGAAACTCAACTACATTCCAAACTTCTCAAAGTTATCTCTCACCTCCTTGGCAACGTGTCGTTATCCAAAGACCATTAATAGCTAACGAGAAAGACAGGCTACGGCGCGAACTGCAGTGATGTAATTCTCCTGGTCCAGTAATGAAGTAAAATCGCAATGGCCTTATGCATCCATATTCTAAACAACCAAAAAGAAAGTTCTCGTTGAATTCATACAAAAGATACAGTAATAACATGATGGTATTCAATTCTAGCCATGTATCAGCCATGTAACTCCGTTTCGCGCCGCATCCTGTCTTTCTCGTTAGCCACAAGGAGCATTCAATTTGGGATGCTTCCACACGGAAGGTCGAATTAACTTCTTTGTTCAGATCGGGAGCTTTGATTTGAACACTTGAACAACTAACGGGTGTTATTGCCCGCTAAACTGTAGGATTTCTTAATCAGTTTTATCAATATTTTTTCATCACACACACTCACACATGTCCATACTCTGTGGAAGACAGAGAATAATTCTGATTAAAGGAACATTCTTCGCCCTGACTAGGCATCGAACCTGGTAGGTTTGCATTGAGAAGCCAAAAGCCCTAACCACTTGACCGCAGAGGCAGTCTTGTCGACATTATGAAGCTGTTGTTTACTTCCAAGGTTTCAGCGTCCACGTGTTTCCCACATATCTTTGAAACGGTAACGTTGCTTGGAAAACTTGCTTCTCATCAAGCAATTAGAAACTTCAATCATTTAAGGCCAGAAGTGAACAAGTGAGAGCTATAAAATGCATGGTTACCACACATTACATGGTCAATCCGTTACTCAGCTCGTCAAGGACTTGCTTAAGGCGACGACACTAATGAGACAGGTAATCGAGTGAAGCTGTTGAATGTATGTCAGGATGCATGCTGTAAAGAAACATTCATTTGAGCTTAGCAAAAAAATAGAGGAAGGTGTCTCATCAACACAACGGGATCTTCAATGATAGTGAATCCATGCTCTCTTTAAACTCACAAAATATGCGTTATTATACAAGGATCTCCACTACTCCTCTGAGGACTTGTTGCTGGTTACTAATACCAATGTCAGTTGTCAACCACAGCTTCATTATTGCTTCCTTCTCTACTATTACTCTCGTGGTAAGATATTTACCGCAGTTAAATGGAAACATGTAGTGACTTTTGATGGCATGAACATTTGTGAAAGCACAACTTAATCAGTTCCATCAATAGACCTTATATGGTACTATGTAGTAAGTGTCACGAGCCATGAAAGGGATTACTTTAGTAAACCTTCTTCTTCATCTTCTTCATCTTCATCATCTTCATCATCTTCATCATCATCATCATCTTCATCATCATCTTCATCATCCTCATCATGTTCATCATCTTCATCATCATCTTCATCATCTTCATCATCATCTTCATCTTCATCCTCTTCCACTTCCTCCTCCTCCTCTTCTTCATCTTCTTCATCTTCTTCATCTTCATCATCTTCATCATCATCTTCATCATCTTCATCATCATCTTCATCATCTTCATCCTCTTCCACTTCCTCCTCCTCCTCCTCTTCTTCTTCTTCTTCTTCTTCTTCACTTCAAGGATTAGGTTCATATTGAACCTGTTCCGGCTCTCATTTCGCTTTTGGTCTTCCAACATCTCGTTTTGCTTTTGCTTTATATCCCATTGCTAAAGTTAGCAGTCTGTAGTTCGGTATCCTTTGTAGATATTCACACTATTCTCTGTTGTTTCTTTTTAGCTTCTCCAGCAATGGTTGCACCCCAAGTTTCTCCCGAATATCTGTGTTCTTTTTATCCACTATTGTATATTCTAGTGTACTTCTCATCAATTTCATTTCGGCTCCCTAGACTTTTGATTTATCTTTTTGTGTCATAGTTCTGGCTTCACTTCCTTAACGTTATTATAGGCACAGCAACCGTATTAAAAATTTATCCGTGTATCTTTTGGTGTTTTGTTTTTTATGGATTGTACCATAAACATTTCGAAAACTATTAAGTATTTTGTCCAGATCTATATTTCTGTTGTATGAAAGATAACATCTAGATACTTGCAGTATTTAACCTGTTCTATGATTATTTCATCAACCACCATTTTAGTCCTTACTAGTCGTTTTCCTTTAAATGCCATTGTTTTGGTTTTTGAGCTGTAATTTTAAAACCATATTCTTCTGCTATTTCATTTAAGACATAAGCTGATTTCTGTAACATCACTGGTAAAAATTTTTTTTGTTCAACGTTATTTTCGACATTGAAGCCCACTACCTGAAGTGTAGTCTATTCAATGATTAACAATAAAATTTGTTTTTGAGGCTTATGCTAAGTGCTCTTTATCATTATCATTACCATTACCATTGTCATTATTATTGTTATTATTGTTATTATATTTTTATTATTTTCCAAGAAATACAAAACAGCAAAGATCTACTCACATATTTCACTTTCATCTACTCACATCACCTTACTTTGAATGTAAAAACCTAAATACCCAAGCAAAAAGCAAACATTTTTATGCAAAAACTGTAATCAAATGTGATACATAATAATTTTGACTAAAATTTCACACAAAATAAACACAATTTATAGCTAAAGACATTGAGAACCGTATAGTAAAATGTGTATCAATATTTCTATAGTTTTCTAATTATAGCATACCTGTTTCTTAAAAACCATTGTAAGAGAAAATTAATTGAATGATTAAGATGTGATAAAGCATGTGCCTCCCTGTTTGACAGATATTTTGACACATGTATAGGAGAATTTTGGCAAGTGTCCCTAAAATGTAAGAGGCTGCTAATCGGCAACCGAGCTTGGCGGGTGCGCCGACATGTATAAAGGACACAGCTTATTGGGATACCATCCCCGCCCCCCCCAAAAAAAAAAACAAAAAAAAACTGACATTCCCCCATTATGGCGCGATCTGGTTAGATTGGTGATATTCCACCTGTTAGGTTGCATTAGTACTGCCAACTGTTCGTAAAATATAACCACAGTAAAGCCACGGCCATAATTGGTGTTATTGCATCTGTTATGTTGCCACAGAAGCCCTTGTTTTTGAAGCCGTTGCAGAGAAGCCAACCGATAGATTTTAAAACAAGATTATGTTTAGACGTCGTATTAATTAATTAATCTGTGGACACCATTGTATTGCTCGTGTTTGCGTGATTTTGTATTGAATTGTTTTAGAGCAGTATATGCAGTTATAACCCTATAGTCCAGTTCGTCTTAAGCTTAACGACAATTAATGACTCGCGAAGACGCGTGAAAGTAGTAACGACTGAATTACTCGTATTACAGAAAACTTAGGACCAGCCTATTCATCTGAGTGCATCACTTGTGACTTTTGTATGTGAAAATATGGAATGTAAAGATAAAATTTGCAAACTGAGAGCATTCCCCATGAAATTGTGTTAATTTCTGAACATAAGTTTTCTTTCATATCTACTCACCTCTTCAGACTCAATTATGCTCAACAAGCAGCTCGGCTAGAGCAGGCTTGGCTGCCGGTTAGCGCTCTCTGAAATTTTCGGGGTGCTTGCCAAAATTGACCCAGTATATGTCATATGTACTCTGATTTTTAAGGAAAAAGTGTGTTTTTAAGATTCTTATTTTTTAAACATATCACTTCCCTTCATGCTGAAAATCAGATTCAAAGGTTTGAAGAGCTTCTAGAATCTAGGAAAAAGACGTTATTCCCATGAAATCCAAGAAGAAGTAGCTCAGAAAGAGAACACATGCAGCTATGTTATCTGTGCCTTCAAGCTGTGTTTTGATGGTGCCTACGCCTTTTGTAGTAGTAGTTGTAGTGTTTAACGCCCGCTTTTACTACTACGGCACCGCAGGCGGTGACACTGATGATACATGAAGATGGAGCACCGGTGGAATGAAATGGCGGGGGAAACCGGAGTACCCGGAGAAAACCCGCCCTGACGCCGCTTCGTCCACCACGAATACTACATGCGGGTCCCTGGGATCGAACCCGGGCCGCCTAGGTGGTAGGCGAGCGCGCTAACCGCTCGGCCACGGCGCCGCCGTACGCCTTTTCAAGACAATCCTATATTACAATTGTATTATTATTTATACCTAAAAGGAAAGTACGATATTATCATACGGACAAAACTTGCGAATTTCTAATATTTTTCATCTAGCAACAAATGAGCTTCTTTTTACATTAAGTAAGCGAACAAATCTAATTATCAGTTGGTAACACTGACATCACCAGAAGTTGGTAATAGCATTTACCCTTGATGGGGACGATGGCGTCTCCCATTTTACACGGGAAGCAATAAAGGTTTATTTGAGTTATGGATGCTATAATTTCCTTCACCCGTTCTCCTTTCTTACTAATTGAAGTCTGTATGTAGGTGATTGTTACTTCCTTCATAAAAAAGAACTGCATTGGCAACCAAGGCTATTCCACAAAGCTTTCTCTGTTCTTAGAAGTTGTCTATGTATCTTTACATAAAGGCGCCAACACATCGTTTGTTATATGCTAGGATCTTATATATGAATGAAAGAAGCTCAAAGTGTTCCGTAGAGGACAAAGATATCCTGCAAAAACAGAAACTTTTTTATTAGACTCATATGGTGAGATATTTCTCTACGTGAATAGAGAAAGAGTAGTGCAAATATTAATTCTTGCACACATTCCACTCTTTCATTTATAAGTATTAAAAAAATAATCAAATTTAAATACAGCTTCGTTTTAAAGGTTTATATGAGGGGCAGTCAAATTAAAAGGATTGACTGCAAAAAGGTGTCATTGATAATTCGTTACCTTATTAAAAAGAATTGTCGTAACGCCAATGCATCATTGAAACATAAAATGACCAGTCTCACTCAATTATACGTTTTAGACTGCTAACGGATTCGTAATCTTGCAGGTCGCCTCGCTCGACTCAAACAAAAGCCTCCTGGTTATAAGAAAACTACATTGGGAGAAAATCCTGATCTTTAAGAAGGGTTTTGGTGTAGTTCACTGTCAGGTTTCGAATCGCCTAGAGTTCTCTGATCGAAAAAACAGGCTTTTTTACATCACATTCAAAGAAACACCTCCAGAAAGTACGGCTTTGGATTTTATTCCAGGAATGATTCACTTGCTTCCAGTAATGGCTTTATCTTGACCACTTGTATGCTTTTAGCGATGTGAAAACAGGCATTTCTATACATTGGTTTCATTTGGATCACTTTTGATGGTGTAATATTGTGGACTTATTAACAACCTGAGTTCGAATTAGAAGCAGGAACAAAACTACAGTTCTACAAGTTTGCATTAATGCTATCGATCGAGTATTTTCATAATTAGTTCCGATGATTTAACAGTTACAAGCAAGCATACGACGCGTGAACAATTCTGGAACAGTTCTCGCTTTCAAGCCCAAAAAGAGGATCGAATAAAAATCTTTCGACCAGTCAGACTTATTATGCTATTAAGCTTTTATGATACACATGCGAAATTGCACGGAATGTGTTATCAGAACAGCTAATCCAGCCTGCATGACTGAATGTACGATGTCTGGTGGAGAGGAAAACAGGGGAGCATCGTCTTGCTACATGCAGTATTCATAACAAACGAAGTATCATGACTTGCTGCGAAAGAATACGAGTCAGTCAAGTAACTATTATTCCAAGAGTACCCTACTGGTACGGTTATGAGTATATACTCGTGGACGTACTTTACTGATAACTTCGAACGGTTATTTGGAAACCAGTATCTTTATTGGGTGGGGGGAGTGGAACGGCCGGAATTTTTACTGAAAAATGACTGTTTTTGCCACCTTTTATAGGAGTGAAACACGCCATCTTTACTCTTGACAGTGAGATAAATGCATTACGAGTTATGAGGCAATTATTGTTTAGTACAGTTTCCACACAGTACATACGTCACACGATTATATCATTTGTCTGTTTTTGGGAAAGTGTAAATTTTGAAAATGACAGGACAAACTTTATAAATTTTCCAAAATGTTAATGAAATTTTCTTCTATGAAAATTTAGATATAAGGACTGTATGAGCCACTCGGAGTAATTTGTTTTAATTTATGAAACATGCAAAAGGAGGCTGCCTTAGATTCCACCTTCGTCATCCATCAGTCCTCTATTTACGTACCTACATACACAGGCGACGCTTTAAAAATACTTGGTAGAGTTTATGCTTAAGCCAACATTCAACCCAAAAATGTGAAAAAGTACGCGCTCACACTGCTGTCAAAATATTTCTTTTTCCACTATTGGTCCTCTTAAAAAACTTGAGTCCGTAAGAACATATTTACAACTTCTGTAGGGGCTTATTCTGCAGCCACAGATGATGTTTAATAATTAAATATACTACTACAGAAGTTAGCTTTTCGTACGATTACTTTTATAAAGTATCCCATATGGTTCCCTATTGATTTTTCAACTGAAATTTATGTACAGGACTAATGTGCGATGAAACAATCATAGTTTCTTGCTCAATGTAAAATCCTTCACTGCAAAGCCAGCTCCTATATTCATTTCTTTTGCTTTCTTCTTATTCCTCTTGTGGATATTTTTCCCATTCGCCGTTCCTTCCAGTACCTCTCTTGGCAAGGTTTATTATCTTCCCTCTTTTCTGATTATTTTCAGCATTGCTTTTCCTTCTCTCAAGCACGCCTCACATTTATGGTAGAAAGACTCATTCAATATTTCCTTGTGGTTTCTCTAGTGCGCACCACTCTCTCTTTCACATCTTAAGATTTCTGAGAGTGTGAAAAAATGGACTTTATTAATTCGTGTCAGAATTCTATCGGGAGTATTTTACCTACTCCAATATCAACAAATCCCAATCGACTGGTGCAATTTAGTCCAGCGAAATAAATGAAACTACAATATTGATGGTCAAGTTAGAACACAAGGGACGAGGTACAAATCTTTGTTTTATGATGTTTGCACTCCATAACACTGACCACACATATACTGGGAAAACCGCCATAAGCAGATACCTACATTGCGTGTCAAGGTCTTCAACATCTATACTTGTCATTCTTACAACATTTTCTACCCGCGAAGATGTCGTGCTATGTAATATTAGTACATGTGAAACACACACTAGTTTGTAAAAAATCCTGTCTCCTTCAAACCTAAAACCAACTTGCAAATAAAACATCTTTTTTCACCTGAACCACAATACAGATAGCTTGTTTGTGTAATGTGTTCCTTTAGTGTTAAAGCTAAATGCTCTTTCTACTTCTGTTAAACTTAACTTTATCTTATTTATACAAATGTCTAATAAACACCATTCAGCAAAGAAATATCATGGTTTTATCGACATGCAGAACATTTTAAAAGCTTGACAATGATTCACTACGGTTAAGAACACACGTTTCCAGTTTAACAACAGAACAATTACAAATACGTTTGAAAGGATAAGAATGTGATGTATACTATCTGAAATGTTACTTCCGCTGGTAAACAAGGAAGCTATACCGTCACTCGGCGGTGAAATAAATAAAGTGACTTAATGTAAAATGTTCACATGATTTCACAGAGATGGCAATTTTCCAGGCTGTGTAATGAAGACAGTTTCCTGGAAAGCAGTTATATTCATAAGCTAACGCGTAGGGAGGTGAATTTAGCAAGACACATATAAATCAGAAATAACATGAAACACTTGGAACTGTGCAAGTGACAGTGGGGCTTCATAGGCAAGTGAAAAGCTTAGATTTCATCAAGCAAATGTAGGAGTGCTAATTCCATATAGCAAGCTATCGCTTAAAGCCAACTGAATTCCCATGTTCCCCTTGTACCTACATGAAGATTACCAATAAGATAATTTCTACAAACGTTTCTCTCAACTATCATGAAGATAGAGGAATAAGGGTTTGTGAGAATAATTAGTACAACAGTAGAGAAAGCCATGTGAGAGCAGCAGAGCAGATTTTTTTCTTATAGATACAGACCTCTACTCATAGTACAGAATATCAAATCCGTAAATGTCTGGGAAAACAAGAAAACGACGGTCAGTGTGGCTGGCACTTTCCGAAGTTTTACTATCGCCTGGGCCATGTCGTCTGGTCAGGATCGGTTTTGTGGAAGCCTTAAAACTGGGCTCCTTGAAGTGTAGTTGGAGAACCACAAGGTTATACCGTGGACCGTTATTTGTTAAGATAGAAGGAAATGACACGAGTGTGCTATTGAGATGCAGATGTGACCACCAAATGAGGAGCTAATGTGGGCAAACAAACGAGGCATCACTCTATCGATATCTTCCAGCAATAACAAGGTTTCGAAACTGAAAGCAACTGAGGTCGCCGACCGTAAAACACCACATGTTCTGGCGCCCCTACTCATTCGTTTGGGACACGTTTCCAAGCTGCTCATACATTAACAAATAGATAAACATTCTGCTTGCGCCACATTTTGATGAAAACTATAAAAACGTCTTTAGGAATGGTGGAAAAGGGTTAATGACCACAGTCATAGTTTATCTTTCCATAATGCTTTTTCAAAATAATGTCAATGCGCTCAACGTCAAACTACTGGAATAAGTGTAAAAATAACATAATTCGCTATGGGACACACATTTTGGTGCAGAAGGAACAGTTGTATGCAAAACGTCTGTGATTTTCTTCGTTTTATCACCATCACCTTCATCACCATTACCATCACCATCACCAGACGGGCCCTTAAACCCTACTCAATCACTCACTCACTCACTCATCACCATCACCGCCATCACCACCATCACCACCATCATCATTACCATCCACACCATCATCATCATCACCACCATCATCATCACCACCATCATCACCACCACCACCATCACCACCATCCACATGACTATCACCATCACCATCATCACCGCCATCATCACCACCATCACCGCCATCACCGCCATCACCACCACCATCACCATTACCATCCACACCATCATCATCATCACCACCATCATCATCACCATCACCACCATCACCGCCATCACCGCCATCACCACCACCATCACCATTACCATCCACACCATCATCATCATCACCACCATCATCATCACCGCCATCACCACCACCATCACCATTACCATCCACACCATCATCATCATCACCATCACCATCACCACCGCCATCACCATCACCATCACCACCATCACCGCCATCACCGCCATCACCACCACCATCACCATTACCATCCACACCATCATCATCATCACCACCATCATCATCACCACCATCATCACCACCACCACCATCACCACCATCCACATGACTATCACCATCACCATCATCACCGCCATCATCACCACCATCACCATTACCATCCACACCATCATCATCACCATCACCATCACCATCATCACCACCATCACCATCATCACCACCATCACCATCCACACCATCATCATCATCACCATCACCATCACCATCACCATCATCACCACCATCACCATCCACACCATCATCATCACCATCACCATCACCATCATCATCAAGGCTTAAACCTCTAAAGGCTTGTTACAGTCTCGTGCATTAAACATTTGTTGAGTCCATCTTTTCTTTGGTCTACCAATGTTTCTTTTGTCTGTTTGTAGTGTAAAAGCAGTTTTGGAATGCGGTATTCTTACATTCATACTTTTTCCACCTGGTTCTATATTGACCTATCTTCTCTGTTAGTTTAAAGATGCCTAATTCCTTTCTTATGTCATCATTCCTCTTTTTGTCTATCAAAGTGTAGCCAACTTTATTCCTTAGGAATCTTATTTTTGCAACCTCTATTTTTCTCCCTTCACTTTTTCTTAATGTCCAACATCATGAGTCACATAGCAACTTTACTTTACAGAATTGTAATTTAGTTTCTTTCCTAGTTAGTTTGAGGTTACTTTTTATTGTTCCACATATATAGTTATATTTATTAATTTCGTTTCATTTTTCATTAGGCTGTACACTAATTTCGTAAGTCATATCATGTGCGTCTGTGGATACAAAGCACCAAGGTAATGGTAATTGCGTTGACTATCATCCAATAATGCTAGTGAAGAAGGATAATCAAATTTATTAATATTATATGATAATCATAGCAGATTAATGTGTATAAAGTGTAATACCTATATAGAAAACGTAGTACGATTGTAGTATAACCGAGTCGTGAATAGCTTTTGTGGTTTGTTCGTTGTTTCGTACTGAAACACAATAGACGATTCCTTCCGGACTTCATGAATGATAGAATATCCTAATGTCCGAAACACCCATACAGCCGTGAAGTGACACCGGCAGCTCTGACCAACAAATGATATTTTTTTCGTTTCTGTTTCTAATATTTGTGACGTTTCCTCTAGCGTGATAAAACTTACTAACTACACAATATTCTTAGAATTCGCTTCAAGGTTTTACTCAGATAATTACACCTTCCATGTGACAAAGGAAATGTTGAAGCTGCTGGTAGTTTATAAGAAAGTATTGTGGAGGATGACAGAAAACTGAACACTTCTGGATTGTGGACAGAATTATATTTTTATTAATACTTTAATAAAAACATACATGCAACAGAGGGTTAATGTGTTTCGTGCGCTTTAAAATAACGTTAATAACAAAGTATTATAAAACCAAAGCTTACAACATAAATTCTGTATCATATAACCGTAACTGTAATCCCATGACACAACATCCCACGGGTCAAAATCTACCCCCCGACCGCTGCGTCCCCCACCTCTGACCAGCACAGGCGTCATGAGTGGAGTGTAGTAATGGAGGTGGGACGTGGTCAGCGCCCCGGTCCCTCCCGGCCGGTTATGTAGTCTTTCGACCAGGTCTTTTAATCAAGTAGCTCCTCAATTGGCCCCTCAAGGACCTAATGAGGCTGAGTGCACCCCCGACCAGGTCTCCCGGTGGAAGAAACTCCCCAAGCCGGTACTAGGAATCGAAGCCGGGTCTCCTGCTTGGTAAGCAGCACCACGCTAAGGGGACGAACTTCGGTACCACATGCTGTGTTACATTCCAGATCGTAAGGATTTATTCCCTTAACTTACAGAACGCGCAGCTTTATTCGCGCAATTGCGTTAACTGGAAGTTCAGCACCTCACTTAAGACTCCAGTAGGTCCTTTGTGCCTTACATGATCCTTGTGAGCAGATGAAGGGAAGATCCGAAGGGCAATCAGATCCGGATGACTATGTGTGCAAATAAAAACGGGGTCCTTAACATTCTCAGTATGGCAATAATCCTACGCCAGTGCAGTTTTCCTGCGCTGATGTTCCAGAAACGAGTTTCACAAAAAAAATGAAACTGTAGAACACTTCAATGTATTTGATCACTGGGTTGCAGTTTATCTATCTGACAATTGCCAGATTCCTACAACTTCTGGTCACAATGGAAATAACAGTACTAAAAAGAGTGAGACATTACGAATGAAGTAAATATATCAGCGTTCTGCAATCAATAAATGCTTATATAATTAAATGGAAGGACCTTATTTCAAGCTGACACCAGATCGAATCCCTCTACAGGGTCGAAGAGACGTTGATAGACTAATAAGAAGGGTGTCACCAGTTTCTAAATTTAGAGACGGAACAGGCCAGAAAGGCTAAACCATGATGTGAAACAAAGGGAAGAGTTGTCAATAATACCTAGTGTAATATGCTTTTCCACATAAACATTAGTAATTTTGAAGCTTTTGACTAAATTAGCTTGCAAGTAGGTTGTTTGCAAATCTATAGGTAATTTAAAAATGGCTCACTAGTGTTTCAGCTTCTCTTAAAAGTAGCTGTTTTTAACACACTTCCACATGTATTCTGCTTGGTGTATTCTCTGGTGCAGGTACTGGATGAAGCGTTTGGAACCACCTGTAGGGCGGACATCCTCTGCTTTACTGCCCAAACCTTGCATCCCACGTGGATATTGCATAAGCCCACCCAGTGCGAGAAATTCCAGATACATGACCTCCCCATTTCCTTTTCAGTGGTTAAGTCACATATTTCACGTACGCCATTTCCTTTCATTTTGGAGTTGGTTATTTGTGTGTTATGAGTTGGAGAATTTTTTCTCCGTCTTCCCCTAACCACTTCATCACGCTTTTGTCAAGGATACTCAACATACGTAAATAATCAGTACGCATCTGTAGCTGCAAATTTTAGTTCCATATTGATATATCTTTCACAATACATAAATCGTACTACACAACTACTCATGCAATGCTTCGGAGTGTCTCATTTATTTTTAACAAATTCCAGTACAAAGTTTTGTTCGTGGAAGCAAGAATTAATTATTATTTTACAATTAATTACCATTTTCATACTGCAAATGCAAAACGATATTCGAAAGCCACTTATCTTGGCGAAATTACGTTGTAACAATCTTGCATAAGTATAGTAACCTTTTTGATGACATTATAGTAACAACTTTTTGATTGTGTTTAGATGAAATCAGCACAAACTTGCTGTAGTTGTACCTATGTTTGCCTCAGTTGGCTTAGTATAGACAGTCACGTCATTGTTGTCGTTGTTTAAAAAGTAAATATTTGTGTGATGCATCATTAATTTTTGGCCCCAGATTCAGAAATTATTGTAAATCATGAATTCTAGGGCACAACACTGAAACATGGCGCACTCTAAACATTTTAAAACTTAAATATCTCGTGATTCCCTTCAAAATAACTTGTAAGTCGATTTTAGCATTTCACTGTGTATTAATCGCTCTATAATTTACCCCTAGGACCTTTTAAGAGGCTCCTGGTGACTTTAAAGTGCATTTATGTTTGAATTAGACGCCAGTTCAAACAAAATCTTTTCTTTAAGTTATAGTATATCGTAAATTTCATTTCCTTGGTATACTGGTGTTGTTTTGCACTACACATCGACACCTTCATTGCTTCTTCTAGTTACAGGGCCTCAACCGGTGATAATTATGTTAATGGTAGGTTTGTTTGACTCGATCTATCTTCGTTTGCTCTTTCTCTCAGCAGAATCCTGCAAAAATCTATTTTTAAACTTAACGAACTATATGAACAGTATAATATAAAAATTTCTTCTTTAAAAACAAAGGTAATGACATTCATTGGGAAAGAGCCCATTAGAACAAAGATAGTTGTAAATAACCGTTGCATAGAACTACTTGGGAACTGATGTTAGTTATGATAAGGAATATGACGTGGACAATGAAGTATCCAAATTTCAAAGAGTGTGTGGAATAATAAATAGGACATTCAGAAACAAAGTACGCAAAGCAACAAAATTAAAGTTATTTCTGCACCTATACTATACCGCTCGCAAAAGTTAAAGGCATGTGAACGCTGGCCAATGCTCAAGCAGAGCGCTGTTGCCAAGCGCAGTGCGTGTACCGGTAGACGGTCTGTACATAAGGTTGTGTGAGATGCATGCACCACATTCGGCAGCGCTGGTAGGAGGGGCAAGCGTAGGATTCGCTGGAGTCCGCAGTACGCCCCGCCTCCATATGCCTTTAAGTTTTGCGAAGATTATAGCACATGGAAGTGAAACTTGACATTAAATAAAAGGCAACAAAATAAAATACAGGCCTCAGGAATGAAATTCCTAAGAAGTGTGAAGGGATGCACGAAGAAAAACCTAATAACAAATGAAAGCATAAGAGAATTAGCAATTTTTAATATAAATGATAGGCTAAAAGATTACAAACAAAAGTGGAAAAAAAAAAAAAAAAAAAAAACATGTAGAAAGAATGCTAGGTACCAGATTTCCTAAACAAATAATGCGTTATCATCCTAAAGGTAGCAGATCGGTGGACAGACCTAGGAAACGATAGCTGGAGCGCTTTGAAGGTGGAACAGGCACTAGACTGCCTATGCCATGAAGTGGAGAAGAAGAAGAACAAGAAGAAGAAGAAGAAGAATAATCTATTACTTTATAGTAAAACCATTACCTCTGCAGCAACATCTCACACTTCAACTCCACTCTCAGAATGTTTTCATGTAGATGTTTCTAAGGTACGGCAAAAAGCTTCCCCGGAAGCGCACACTAACCGGCACGTGCCGCACAGGAAAGTTTTCGTGGCCAATGTAAATATTTAGCAACAATAACTTTCACAGCTGAACAAACAGAAGATCGAACCCAGCAAGTACTTTGGCAAATATAAACCGCCCCTGGCTTCACAAATGTTTCTAAAACACAATAAAAGTATTTTAGTGGATAAACTACAAAATCAGGCTTAAAAACTAATAACTAGGCATAGGAATTCTTAAGCAGTTGGCTTCAAGTAAGCTATATTCAATCCATTATAAATGCAATGAACGTAAATAACAGCAGCCAAGAGTCACTGACGGCAGATAGTGAGTGACTGATGTCTGCAAGTGCCAACTGACTGTATGGGCGATGAGGGATTGTTTATCTGAAACTCACTGCATAAAGTCCAGTAACAGTTAAGCTCATTTCGTTTCGTCCTACTTTAATGCTTGTAAATCTCTATGCCTGCTGATTACATACACTATTTACTGAATGACTGTTTAATGGAAAATATGAATACAATGAAAGCGACATAGGTAATTTATATATGTGAGAACATGGCTATTCCCAGAAAATTCCAGATATGCATTGTTTTGCCATGCATATATGTGAAACGTTGGTATTTTAATCAAATACATTGGAGTAATATTTGAATGAATGAAGAATGAACGAATGAATAAATAAACAAATAAATAAATTGTAGGGATTACCTTGAAGATCCTCGTGTCTCTTTCTTGAAAGATGCTGAAATAAGTACCAATGTTTGTATCTATCTGATTTTCCGTTTCTGACTTATGTTGTGCAGTCTCTCTCTCTCTCTCTCTCTCTCTCTCTCTCTCTCTCTCTCTCTCTCTCTCCCTCTCTCTCTCTCACACACACACACACACACACACACTGTTTGCACCGCACACATACATACACACTCACGCGTGGTCCTTTACCTTGCGAATCAAAGAATCTCAAAGTATGTATTTGCGGGAAATACCGATATGAAATTTTTGAATGAATTGGAATACTTCTGCCTACTATAAACAGTGGTTAGAGGTAATAAAAATTCTGTCGGTTGATGCACACAGCATAAAACCAGTTCCGTGTACTCTGTTACGTATTTCAATAATAGATATGGTTCTTGGAAGAAAAATGTTCCAATCCATTCTATTTTAAATTTAAAGGCGGCTGTTTTGAGAAAGCTTAAAACACGAAGTATAATGACATGAAAAGATAAGTTGGATAATATTTTTTTCTAATGTCGCTCTCAAGGTCGTTATGAATTATCCTTGAATCGTTCCGCCTGAATTCCTTTCTCTGAGGGCGTAATTCGTCACTCCCGCTGATATATTTCAGATGAGAATGGAACCAGGAAACTTACAACTTAACTACACGTTTGGAATGTTTCCTTAATGGAGCCCAACGACTGTTACATAACTTAATACTACTTCCAAACTCGAGTTTTCAGTTTCTCGGAATACATCCTACAATGCATTGCTACCGTGTAAACAGGAAAGACTCGGAGAAGTTATCAAGGAATCGGTGCAACGCCTCCACCTTTAGAATGCTGGAAATGACAAGGACACTGAAACTAGAAGTTGCAGAAAAATAAAAATGGACACTGAAGAGCAAACCGGATTTGTACTGCTGGACATGTGAAAAACGAGAGAAGAGAACACGCCAAATGTTTATACAGTATGTCCAAAACTCTTCAGTAAAACTAGTTCACGTGATACGGGATTATAATATAAGTATTTTGAACATCAGGGTAGTAATAGTCGTCAAGAATGTCCATTTCACGCAAACAATGATAATGGTTTTTTATGTTTAGGAACTTTATATACCTCTAAAAAGTTCTGATTACTGTAAAACTGTTCAAATTGGCAGCCTTTTTTTGTGGTGGGGGAAAAGGCACTTACGTCCTAACCGCAGACAAGCCTGCGAGTGTAAGACTCCTACCCTGGATTCGAACCAGGGCAGCACTACTCACAAAAAAAACCCACCGGAGTTTGAGGTCCATACCTCACTGTTGCAGTACCACATAAAAGCACCTGTGCAGTTTTGGCGATCTATGAATGCTGCCTGCTATCAGCACATAAACAAGTGATAAAATTGAAAGTTACCTCATTTTCTCAAATATCTCAAGTGCCCACATTTAAACGAAGGACTCGGCCAACCATTTCCTTGTCTGTTTTTACGAGTGCTCATGTATCGAACACCTAATCTGTTCCCCTAGCTAAAAAAGAAAGAGAACTGAAGATCGCGTAGGCCATGGAATGGGACCTTCTCTTCCAGTTCCAGCCATTAGGAAATCTACTCTGGAGTCTTGATAACGTAGTGAACTGTGTTCTACACACTACAGCTCCATTGAAGTTTAGGGGGGAAATGTGAAATGTATTTACTGTAGATACATATTCCAGCTTACAACTTGCAATAATTCAATACATTTATTTAAAAATGTGTACTTAATATTTTACATGTCTGGTAACCTTCTTTGTGTTGTTTTATTATTTTGTTACTTACAGAGATATTCTACAATTAAAGCTTTAAATTCCTTCTTGTTTGTGCTAAGTATACATCAGACTTCATCCGAATAACAAATGGCATACACTTCCAAAACTGAATTGGTATTATGCCAATTCTCTAGTTTCGGAAAAAAAAAAAAAACAATAATAAAGTAATAGTAATAGAAGAAGATAGGAGATGATACTGACGATATGGACTAGGGATGTCCAACGTTCTCTCTTTAAAGAACTATATGTAATGAGCGGCTATACCCCATTCCACTCCTCCTGTCGGAGGGATAGACCGTCAGTATCCAATGACGCACACAAACAGGCGATTCCATGGCCGTTTCTAAGACTTACTTTGAATTTTCTGGGAATGTCCTCCGAAGACCTCTTCATTCTGGGTGATTTTTGCATAAATGGTAAACAGCAAGAGACAGACAAAAGCTTAATAAATAAGAAATGTGGGTCTGGTTAAAACACACAATTTATGTCAAACACTTCGTTTTTCTTTCGTGTGAACAATTTCCGAGATATTCTTCCTTATTTGTTTGAATTTCCCAATACGTATATATATATATATTCAAATAGGAAAATGCTATTCTTTTTTTATCTCGTGGCCTTGCAAAGAAACGGGCTTTCAAAGGCATCGCATAGCAACCAGCTCTTAAAACATTTCACTGCCGCTTAAAGCCTACTGTATTTCCATATTTCGCTTGCACCTACAAGAAAACTAGCAATAAAATACTTTTTGGAAATGCTTATGTCGATTACAAAGAAATAGATAGAGAAATAAGCATTTGCAAGTCAGGGTGTATAAGAGTGATATAGCTCTACATATATTTGCCAACAGAGTTTCTCCAAATTGAACTATATTAAACGTCTGTATCGCAATAGGCTACGCGACGATCACTTGTGGATCTTCTAAACCTATGCCAAATATTGATTGACTTGTTAAACGTAAGCAGTAGCAAACAAGTCACTAATGAACAGGTGTTTATCACATAAGATTTGAAAGTGCTTTCGTAAATCAAACGCAACGTACATGTATCTAACCCGCCACTGCAACACACTGTACGACTGGGAGTTAAAGAGAGGCAAAGTCCGTGTATAGTGGAAGAAGGTAAACCCAAAGTCCTCTCTATTCGCAAAGGTTGGACACGCTGATATGGATAATGTGATAATAATGATGGTCATGATTCGGTGATGGTTCTTTCAAGATTAGTCACGTGGTTTGAATTGTATGGTGCAGTCAGCGGTTAACAAAGAGTGGACCGTACCGATTACACGCTAGTCTACCTGCCTGAATGAGAATGATTACACAATGTAGTTCACACGTTATAGACACAGCTGTCCAGATCAAAATTTTGGCATCGATGACAAAAGGCGTATATTTGAATAAGACAAATACAAATACAAATGCAAAGAGGAACAAAAGGGAGGAGAATGACAAGATAAAGGCAGAGCCAATATTATGTTACCTATTTGCATACGACCTTCTGTTCATGTTTGATCCTCCAAGTCTTTGTTTGGCCAAGTTATGGAACCTTCGTGATATCTCCATCGTATATGTTTGGGGCAGTTTACAAATGGCTGGAATTTTTAGGCACGCTGGTGCGCAATGTTATGCACGATCTTGCATATTCGATAACACTTTAATACCTGTTGCAGAAACTATAACGGATACGTATTATGGAGGTCAAGACGGGCGGCTGAGGTCGTGAGTGTTGCAATAGAACTCATGAAAGTGCTAGTACCACACATTGTTTTCATTTTACTGCCCAGTTCAAGGACGAATACATTTATTTACTTGTCTGTGAAAAGAAAAGCATAAAAAGAGAATATTTGTTGGAATGTGGGTCTATTCTCTTGTCCTTCGCTGTTTATGGGGAAGATGTTCCCCAGTTTCCACAATAAAAAGCGCAATGATATGTATATTATGCAGCTGCAAGTCTTCTTCATGCTCAGAACAATGGGTGAAGTGGAATTTTATAGTTATTTACACATAAGTCGACCATGAAGCTTGAATTCACACAAGAAGCTTTACCTTCGTTTATGTTTCCATTTATGAACTTAAGAGTCGATACAGCTCTAACAAATCCGCCTTTAGCTTACGTTATAAAATAAAAGTATATCCAAACCTGGGATTGTACACTTTCCCAAGTCTATGGCTTTTAAATAGTATTCTTAAATGTGGTATGCAGTCGTGGTTGCCTCAGTTGGTTAGACGCTGGCCTACTGATCCCGAGGTTACGGGTTCAAACCCGGTCCAGACCGATGGTTTTTAACTGTGCGTAAGAATGACAGCCTTATGTCTGTAGATTTACTAGCATGTAAAAGAATCCTGCGGGACGAAATTCCAGCACACCGGTGGCGCTGATGTAATCCTGGCAATTGACGGCATCTTTAACAAACAAAATAATTTAATTAATAGTTTAGGAATATTTAATACACATGATGTAAGTGCTGTATTCCTGTCACAAGAATGTGACCCTAAGGAACGTGTTTGACATCAACAACTATAGCCTTAATCTTTCTCAGAAGACATTGCCGTTGTTGATGTGAAGCACATTCCTTAGAGCCACATACTAGTGACAGGGTCATACTGTACACAGTAAATTTATTTATGACATCATGCTATCGTTACCCCTTTCCCCTCCAGAGAGCAGAACACCTGTCAGACGTTTTCTCATCCGAGGCCCACAGTACGCCGTACACTATAACTTCTCTTGAAATCGCACCGGGTGCAATCCAAGGTGCAAAGCTTTCTTGCACCTTGGCGACTCGGTTAAGCTCGGTTCAACTCGCGCGCTGCACAGTAAAGAAATGAAAAATCGATGAAACCTATGTTGACAGACGGAAATAAATATATGCAATACTACCTAATAACGGAGCAAATTGCTTCAAAGAAAGCTAAGAATACTAAGTCTATTTAAATCAGAACTTTATGTTTTTGAAAGTCGTGACCATAGATCCAAATGCCTCATCTGCGGTACAATAATTGCGCGTGTAAGAAAATCAGTTATTGAAAGACACTATAACAGAATTTATATATGGTGAAACCATAGAGGACGCTAGAGAGGAACAATTAAAGAGGTTGCTACATCTGATAGAAGATCATTCTTTATCAAAAAATGAGGTTTATATCTGTGCTTTCTATATTATTAAAATAAAAGATCAGATTTGATCATAACAAACGAATTAACCAGTTTAACACTGCCACTACAGTAAACATGCATTGAAGAAGAAACAGCGCTGAACGTGAGCAGAGAGAGAGAGAGAGAGAGAGAGAGAGAGAGAGAGAGAGAGAGAGAGAGAGAGAGAGAGAGAGAGAGAGAGAAGCGTACAAAAAGAGCAGGTGGAAGTTTGCACCGAGGTCAAATGATCGCAGTCGTATTTTGCACCGGTGCATGCACCCTGAGAGGCCCTGCTGTAGACGAATACGTTTAAGAACGTGTGAGACATCGCTTCGCAGGACGTCCTAATCATCCGATGATTATGGTTCCACCACGTTTAAACACATTTTTATGCAGTTATATCATGCAATTTGCTTTCGACTGTGGGGGAAAAACTGCAACTTAAACATTTGGTCAAGCATTATTTTCTTATTGTAACAATTTATCTTTGCTTTTGAAGCCGCATATTGTTGCATAATTCAGCAACTGATACTAATGGTACAATACGTCACAGTGTGGTGATTTTCATTTATGCAGTCCAAGAGTTATAAGCACGCCGTTACTAAGGTCAAAATGGTGCATATTGTTTGCTTAGAAGTAATAACGTTCTAAATACACTGAAGCGAATGCATGACCGATTCCAATTTACTTCCTTTTTAATCCGCAAAATGCTCAAGCCTTCTGCAATATCGTCCTTTTGGTAAAAACGTTGGCAATAGAAACGATTAGTCTCAAATATCAAACATTTGCCTTAATATTGTATCTCGTCAGGTAAATATGTTTAATATATTATGTTATTGTAATCAAAATCATTGGAGGCATTTAAAAAAAATTCAAAAAATCTTCCATAGAAAGAGTAGTTTGGGGTGCGTAAAATTTCCTAAAAGCTTCGCATCACATTTTCGAAAGATGTTGAACTTAAATATCAACTTTGGCATTTAACCAATTTTTCGTTTTTCAGTTATACGTTGACTGACACACACATGCACACAAGCAGGTACACGCATGTTTTTTTTAAAATGATTTTCAGGGGTTCTCAAAACGTGTATTTCCGGCGAAGTCTTGGTATCGAATTTTTGGGTGAAATCTGTTTGCTTTTTATAAGCAGACAATAATAATTGTCAGCTATAACATATACTCAACGTAATTTTTTATCATATTATAGTTATTTATTTTGCTCTTCTTCAGCCACAAAATCTGTCCTAATTTCTGTTACATGATTATTTAGATTTCTGTGGAATTAGTAGTTCTTTAGTTTCCTCGACTTCCTTCAGTAATTCTAAAAGAATATTTTCAATTTCAGCCCACTGTCGAAACATTATCCCTTCATTCACTTTATAAACAAAAACAAAACACATTTGGCACTGCAAATAACAAAAGGACGCTTCTATCCGTCGCCCAAACGCTGTGAGATCATTTTTTTCAGATGCAGGAAAATAAAATAAAATTTAACTCCAAACTTTTGGAGCTCAGGACCAATTTATAATGCCAGGATTGTATAAGATGTTTTATTCAACTCATGTATATTATTTTTATGTGTCACACATGAAAATTAGCACGTTCGATGTCTTTTTATGTGAAATATTCACTCGTATCTCAATCGACATATTGAGTATACAGGATGGAAGTGAAATGATCCGTCAGACTTTAACAGCGAATTTCTCATGTTGTGAATAACAAGAAAGTCTAATACCAAAATGTTGAAAAGTTTATAGTTTTCTAGAAAAAATATTTTTATCAAAAAAAATTATCATTATTTGGCTGAATTATTATTGATTGAAGGTTCTTGATTTATGGTTAAAGGTATTCATAGAAAATTGAATAAACGACAACTTTTTCCTTTGGCGTATTTCAATAGATTCAACAGTTTTAGTGTAAATTATATTTAAAGAACCCACTATTTGTTGCAATAAAAGGGCAGCAAATTGTGGGTTTTTTAAAATTTAATTTACACAAAAAGTATGACTTTCCATTTGAGAAAAGTATAAGTAATGGAACGCTCATACAAATAACGGAATATCTCCGAAATGGTTCACTACATAAAAAATTCATTTGGACATAAATTGTGTATTTAGATCTAAATTTGTTGTGTAGTAAGGTTTGGTCTATGAGTGGCGCCGTCACTGAGTGGTTAGACCGCTCACCTACCACCTAGGCGGCCCGGGTTCAATCCCTGGGGCCCACATGTGGTATTCGTGGTGGATGAAGCGTCATCTTGGTGGGTTTTCTCCGGGTTATACGGTTTCCCCCGCCATTCATTCACCAATTTCTCCATTATAACCTTTCCAATAATCGATTTCACCTGCATTGCATCCTCTTCCTCACTATCATACCTGGTGCCTGGCTGACTACCCGCTTCCAGGTCTTCACTCTGTCCGGTCCAGAGGTTCCTCTGCTTTCCGACAGGCGTCAGACCCTAGGTACTGGCTTGTAAGTCCTAGGAGGTGTAAGTCTTTCTTAAGGGGAGGGTAACCAGGAAAAGAAGAAGTTTTAGTATATCTCTTACAGTTTACGAGTTATTTAAGTCATCGAAAGTAAACAAGACCACATAGGCTACAGCCACAGAGTTTAAACCATACATTTAGTTTCTCACAAAAACATCTTAAACATTTTAATCAAAATCGTTAGAGCCATTTTCGAGAAAATCAAAGTTCTAGAAAAATTTTCCATGTAAAGGATAGTTTAGGGTAGAGGTAGTGTCGCATCCTTGAAAGACATTAAAGTTAAATACCAACTTTGGTTTTTAAGCAACTTTTCGTTTTTGAGTTACTACGCTGCTCACATACATCCACACAGACAAATACACATGGACACACACACGCGGACCTTTTTCTAAAAATACTTTTTAGGATTCGGGATGCCTCAAAACATGTATTTCTGGTGAAATCTCGGCATCGAAATTTTGGATGGAATAGACACTTCCTCTACTTACAATACGTAGTAAGGAAAGTAAAAAAGGGAAAGTTAGTTATTATTTAAATTCACCATCCTCCACGCAAGGGAGATGAACTTTTTCAAGAGAAGTCCCCTACACTAAACTTCTATTTACTGGAAAAGTCGTTATGTATTTTTAATATTGTAAAAGTATCTAACAATTTTTTATTCAAATACGTACATGTTTAGGACGTTTGTGTTACTGAGATCATTAATTTTTTAATTTTATTTGAATATCCAATGAAATTATCTTCATACTGAATGAATTCTGCTTAAGTTTGTACGATATAACTGATAGGCAATAACTAATCCATATTCTTAATTTGAGATTATTTCTAATCAAAATATCTCATGAGTGGCGTAACGTACATAAAAAAATTGTTTTATATGAATACTGTAATTTAAAATGGGTTATGTGTAGTTGTAATGGACATGTAGGAAGTCTTGCAAGCGTAGTAGTGTTACATTTATAATTTTGTTCTTTAATCACAAATTGTATTGTGTTCCCTTAAAGTAAATATGGTAACGGGGAAAACCTTACTTTGGTGGGGAAAAACTTTCATTGCACGAGAGTTATATTGAGCTGATTTGTCAGAATTCACCTTCGCGAACCTCTGCACATTACGTTTAAGCTTTTCGCATTAAAAGTGATACCAGGAAGCTGTTTGAGATCGTGGGCATCAGGAAAAGCAGCTCCTGCAAACAGCAGTCAATGTATGCAAATTGTTAAGATGACCAGCATTCTCTGCTGCCAGGCAATGGAAGGCTAGAACAAGACTAAACGAAAAAATAGCAAAGGTTTTTTATCAATCCTTTGGAGAAAGGCGTTTCTAGAACAGCGATCCTTGACTTCGATAAAGGAGTTACAGCAAACGCATTGTTGAAGTCGTGAGCACTACTGCCAGTTTAAGACCAAAGGGCACTGAGATGTGATTGCCGGAAGTTAACTATTATCCATCAATCAAGATGAAGTACTGCTAATAGTAATAAAAATATATTACTCTTGCAACTCCTTTCATCAAAGTATCTGACCAATCAATTTAAATGTCAAGTTCTCAAGAAAGCACGCAGTAAAACTGCATTATCTAATCAGATTTCTTCGTTTGTAAGTAAACCAAAGTGTGAAGAATTAGGCTGATACAGAAAAACATATTTCAAGAAACATATTTTGTATTATTTTTCTTTAAGTTAAAAAAAAGCTGGCCAAAATGAGATTCAACAAACTTGTGATCCACTTACTGCTACGAGTAAGTAAGCCACGAACTACAGAACTAGAAAATTCTGCAACTTACAGGCAATGCTGTCCCTGAAGTCATATCTTTTCGTAATTGCAGATTTAGTAGCTTTTAGAAACAAGCAACACCCATTAGTGGAGTTTTAAAGTTAATTATATGTTAATATAATTTTCCAAGCGTAGATTTCATTGTTTTACTTTCAATACTGATGACTTGAATATTTCTGAAAATAATGGTGACTGCATTAAATAGTAATGTCTCGTTTTTCAATATTGTGTAACTCCCGTTCATGCAGCCTAGTCGTACAACACCACAGAAGGTGGACTGATGATACACGAAATTAAATGTAATTGGAAAACCAAATTTGGGAAGGAAACGCTCAAGCCTAAGTTTAGGGTACCTCCACCGAGCGAGATGGCTCTGGAGTTAACGTGTGAAGCTCGCATTCGAGAGATCGTGGGTTTGAGCCTCGCAGCCGGCCTACCTGACCACCTGACTACCATGGAATTTTCCTAATTTCATTCATTCGTTCATCCGATTGGTCTATTTCAGGGTAGAAAGCGTCAGCAGAAGTTTGGGCGCAGCATGGTGGGGAAGATATGCTCTAGTAACTTCATCCCATCTCACGAAAACCAGGTTCTGGTTCGAGTCCTCAGTGAGGCCCTTGAGTCACGGAGGGTCCCTGCAGGTGGTGCTCTGCGCGAACTGGCGGAGGCCCGGTGTACTGGCTATTGTTGAGGGGGTTCAATGTGGGAAAATGTAGAGGCCCTACCATCTGCTGTACCTACTCTCCTGTGGTCTGACCACCCTCTGTCTCCTCTCATCTCATCCCTTCCTTCTGGGGGCACAGTCACAGAAGATATGTGATGTAGAAGTGACGAAGTTCCCCTGCGCAACTGTCCTACTACTACGGTACCTCCCCGTCACCTGCCATCTGAGGGCTGAGGAAAATCTGAAGAAGAAGAAGAAGAAGAAGAAGAAGAAGAAGAAGAAGAAGAAGAAGAAGAAGAAGAAGAAGAAGAAGGAGGAGGAGGAGGAGGAGGAGGAGGAGGAGGAGGAGGAGAAAATATTATGCAGGTAGAAAGAACGCTTCCAGGAGATTTGAACCACGGACCTTCATTAGGTCGGCGTTATCGACCTTATCAGCGATTTTATCGATGTTGCCGAAATCCCCAACATACAGCTGACTGCACTGCCGTGTAGTGGCGTATAGAAGCTAGGATGAATTATTATTTTATAATGTATTCCCATGTACGTGTTACACATGTGAAGCGATGTTCCAAAGGACATCTAGCTTTACGAAATTTTGTATAAGTAGAGTTTCATCTTGTTCATCGATGTTTACATGAAGCCAAACATGTGAAATAACCAATGAGATACACAACTTTCCTGTTTTCATTAGTGATTTAGTAACAGAGTTGTTGCTTTATCTAGAGAAAATCTAAACTCGAGTGGGATTTGGTTACGACTAAAGCAAAGTTCATAAAGATTACAAAAAATAATACTTACTAAATTATTTGATCCAAATTCTTCCATATACCGTTCCTGTGTCTCTTTATGTTGTTTGGTCTCGTGCCGTTTTGGTGAAACTAACTTTGTATATCTGTAGGAAAAAGTTACTTTCTCAAGCGAACTAAAAGATGCTAGGGAAGAGATAAAAGCAGGCAAATGTTGTGGAGATGACAAAAACAGAAAACATGATAGTGAGGTGATACAATTGTAGAATGAGCAACCATGATTGCTTGAAACACATCGTTCTGTAGCTTGTTATTGGTCAAAAGTAGTATTACGTAGTAAGAGTGAGATAGTCAACAATATAGTTTCGTAAATTGTTGTAATTTCGGAAATGTTCGTGAAGTTTCTCTAATTTCCACTTCTTTGCGTAGTCTGGATGAAACCGATGTCCAAAATGGCTCATAGCTACAGTTGTGTCTCAGTTGGTTCTTAAGTTTGCCCGGAATTACATTGATTCCTAGTATTTATTATCTGTTTTAAATTAGTGCATCATGTATACATCATTAACTTTCAATCTCGGACTCAGAAATTATCATCAAACATGTTCTCCGGAGTAAATCAACATATAACATTGGGTGGTTCTAAATACTGCAAGACAATCTCTGTGTATTCTCTTCATAATAAGCTGTAAATAGGTTTTGCAATGTTACTATGAACTATTAGATAGCATTCCCTCACCTCCGTGGTTTAGGGATAAGATGCAAGCCTCCGGTTTCCAAGGCTGGGGATTCAAATCCGGCAAAGGGCGATTGATTTTTTTGGGGGGGAGGGGGGGGGCGTAAAAATCCTTAGCACGGCTTCCTTTGGAAGGGAAGAAAAGCCCAATAAAGAGGCATCTGAGAAAAATTAAGCTCTCTTTATGCCTAATATAGAGTGGGACGCTGATTAATATACCTAGTAGTTAAAGAGCGTCCATAAATAAAAACTCAAACCCTTAGTATTCCTCTTAACTACGCCACTGGTAACGTCTGGGCTAGGGCCCTGCTCGAGCATAATAATTATACCCCTTCTCTCTCTCTCTCTTTTTTTTTTTTTTTTTCCCCAACGTTACAGCATATTGTGTGCTGATACTGTACTAGTGCAAACACACATCAAAGATTTTACCACCAATTCTGAAATTCACTGTCATAACACAAGAGAAAAAACTAAATTACATCTAACCCCACATAACAAAAAATTGTTTGAAAATAGTTTTTACTACAGAGGCATTAAATATTACAACAAATTACCCATTGAAGTAAAAAATATTAATTGCATTCACCGTTTCAAAAAACATCTCAAGCAATTTTTTATGGAAAAGTGTTATTATTCAACTGATGAGTTTTTGCATTGTTGAGGTAAATGCAGATCTAAGGATGTAAGCGGTGAAACAGTATCTGGTACAAGGTGTCCTTTGTAGTCTGGAGGATTTTGAGCTTGAATTTTAGATGAGGGTTTGTAGATAGATTGTGCCTGTGAATATTATGTATGTAAGTACTATATTTTGTAAGTAGTTTTTTTAGTGACACAACCACAACATGTATATGTTTTTATGGTTGAAAATAAATAAATAAATAAATAAAATACCTCGAAAATCTCTTAGCTTAAAGGAAGAAACAAGTGTGAAATGATCTGAGCAGAAACAAATTGTGTTACTCTTCAATAAAACGTTCATTTCGCGCTTACAGTCGGCGATCTATTGGATAACAATTCACCTGGCGTTTCGACCATGACTGCGATGAACATCTTCAGAGATAATGAATCCTCACCCATTACGGCACCTCACCAGTTACTGTTAGTGTAGTCGGTGAGGAGTAAGAGCTCAGCGAAGTCATGGGCGAAAGGTCAGTAAACTTTCATCCGTTGCACCATGGCTTACAATCTCAAAATTTCACGTTTTAACGGATTAACGTTGGTCGTGGAAGACTAAGTGTCCATTTATCATGTATTATGTCACAGAATACTTAATGTTTTTTGGGTTGCTTGAATGTATGATGACGAATTTAAGTTTTCCAATAAAGAAGTATATCATACTGCCAGAGGCGACTGTGTCCAGCAGCCAATGAGAGATGAATTAGAGTATCTCCACGCTTCCGTCGCCTCTTTTGAATAAGGAAGAGAAACTATGAAAGAAACTTGATTATTGCGAGCACAACTGGACCATTAAACAGTTTCTCTCAATGCAAGCAAGAATAATTCAGCCACTATATGCATTTCCTGTTGTCAGCTTGACACATTTCAGCTCGGCCATTAGCTCCACCTCAAGCTTGTTGTAGCTTACGGTCTATATCAAATGTGTAAATGAATTCTATTGTGTTCCAGACATCATGGCCTGCATTTTTAAAGCACTATTCTTCCTCATACCGGCTTCTCACATTGGTGACATGATTATGATAGTAATATGCAACATGCAGAAAGCAAGCTCTAAACATGCTTCAAAATAATTTGGTCGTTCTTTGTTACGTTAATCTACAGCTAGATAGGGGCGTATTCTCTTGATTTACATTTTATTTTTCCCTGCATAGCTGCATAATTTTCAACCTGGTAGAACGTTCCATCCTCTCAACATAGTCACACTTCAATTGTTGTAGTATACACTTATGTCACCACTCCTGATCACCTAGAATGGCTTATATAGGTACCCACCGCTAGACTTCTTCCAGGTGACAAGTTCAGTGATTTGCTTATGTATTTTTTCCTCAAAAAGATGGTGTCAAGTTAGGATGGCATGGCATATAAAACCCCAGCTCAATAATGTCGCTATTACTCTCCTCCGGAAATTGGTCTCCTCCTCTGTTGATAGCTACACGTACGGATTTCTTCCCACCGTCCATCCAGTTGTGCATGCCTTTTCTGTGGTGGTTAATGCTGTCTAAACACCGCCACTGTTCATCTGTGACTCTCTATACCAGGGGAAGACAACTTCGGGCCGTGTGACGTCAGGCGAGAGCGGTGTATTGAAATGCTGCATAGATCAGCGGCGCTACTTGCACGAAACTGAATGAATATGAAAAATGTTATTTGGGCATGTTTAGGGAGAACCCTCTTCAGCCTAGTCTGAGGTTTTTTATTTGTAAGAATGTTCCTTAAACCAGATTTCTGAGGTTGTATGCCCTTGTTGCACGGATATTATGTATGTTTGGTTCCACATATGTGTGCGAGCAATTCTTTCTTTTATGAACCTTTCTAAGTCAAAATCCCGAAGCATATTGTCAGATCACAATCTAACATGCAGTCTTCGGTTACAAATGTGCCGTACATTACGCCCAAACATTGACAAACTAGTTAAAGAAAAGCGAAACGACAAATGTCGGAAAATGTCCACCTAATTGTTCTGTATAGCTCAGGAAAAATAGCTATAATTTCTGTTCTATTTGCGTTATATGACTGTTCACATAAACTAGAATATATATGGCATAAAGCCGAAATGTAATTATTTATAATCTGTGTCTATTCCGTAAATGAAACAGTCAGCATTAAAATTACGATGTACCGTATGCCATTTCCTCTTTCCCGCTGTGACGTCACACGTTCAACTGGCCATGGATGGGAGCATGCGAGCTCAGTGAGCTGACGTCACAGCAGCGATACCTGTCTTCCCCTGCTCTATACTGATTACACGTTCTCCAGAGAGACTCTGGTCTTAATCACCCATATGGTGTCTACGCTGTCTGACAGCGCCTAGAGGGAAGCCTGTAATATATTCAAATAACAACCCTAAGTCCTGTTCTTCCATAGTCCTCGCTATTAACCGCCAGAAACTGATAACAAGTATTAACCAGTATAGCACACTCCTTGCACAGGATGCTTGGAAATCTCTTGAATACATGCGAGAGCATGAAATGACAACTCAAACAGCCACTTAATATTTATTCTAATAGGGAAACATAAGTGGCAACCAACGGAAACAGATTATAAATGTACATGTGCTCTGCTAATTAATACACATTTCAGGAAGCAATCCTAAAAATCGTGTGATTTCACCAAACTCCCCATATAAATTACTCCTAAACTTATATCGACTACTTCCATGAATGTTACCTTAGCATTTAATAAGGTTTTAACACCTTCACTAGTTCTTGTGTCATTTAAATAAGCATAATAAGATAGATAAACCTTTTCATCTGGTGTGGAATCAAAACCCGAGTTCTCCACTTTACAAACACTACTGACTACACCACATAAAACAAACTGTTTGGAATACTAGTACATTAACAGCTTAACATTTTGGCAATTTACCTACATTGCATTATGATGGTACATCGCTTTTAATGGTAATAAACATTAAATAAAATAAAAAGGAATGTATTTATTCCCCCCGTTGGCGTTTGTTTGCAGTTCAATTACGCATGTATTTCATTCCATTATTAATTTTAGCTAGCAATGTTTCAGAGCCTTAAGCTTCAACCTCCATTCAAACACTCATTAACTTAACGATCCTTTATTGTGTATAATTTCAACAAAATTTGAAATGTTTCGATAAATTTAATCAACCCTTGGGTATAAAATTTTAACGTCATGCTTGCAGCAGTTTGCCTTAGAATTGAAACTTTGTAGGAAGCTCTCTATCTAAATTATCCTTAATTCCGTAACTTTTTGATAAAAAAAATTGAAGTTTTTCTTCAACTTTCCATATATAAACTCTCAACTCAGCTCTTGGAACAGTTGGCGAGTTGTTTTATATGCACGGAGAAACAACTAATGTTTTGTAGTTAATGCGGACAAAGCAATGTTAATTGGTTTTCTACAACATTGCACACATCTAAAAAGGGAAGACGAAAAGATATTGATAATTCTGAAAAATATGAGAGGAGAACATATTTTACTGAACATCAGATACAGGGTGGAAGTGAAATGATCTGTCAGACTTTAACAGCGAATTTCTCATGTTGTGAATAACAAGAAAGTCTAATACCAAAATGTTGACAAGTTTATAGCTTTTTAGAAAAAAAAAATATTTTTATCAAAAAAATTTATCATCACCTGGCTAAAAAATTATTCATTGAAGGTTCTTGATTTATGGCTATATTCATAGAAAATTGAATAAACAATAACTTTCTCCTTTGGCGTATTTCAATAGATTCAACTGTTTTTGTGTAAATTAAATTTAAAAAATCTGATGTGCTGCACTCACATGACTTTCTCTACTCTTGTACTCACTATTCTTACAAACTTTTATTCCTATATCTTCTTCGTGTTAGTTGAGATAAACCTCTGTAAAAATTATCTTATTGCTTATTTCCTTGTAGGTGCAAGGGGAATATTAGAATACAGTAGGCTTTGTGCGATAGTCAAATGTTTTAAAGCTTTCACATTCCGTTCTCTTTGCAAGCTTAAGATATAAAAAAATGAACAACGATGTTCCATTTCACGAAAGTTTTAAGTTTTCCGAAACTCACACACACATAACAAGGAATATCTCCGAAATGGTTCACCCTACAAGAAAATTTATTCCGACATAAATTGTGTATTTTAGCAAGATCAACATATTTAGTATCGTATGATTTGGTCCATCTTTAACGGTTTACCAGTTATGCAAAAGTCGTCCAGAGTAAATATGACTACGGGAGCTACAGCCAGAAAATTCAAGATACAAATTTAATTTGTCATAAAACTATCTCAAACATATGACATTTTAATCAAAATCGTTAGAGCCATTTTACAGAAAATCAAAATGTTCGAAAAATTTTCCATGTAAAGGGTAGTTTAGCGCGGGGCTATTTTCTACAAAATCTTCGCATCCTTGAAAGACATTAAAGCTAAATACCAACTTTAGTTTTTAAGCTATTTTTAGTTTTTGAGTTATGCTGTCCACAGACTGACAAACACACAGACTGATACACACACACACAGACACACACACACACACACACACACACACACACACACACACACACACACACACGGGCCTTTTTCTAAAAATGCCTTTTTTGGATTCAGGGGTCTCAAAACATATACGTATTTCCAGTGCAATCTTGACATCGAATTTTGTGTGGAATACAATACTTCCTTCTACTTATCAGTAGAGAATGTAAAAATGAATAACGATGTTCCATTTCACGAAAGTTTTAAGTATTAAGAAACTCACACACATAACAAGGAATATCTCCGAAATGGTTCACCCTACAAGAAAATTTATTTAGATATAAATTGTGTATTTTAGCAAGATCTACATTTTTGTACAGTATGATTTGGTCTATCTCTAACGGTTTATCAGTTATGCAAACGTCGTCCAGAGTAAATACGACTACAGGGGCTTGTGCTGATCGCACTTATTTTGTTTTATGGAGGCACCTCCTTTGTTTCGCAACTCTGGCTTTCCCCGCTGGGTTGCGCTAGTGTCTTCCTATGGGTTGCCTCTCGGTCTGACAGTGAAAGGAGACGGCAGTCGGAGTGCTCCTTTCGCGCCGTGCGGGGTAAGTTGTTTGGCTTTAACTAGGGCTCAGGGTCCACGCGAAACTTTTAGGCTTTCAGATAGGCTGGAGACTGCCCGACTCCTCGCTTGAGAGGGAATTGACTGGGGGTTATGCAAATTGGTTTGTTTTACCTGTATTTCTGTTGTGTTTCGACTTCCATTTCTGTATAAATTATTGATCCATAAAGGTTGTAGTTCTCGGAATTTTTAGTGCTCTCTTCTTTTCAGTTCCTCCCCCCCCCCCCTTTCTCACGATTGTACCTAAGCCCCTATGGTTCAAAAATGGTAGCAGAGCGTGGTTGTCTTATGGTCGAGTGGGGCAGTTAAATTGAGCATTGGGTTATTGTTTTGATTAACCATGTCGAGTGACTTTCAGCTGTTGCGTAAGAACGAAATACTATTTGAGTTGGGGATTCGTGGACGTGATGATTTGTCGTCGGCAGACGTTCCGGCCCTATTAGACGCACTTCGTGGCGTGAAGGATAACGATTATGTTGTGTTGCCGGACAAACATTTATTGGTAACTGAATCACCGTCATTATGTGAGGCCGCACGGCTGGAATTTGAAGAGTTGTTCTCCGAGTTGAGTAATATCTCGGGGTTTTCGAAAGCGCAGGTGAGGCGTTTGACAGCCAGGATCTTGCATTATGTGCAGCGGATTGAATATTTCCAAAAATATTGTCCTAAGGTTAAGTTCGGGGTTGACTTAGCCGAGCTGAAGGGGCAGTTTAGGAGATATTTAGAAGTGCTTGCTCAGAAAGGGGATCGGGCCGAGTCGACTACTGTCACACCAACTGTGACGTCTCAAATGTCGGCCTTTAAACCGCTAAAGTTACTTCACCCCTTACAACAGTTGGTTGAACCTTATCAAGTCTTTAAGGTTGTTGATGTTCTTACAGCTCTTGAATTTCTGAAGTTCCTGGTAAGAGCTAAGGATTGCGCTGAATTATGCGAAGTTCCCGGTTTGCAGCTGCTTGAAGTAGTGATGTCAAAAGGGGGTGACGCGGTGCGCAGTATAATTGGGCGTATTAAGGGATGTGTTGATCCAGTCTCTGAATTACATGACAGTGTATTGAAGTGTTTCATTCCTCGTCGGGAGCTACATACATTAATTCAAGGTCATTATTTGAAACCCCAGGGATCAGGAGAGCCTTTCTTCGAGTACATTAGCAGGGTTAAGTTGTTTGCGCGTATACTACGGTTGCCAGATAGCGAACGGCAGATCTGTGACGTCATTATTACGGGGTTGACCCCGGAGGTACGTTCTCTTTTGGTATTTAGCTCTTGTCCTGCTACGTTTAAAGATTTAGAGGGGCTATTGCCGATCTTGGCAGAGTATGAGGCGTCAAATGCGGCACGAAACCGCGAATCATTGCAAGTGCCTCTGCATGGTGTTCGATTTGAGCCGCGGCAGACTAACCGAGGAGATTTGGCTCGAGATAGTTTTCGCTCGCCAGGGTCTTGTTTTAGATGTGGTTCTCCTGAGCATTTGGTTAGACAATGCACGGTGGCCAGGAAGCGTGGTGGCGTTTTACTACCCGTGGGGGTAGATGGTCAAAGGCGCCAAGATTGACAACGAGCTCCTTGCGGAATTTCTGCCTGTTGTCGGATATTCCGTCGGATAATAGCCAAACCCTTTAATTTGAAGCCGACAGTACAGGTGACTGTTGGGAAACGACAGTTAATCGCTCTCTTGGACTCGGGGAGTTCCTGCTCTTTGGTACACGAGGAGTTTTATTATACCTATCTTGGTAAATTCTCGGCCAAACCGCGACAGTGTAGCGTTGGGTGCGTGTCTGTAAATGGTCATAAATTTCAGGTGAATGCCAAGGTTCTGTTGACCATACGTATTTCGCGTTTTACGTGGAAACACTATTTCTATCTTCTGCCGGACCTGCCATTTCAACTGATTTTAGGCTCGGACTTTATGACTAGAGTCGGCCTAAGGCTTGATTTTCGGGATGGGGAAATCACCTTTGCATTTGCCCCTTCCGAACGAGTTGCATTTCAGTGCGGTCAAGTCATCAACAAACCACCTTTGGAGGAGAGTGGCGGGCTACGTCACCATATATGCGACGTCAGCAATGCTTTCCCCCATTTGACAGAAGAGCAGGGCCGTTCGCTGGAACAACTCTGTGCGAACCATGGGTCATTGTTTGCTGACCGTTTAGGAGTAACAAATTTGGTGGAGTATGATATACAACTAACAGACGACACCCCTGTGAAGTTACCACCCTATCGTGTCACCCCACCTAAAATGGCTATTCTTCGTAAAAAGATCGACGAAATGTTACGAAAGGGAGTGATCAGGCCGTCCACGTCTGCTTATAGTAGTCCAGTATTTCTGGTCCCTAAGGGCGAGGACGATTTCAGGGTAGTGGTGGACTACCGGCACTTGAATAAAAAGATAAAGATCGAGGCCCAACCAATGCCACATCTAAATTCGGCAGCGCATTATTTTGCGGGTGCCAAAGTATTTACTAGTTTGGATTTGAATAGCGCCTACTACCAAGTGCCCTTATCGGAGTCCTCTAAGCCACTAACGGCTTTTGCTGTCCCATGGAGGCTTTATGAATTTCAACGAGTACCCTTCGGAATTGCTACTGGAGCTCAGGTGTTGTCGCGGTTATTAGACGAAATATTTTCGGACATCAAGTTTAAATATGTGTATCACTATCTAGATGACGTGGTTGTCTACTCGCCCGACTTTGAAACCCATTGCCAACATTTAGCGGAGGTCTTTGACCGGCTCGAGCGCGCAGGCCTTACCTTGCGCAAAGAGAAGTGTAACTTTGCTGCGGGACAGATTTCTTTCTTAGGTCATATTGTATCTCCGGCTGGGATAACGATTGATCCGGAGCGGACCAAAGTTCTACGTAACTTTCCTCCCCCTAAAACCGTAAAGGCATTGGCCAGGTACGTGGGGATGGTGAACTTTTTCAGCAAGTTTATTCCGCATTTTGCAGCGCGGGCGGAACCACTGAACCGTCTTCGGCGGAAGGGAACGCCGTTTAAGTGGGGTGAGGAACAGCAGCAGGCCTTTGAAGACCTTAAACAGGCCATAATGAATCCCCCGGTGTTGGCTTTCCCTGATTTTTCACGTAGATTTATCCTTCAGACCGATGCAAGCAGGGGATCGGTGGCTGCTGTGTTACTTCAGGATTTTCCTATGGGGCGTAGGGTTATTGGGTATAGTTCACGTACCCTTACTCCAGCCGAGCGGAAGTATTCAGTTTACGAACTTGAAACTTTGGCTGTGGTATTTGGCTTAGAAAAATACCGCGAATATCTGGAGCATGTTGAGTTTACTCTTGAGTGCGATAACCAGGCGCTAACGTGGTCGTTGGCCTCACCGCGATCTACAGGCAGGTTAGCGCGTTGGGGCGTACGCATTTCAGCTTTTAAGTTTGTCCCGATACATATACGTAGTTCAGAAAATTGTGTGGCTGATGCCTTAACGAGAGTATTCGAAGAACCAAGAGAATGTAAATGCGGAAAGGAAAATGTTTTAGCCGTCTGTGAATTTCCGGAGTTGTTCGAGGGTTTGCACACACATCAGAGGAAAGATCCGGATCTGCAGGCCCTTATTGATCGGCTTGAGGCTGGCGAGGTTGTTACCCCTTATTGTTTGAAGGAGGGTGTTTTGATGACCCAGCCTACCTTCGACGGCAAGAACAAGGTTGTTTTGCCACGGGCCTTAATTTCCATGGTGTTTGAATATTTCCATTCATCTCCTGTAGGCGGGCATTTGGGAATAGCCAAGACCAAAGACAAGATTCGGGAATATTTTGTGTGGCCGGGCATGAATAAAGAAATTGCTTCCCGAGTTAGACAGTGTCAACTTTGTGCAATGGCGAAGCCCGCGCAATGTACAGTATGGAAAGGTTTAGCATCGGAGGTGGCAAGTAGACCCCTGGAAAAATTATTTGTGGACTTTGTCGGTCCTTTTCCTCGTTCAGTCCAGGGGAATACGTATGCATTAGTCATAGTAGATTCGTTTAGTAAGTTTGTATGGATGTCGGCCTTACCGAAAGCGAATACACGAGGGGTAGTCAAGGTTCTCTCTTCAGTATTTGCGGCTTTTGGAGCCCCTCGTTATTTGGTAACAGACAACGCCACTCAATTTACTTCTTTCGCCTTTAGAAATTTCTGTTTTAGTTGGGGCATTAAAACCATAACTACTACCCCTTATTACCCCCGTCCTTCCCATGCCGAAAGATTTAACAGGAACCTCAAATCAGCATTAATAGCCTTCCATCATGATAATCATACTAAGTGGGACACTAATTTGTCTCGGTTGCAGTTGGCGTTTAATTCGGCTCGACACGAATCACATGGCGTTACCCCTCATCAGCTTATGTTAGCCTATATACCTAACTCTCCGCTGTCTAACCTTTGGCGTTTGGACGATTTGCTTCCCCAGAATATTACTCGCGAGGAAATATGTAGAGTATGGAAGGCCGCTTTTCGGAATTTGAAGAAGTCACTTGCCCAGGTAAAGAAGCGGTATGATGAAAATAAACGGCCTTCACCTTATGCCGTTGGCCAGAAAGTACTGTGTAAGCTGTACACTCAATCTTCTAAGCGAAATGCTTATGCAGCGAAGTTGGCTCCTAGATACGTAGGGCCGTACGAGATTATAAGTATCTTCAAAAATGTTTCTGTGCGCTTAAGGGACCTCCGCACGGGCCAAGAAAGGAGAGCTCACGTCTCACAATTGAAACCCTTCCAGTAGTTTGGTATCTGTTTTCCTATGTGTATGGGTTTCCTTTGTTTACTCCTGTATGTTTATGTTGTGAATAAAGTGTTTGTTTGGAATGTGGGTGTTTGTTTATGTTGGAGCGTGCCATGTGTGCGCCGGGCTGTATACCTCTACGGCGCTCCTGTAGTTAGTTTCTGCCGGGCGTGTGGAGTCGGCATTGTGTAGATTTGTTTTCGTGTGTCTTCGTATGGAAGCGGTGTGAGGTGTTTGGTGTGGTATGTTTGGGGAGTATTTGTGGGATGTTTGCTGCGTGCTTGCGGTGTGTGTCTTGTGTAGTAATTATGTGTATTTCGTGTTTGTACTCTTGTGTTGTCTGGCCAGTAGGGATTTTGTTTTATGCGCATTTATTTATACAAGGCCTTGTTTATTTTGTTTAACTTGTATATATATATATTGTTTATATATATATATATATATTGTTTAGCTTGTTTTACATTGTCATTTGGAAGAAATTATATTTAATGTTATTCAAGTTCGTTTAAATTGTTCTTATATTGTTATGTTCATTAAACAGTTTATGGTATGTTATCACGCTTGTTGATTATAAATTGATTCAATTTTTTTAATTTTCTGCTATTTATGTATTTGATGTCATCCACAGTTCTGTAAAAATACTGTCATTCATTCAGTTTGATCTACCCTGAGATGTTATTTTGGGGCAGCAGCCTATTTGAAGCCTGCGTTTGGTTCCCTTTCTGTTGGGTTTGTTCCGTGTTACAGCCTCGCCAGCTCCTGTTCGTAACCTGTCCAGAAAGCACCTAACCACCGCAGTTTGGCATTGTGTAATGTTAAGCCTGGCTGTTACCATCTATCTGGAGTGTTACTGCAGCAGTAAGGTCCGCAATGGAGATTTCTGGAGGCCAGGGAGGTGACGATGGAATATGAAGGGGCTTGTATGTGGCCCACGTTTTGGGTTTTGGACTTTCTCAACGCCTGATTGCAACGAGAGGGCATCCACAGGCTCAAACCCAGAATTTGTTAATTTCTCTGGAACAACGAGGGATCGGTACGCCCAACGAGCTGTGCATCGTCTCTCCCGTCCTGGAAAAACAGAATTGTGCTCTCTGATGTGACAGTGGCCAGTGATTTGTAGTGACAGTGTTTGGTGCCAGTGCTTTCACAGTGACCTGTACAATGACCGGGCGGTGTAAGGTGTGTCCTTCCTAATATGATACTTCTCATACAATATCAGTCTGTTCCTTTCCAGAATGGCGAGTGCGTGTTGTCAGATGGGGGCGGGAGTATTGTGCTGATCGCACTTATTTTGTTTTATGGAGGCACCTCCTTTGTTTCGCAACTCTGGCTTTCCCCGCTGGGTTGCGCTAGTGTCTTCCTATGGGTTGCCTCTCGGTCTGACAGTGAAAGGAGACGGCAGTCGGAGTGCTCCTTTCGCGCCGTGCGGGGTAAGTTGTTTGGCTTTAACTAGGGCTCAGGGTCCACGCGAAACTTTTAGGCTTTCAGATAGGCTGGAGACTGCCCGACTCCTCGCTTGAGAGGGAATTGACTGGGGGTTATGCAAATTGGTTTGTTTTACCTGTATTTCTGTTGTGTTTCGACTTCCATTTCTGTATAAATTATTGATCCATAAAGGTTGTAGTTCTCGGAATTTTTAGTGCTCTCTTCTTTTCAGTTCCTCCCCCCCCCTTTCTCACGATTGTACCTAAGCCCCTATGGTTCAGGCTATAGCCAGAAAATTCAAGATAAACATTTCATTTGTCATAAAAAATATCTCAAACATATGACATTTTAATCAAAATCGTTAGAGCCATTTTCATGACAATCAAAATTGTCGAAAAATGTTCCATGTAAAGGGTAGTTTAGGGTGGAACTATTTTGTTCAAAATCTTCATGTTGCATCCTTGAAAGACATTAAAGTTAAATACCAACTTTGGTTTTTAACCTACTTTTCGTTTTTGAGTTATGCTGTCCACAGACTGAAGACACACACACACACACACACACACACACACACACACACGGACCTTTTTCTAAACATGCTTTTTCTGGATTCAGGGGGCCTCAAAACATATATTTCCGGTGAAGTCCTGACATCGAATTTTTGGGTGGAATACAATACTTACTCTACTTACCAGTAGAGAAAGTAAAAATGACTTAGTATGTCGCGAACTGACTCAACGTAAAAACATACACAGTGTAATTTGAAAACGCGTACATATTTGTCAGGCAGGGATGATTATGCCAGAGATATTTGAACTTTGGCACCAAACGACATGTTTTCCACAGGAAGAAATACTTTGGATCCTATATTCAACTTTGTTTATTTCAGTGGAATTCAAATGTTCAGGTTTAATGTAACAGTCAAGGATAGTTCGCATTACAGAAACAACAAATGTGGTATATTGTTTATGTATACAGCTGATTTTATTAATATTTTGTTTTTATACACGAGAGAAATGCCTCGCCTGAAAATCCTTTTTGGAAGAGCGAATTATATGATGTTAAGGCAAATAGTGTTTAAAAATGGAGAATGCATAAAAAGCAGGAGACTTTGAACTCCATTCAGTTTTTAGTAGTAGATCAGTCAATAAGAAAAAAAAAAACAATTATCCTGCAAAATCAGTAGTCCTAGCAGTAGGACTATCTAGTTAGTAGATAAAATTGTTTTATATCTCTAATGAATTTCAGGGAATATAAGTAAATAATCTGATGTTAAATTGTCACACAGCGAATGTGAGCAAATAAAAGGATTAATTAATTCATCTGTTACATACAATAGTTATTTTTAACTACTCATGTGCTTCTTAGAACTCGAATGATTGCTGTCTTACTTTTTAATCCTGTGAAGGTATGTCAAAGGATTTCCCAGGCGACACACAATTAAAATAAGCATGATTGATGACTTAAAACAATGTAGAATGTTGACGAAAAGTAAACGAACGCAGCACAGAACCGGTCAAAAATACAATTTGCACCACTTGCCTGCCGCAATGGGATGACGTCACTCCTGTGACACATGCACAATCTGTAGTATATATACCGGGCCCAACCCAGACCTTCACCACATTGGTATCGAACCACGGTCAAGATGTACTGAGGTACCACACAGCACTGAGATCCCACCAAAGGGTAAGTACTCAACTTCTGCAACATTTTATGTTTGTTTTAACATCGCCATGTAATATTGCATTCAAACATTCTAATTGTTACCTTACAACTCTTTTCAACACCAAAAAGTTTAATAATTACCAGGAGTTATACTCATTATACTGATTTGTTTTTAAAACCACTAAATTTTTTTTTCTTCTTCTGACGCAGAAAATAATTCTATAAGCCAGGGAAGCCTGGTTCATAACGATTTTGCTTAAAATATTATATGTACCCTCAATAAGAGCAGTTTTTGCTATTATACCAGGATTTGCTCATTTATACCCTGCTTAATTTACACCAAATGAAATGTATATCTTAAGCTTTCTGGAAAAAAACCTGTGAAGTCTGAATAACTTTTCCATAACTGGCAAAACGTGAGGGATAGACAAAACGTTTTTGTGTAATATTTCCAAGATATTACGTGTTAATGGTTTAAGTTTTCAAAAAGGTGCTTTCTTTCTCAACAAAGATCATGAAATTGCAGTCATTATGTAACGACATGACCGCCTCCGTAGCGCAGTTGGTAGCGCGCTTGCCTCTGGCGCGGAGGACCCGGGTTCGATCACTGGTACCAGCATGGGGATTTTATCCCCTCTGGGAGGTCTGGCACGGGGTGCACTCAGCCTCGTTGGGTCCCGGGGGGACCAATTAAGGAGCTACAGGTCTAGAAGACCGCATAACTGGCCGGGAGGGCTCGGACACGTCCCACCCTCCAGTACTGCACGTCACCAATGACGCCTGTAGTGGGCAGAGGTGGGGGACGCAGCGGCTGGGCGGTAGGCCTTGGCCATTCGTGGGCTGTCACTCTTTAAAAATATGACTATCGCTTTAGCCTCTGTGGAGAAAACCATGTGAATATAACACATCAAGATTATTCTTTTTGTATAGTTCTGCTGTTCACAGGTACACATGAGCGCGGAACTTTTTTTTAAAATCTTGTAGGGATATAAAAACGAATTCGTTATATATTATAATATTCACATAAAAATTACTCACCAATCCACGTTACATCATTCACAATACCATTTTGCATAGGAATGTCTCCAAGTAATAAGCGTTTACTTATGAATAAACTTGTAGGAATAATATTCAAATGTTTAGTTTGATAATGGGTTCTTCCCATGGAAACCAAAATCGAAAAAGCTTGAGAAAGTATATAAATACAACGTGGAGTACTCGAAAGCAACTCAATGTATTTTAATGAGCTCTACATTTTTTCTAAAGTAATATTTTTGCCTATCTCTTATGATGTACCATTATCGAAAAATAGATAAAATTCAATAGACAGGAAAACGTCTGCACAGGTTAGTGCAAAAAGTTCAGGATACACATTTCAAATCGTTACAGATATATTTTGATAAAATTAAAGCTAACTATACGATTATAATGTAAAAGTTAATTTTGGGTGGAGAGTTTTCTGGAAAAGCTTCGTATCATATTCTTAGAAAGTACCTAAATGCCAGGTTTGCTATTTCTCAGACTTTTCATTACAGTTAAGTTAAATACGCGCGCACGCGCACAGATATTTTTCTTAAAGGTATTTTTAACCTCGGTGAATTTCAAAACATGTATTTCTGGTGATGTTCTCAGAAACAGCTGGAACGAATTTTATTAAAATATTACTGATGTGAGGAAAAGAAATGCCTTGAGTTTTTTGTGAAACCCTGTGAAATCCCTTTGTTCTGATTGGACTAAAACCTACTAAATGCAACTTTTTGAAATATACAGAAGTGTTTTAAATCACTTTATGAGATATTTTCTGTTGTTAGCTGGAACTTCTTAGTATTTTAAACTGCGTACTTTTGAAATGATAGGCTCACCTATCCCCCTCATCAGGCCATGCAAAAAGTGTTAAAAATATAGAGACCAACATAAATATCGCGAGTGTCTTTTCAAACATTTGACTAACGCTATTTCGTTTATATCAATGCAAAATGTGTAATGTTTCTATTTCTGCTAAGCTTTATGTAAATTAAAATTTAGTAGATAGAAAAATAAACGGTCATTAGATTAATATACACCACTAATAAACGACATGGGGTAGAGAATGTCATGTGAATGTAGCACATCAAGTTTTTTTCTATTTTATTGCAAAGAGTGTTTAAAATATCGAGATAAACATAAATATCGCGAGTGCCTGTTGAAACGTTTGACTATTACCTAAACGTCTTATGTGCGAGATACTAAAGAATTTTAAGAATAATTTCAACAGATATTACAATGTATTAATGTGGATAGAGAAAGTCGGACGATTTTAAACCATCGGAACTTTAGTATTCGGAATACAGCAATATCCCGGGTAGTTATACATATATAATATATAATTTCGCGGTGGAATGCTTTACTTTGTCTGCTGTAGACAAAGTAACTGTTGCCAATTTTGATTACTTCAAATGTTATATAAAGAATGTTAATTTTACAGGTGGCGATTCGAATCAATGGTGACCTGTTCAGGGGTAGAGACTCCTGATAGGATTCCATACTTCTCCTGGTGAAGGCTGAGTTGGCCAGAGGGAAGTCTCCGCTCTCGTAGACCTGGAGATGGCATCAAGGAAGTGCTGGTCATGGCAATAACGTCTTTGCTGCAGGGGTAGTAACCCCTGGTAGGCCACCCGAGTGGGGTGGTCTGTGAAGAGTCATGGGATTGACTCTGGAGCAAGGGTGGCAATCCCTGGTGGTCTACCCGGCTGGGTTGATCCGTGGAGAGTCATTTGGAGCAGGGGCAGTAACCTCTGGTAGGCTACCCGAAGGGGTGATCTGTGGAGAGTCATGGGGTTGACTCTGGTTGTCGATAAACTCAACTGCCTTTGTATTCCGTGTATTTGTCCTTTTTGGATGGTACACATCTCTTTGGAGCAACCTTCGGGTTTCTTCAAAAAAGCCCACAACCTTTGTTGGTTGTAAACCGCGACCTTTTGGTTGCAAAACACTCGCAGTTTCTGCTGCAAAACCTGCAGTTTCGGCCGCAAAACACGCAGTTTCGGCTGCAAAACTCGCAGTTTCGGCTGCAAAACCCGCAGTTTCGGCTGCAAAACCCGCAGTTTCGGCTGCAAAACCCGCAGTTTCGGCTGCAAAACACGCAGTTTCGGCTGCAAAACACGCAGTTTCGGCTGCAAAACCGCAGTTTCGGCTGCAAAACCCGCAGTTTCGGCTGCACCCAAAATGTCGGCCTTCGGGCCAAACTTTAGAGAATTGGTTGTTAAAGAATGAGGGACTCAGGACAGTAACCTAAAAATGCAATAATTTCTTAGACAACGAGATATCCCACGCCCATCTCATTTTATAATAGTTTATTTATACCATAATAATTGGAGTTTCAAACAATAAATGCTGCTACAATTATCCTGAGCCCTTCGTTCAAACATCTTAATGACGGATGGTCAACGACCTTACAGCATCCCGTCTATCATAAATATATCCAAAACTTGTATTTTTATATCTCAGAGAACTTGTAAGCATAAGGTAAAAATGATGGCCATCATTTCAAAGAGTAATATAGCTATAAAAACGTGTATTTTGAATGTTTTCTGATGTATAAAATATTAAGGTAAACTTGGATTAAAGCACCAACATGAACTACAATGTTTATATAATAATTTGCATACCTCTGCTCTCCCATCCTGCTTCCTGAAATTACTTTAACAAACTAAGAATAAATAATAAGTAAAAGGCACATTTAGTTAAACGTATTAACAAATATGTCATCAACCACTTGGCTAGTCTATTGTTTATCATGCTAACCTCCAATTCCAGAGATCTTAGATGCGATACCCAACTGTAGACTGGCAATTTATGATTGGCCAGGATGCATCGCTATGCTGCCTAGAGTCCACATGTTCCAACCAGAAAAATCCAACGAATATCATGTCAAATGCGAACCAGTAATATCATAGCTGATGAGCGGGCAATTGTTTTCAAAATCCAAAGCCGCCGATACGTCTTAGAAGCTCCACGTGACATTATTATACAATGTGTCCCACAAAGGGGACACTAATAAGATTAAAAACATTAATTCCACAGCATCCCTGACGATGTACTGCTGGCAATGGAAGACAATTTGAATATATTCAGAACTAGAACATCATGAAAATTGAATCAAATTCTGCCCTTCCTTAGAAGTCTTGATTTAAAACTTAATCTTTTGTTTAATTCTCTTCGAGTTAAAATTGTACTTGAAATATAATGAACTTTTCAAAATATTGTATAGTCGAGGTATAATCAAGCTATCCAAGTGACTTAATATAAATTTTATACATATATCAGTAATGGTTTGAACATCTCTATGTCTTAATAATTAAGATATTAAAGTTCAAAGAGTGTTAGTCGGAAACTGCATATGTTCGATATTCCACCGGAAATGTATGTTTTGAGACTCCCTGAATAAAAAAAAATGTTTAGAAAGAAGTTTGTGTGTGTGTGTGTGTGTGTGTGTGTGTGTGTGTGTGTGTGTGTGTGTGTGTGTGTGTGTGTGTGCGTGCGTGCGTGTGTGCGTATGCGTGCGTGCGCGTGCACACGTAACTCAAACTAAAATTCCATATCCTTTCAAGGATATACCACCAAAATTTTCAAGAATATCACCCCACCTCAGATTATCTTTTTCATGGAACATTTTGATTTGTTTCAAAAATAGCTTTAACGATTTTGATTAAAATACTATAAGTTTAAGATATTTTCATGAGAAATGAAATGTATATATTTTCTGGGAATGTCCTCAGAAGTCCTCTACAGTATCAATGACTTTTACAAAACTGGTAAACCGTAAGAGATAGACAGATTCTTACTACACAAAAACGTAAATCTCGTTAAAGCACACAAATTATATAAAATACTTTTTCATGGGGTGAACCATTTCGATATATTTTTTGTAATTGTTTGAATTTTACAGTACACTTTTCCCTAATGGGAAGTCGTTATTCGTTTTTTATCTCCAAAATGTAATGGAATTTTAAGGCCTTCACATAACGGCTAGGTCTTAAAAGTTTTGACTATCGCCTAAGTCTACTGTATTCCCATATTCCAATTCTGCCTATAAGAAAATATTAATCTTATCTTTTCTACAAAGTTTACCTCGATAAACATGAAGGCGATAGAAGAATAAGCGTTTGTAGAACAGTTTGCCCAAGAATAGATAGTCGTATGAGTGTAACACATCAGATTTTTTAAATTTGCAGGTTATTTGCTGCACTGGTGTGTTTACAAATGTGTTTGTGGCATTCTATGTAAATCCTCTAAAACTATATGGATAAAAATTAGCATTAAGGTCTGCAGGGAAAGCTTTATGAACAGAGTATTTAAAAAGACCACATGTCTGTTGGCAAAGTACTCTTTTGCTTGCATATGTGTTAATACACACCTAACCATAAAATCCATGTCCTAATAGCTATTTCGTTTTTTATCCAGAAGCTTGACTACGGTTGCCATATTTCTAAAATACACAAACAACGAGACTAATAGATTGTGTAGACATGGTCAATCTTTTTAAAGAAATAAACTACTTACAGTTTAGAAGATGGAACTTGAAGTTTGTGTTGATAATGTCCACCTTGCCGGCGTGGACGGTGCTAAGACTGAATGTACAACGGCACAATTTGAATGAGATTTATTACTGTCAATTCTTACAATAATATACCACTGTTTAGAATGATCACTGGTATAAAAACACTTTCTTTTCGCATTCTGAAATAAAGCAAATCTTTCACAGCACCTAAGGCATAAATATTACCCATTTCACACTGATTGCGTCAGGTAAGAAACAAATGACAGCTGCATTAGAGCAGAACTCCCTTTGCCAATCGCGAGTCGCTTGTTTGTCAAAAATCGACTATAAATTTACGGCGTGGAGCTATCGATAGATGGCATGCTTGCTGCCATTTGTTTTTACTGCCTCATAATTAGTATCCACTTAGGTTAGTTATAAATTATTATAAATTTCTTGTTTATACAAAATTTATGTTATTCTTTTAAGCTAAACACGGAACAAATGGGCGTTCCGAGGGACACACATACATTTCTTTTAAACAAATCAGATGTGTTGCACTCACATGACTTTCTCTACTCTTGTGCTAACCATTCTTACAAACTCTTATTCCTATATCTTCTTCGTGTTAGTTAAGATAAACATTTGTACAAATTATCTTACTGCTTATTTCCTTGTAGGTGCAAGGGGAATGTTAGAATACAGTAGGCTTCGTGCGATACTCAAATGTTTTAAAGGTTTGAGATTCTGTTGTCTTTGCACACTTAACATATAAAAAAATGAACAACGATGATCCATTTTACGAAAGTTATTTTTTCCGAAACTCACACACGTAACAAGGAATATCTCCGAAATGGTTCACTCTACAAGAAAATTTATTGGGACATAAATTGTGTATTTTAGCAAGATCTACATTTTTTGTACCGTATGATTTGCTCTATCTCTAACGGTTTACCAGTTATGCAAAGGTCATCCAGAGTAAATACGACTACAGGGGCTATAGCCAGAAAATTCAAGATATACATTTCATTTGTCATAAAAATATCTCAAACATATGACATTTTAATCAAAATCGTTAGAGCCATTTTCAAGAAAATAAAAATTTTCGAAAAATTTTCCATGTAAAGGGTAGTTTAGGGTGGGACTATTTTTTTCAAAATCTTCGTGTCGCATCCTTGAAAGACATTAAACTTAAATACCGACTTTTCGTTTTTGATTTATGCTGCCCACAGACTGACACACAGACACACACAGGGACCTTTTTCTAAAAATGCTTTTTTTCGGATTCAGGGAGTCTCAAAACATATATTTCCGGTGAAAACTCGACATCAAATTTTTTGGGTGGAATACAATACTTCCCCTACTTACCAGTAGAGAAAGTAAAAACCCACAATTTATTGCAACAAAAAGGAAACAAATTGTGGGTTCTTTTAAATTTAATAGACACAAAAACCGTTGAATCTATTGAAATACGCCAAAGGAAAAACTTGTTTATTCCATTTTATCTATGAATATAACCATAAATCAAGAACCTTAAGTCAATAATAATTCAGCCAGGTGATGATAAATTGTTTTGATAAAAATATTTTTTTTCTGGAAAACCATAAACTTTTCAACATTTTGGTATTAGACTTTCTTGTTATTCACTTTATTGTTGTTAAAGTCTGGCGGATCATTTCACTTTCACCCTGTATAGTGTAGTATGCACATCATGGAAAATTTTGTATTTCAAATGTTGTGCTTAAACATACATAGCTTCATAGAATGTTACTGTCATTTACATGATGTACATATATAATGTAAGATGGTACATCTTAATAAAATTAAGAAAATTCGCTATACTTGTTCTGGAGTATGACTTACAAACAGAAGATCCAAGTTACTTCTTCCGTATTAGTAAAAGTTTGTAGATGAGCTTTTTGGCAGTGTGAGAAGTATTCATTGTGTTTTTCGAACCTATAAATTAAAACTAATATTTAATGGAGGTCTGATGCATCTATATAAGTTCTACATATGTTCTACAATTCTAAGGGATGCTGTGTGACAATTCGGGAGACATTTTGTGCTCGCTTAAACGTGGAGATGGGCTTCCAAGCAGTTAATGTTTCTGCTTTTACCTTCACATTTAAGGAAAGTCAATATAACAAGCTAACAAATAATTATTAAAATGGAATGTCAAATCAATTTTTATTTTACAATACATATATTGTCCTTAATTTCAACTTACAGTTATGAAAGTTTTAAGTGAGAAACATTTAGCTGTATCCATTGCATAAGTGAGACAGGTATATACCGTGCTGTAATTGGTAGAAAGTACAGTACTACAAGTGACAGTTTTCATAAAGAGTGTAGCAATAATACCAGATTATCGAAGGAGAATCCATTTATAGCTCCTACTCTACACACATTTCGAAATTAGTTAAGTCATTTGCGGTTGGAAAGTCAGTGTTTTCACGAAACTGATTTGAAGCAAATCTAAGTAGATCAGCAGTGAAGCAAGTTGTGTTTTAATTGTTATTTATTTTTTCTACTTCTTCACTATGGCAGAGGAAGTGCTTCACTAATTATTCGCTATCGTAACTTCAGCAAAGATACGCGTTTTAAGGTCCTTTGATTAAAGAAGTAGTATTTCTTTAGAAAACGAGTGTGCCTGGCTCTGTTTTAACTTTACAAGCCGAAGTTTTTCAAGGAATCTCCTAACCCAAACAACGATTTTGAACAGGGTATCTTAAGTTTAAGATATTGACCTGGCGAATAAAATGTACCTATTAACTGAAGTGCAATTAATCAGCTGCTATAGTTTTCTACATCAAGCCATGGCAGATAGAAACTTAGGTTAAAATGTGTGTTTTATGTTGACATTTTTTATATTAACCATATATTTTGTTGTAATTGTTTCATTTGTATAACTTCCCATTAACTTCCATTGTCATATCAAAGGCTGTGAAACAACTGACATGTTATTACTTGCTCAATTGTTGATTTTCACCATTTCTTACATCAAACACACTCACGTTTGCTCCAACATTCATACTTTCAAACCCTGTTCGGATAGGAAATCGTTCTAACTAAAAAAAAAAAAAAAAATCCCAACTCAAACCGGGAATCAAACCCGGGAACTCTGAGTTGAGAAGTCAGAACGCTGACCACTCGACCGCAGAAGCAGTCTAGTTATGTCTTCTTTTTATGAAGCGAGTCACCAGGATCCCCTACAGAACAGAGGGCAGGGTTTCTAATAGTTCCAGATTGAAGCTCCCGTGGCGTCTAGTACAAAGGGCGCCCTCCCTCGCTGGAGATGGGCACATTCCCCTGGGAGGCTGCCAGAGATCGCCTCCGAGGAACAGAGGTTTACAGAGGTTTCCTGTGTGTACAGCGCCCGATACACTACCTAACGACCCAAGGCGGGTGAAGGGTGAAGTGAAATGAGAACTGAGCTGAATTGGAGGGGGAGTCTGTAAAATTCGACGAAATAAAAAACACATATCAATAAGAATATTTTAGCCGTTAGACATAAATCCGAGGTAGGGTTAAAAGTTTAAAAATCTGATGTGTTGCACTCACATGACTTCCTCTACTCTTGTACTAACCATTCTAACAAACTCCTATTCCTATATTTCCATGTAGTTAAGATAAATATTTGTACAAATTATCTTATTGCTTATGTCCTTGTAGGTACAAGGGAGATATTAGAATACAGAAGGCTTTGTGCGACAGTCAAATCTTTTTTATCTTTGAGATTCCGTTCTCTTTGCACGATTAACATATAAAAAAATGAACAACGATGTTGCATTTCGCTAAAGTTCTAAGTATTCCGAAACTCACACCCATAACAAGGTATATCTCCGAAATGGTTCACCCTACAAGAAAATTTATTGATGCATAAATTGTGTATTTTACCAAGATCTACATTTTTTGTGTAGTATGATTTGGTCTATCTCTAACAGTTTACCAGTTATGCAAAATCGTCCAGAGTAAATACGACTACAGGGGCTATAGCCAGAAAATTCAAGATATGCATTTCATTTGTCATAAAAATATCTCAAACATATGGCATTTTAATCAAAATCGTTAGAGCCATTTTCAAGAAAATCAAAATTTTCGAAAAATTTTCCGTGTAAAGGGTAGTTTAGGATGGGACTATTTTCTTCAAAATCTTCGTGTCACATCCTTGAACAACATTAAACTTAAATACCAACTTTGGTTTTTAACCTAATTTTCGTTTTTGAGTTATGCTGTCCACAGACTGACAGACTGACAGAGACAGACACACAGACACACAGACACACACACGGACCTTTTTCTAAAAATGCTTTTTTTGGGTTCAGAGGGCCTCAAAACATATATTTCCGGTGAAATCTCGACATCGAATTTTCGGGTGGAATACAATACTTCCCCTACTTACCAGTAGAGAAAATAAAAACAGGGCATAATAAAACAAAGATATCTTATTTTCAGTTTTAAGGTCTAAGTAAGTGAGATCTAAGTTTTAGATCCAGATATAGTAACATTAACAATTGTTAGTAGTTCAAAGTTTAAACTATTTCCAAACGTTTACAAGAAGAGCTCCAATTGTGCCTCGGTCATTTAACATACGACATTAATTTTGATGTCATCCAACTTTATTTATTTATTTTCCTAAAAGAGTATAGCACGTGCGTAGGTGGTTTGTTTTTCGAGATATATGGGGTGAGCAAAAAAGTTCCGAACTGCTGTGCGGTGTTTTGCCTATTCGCCTTCCCGATGCTTGTTGCCGTCTGCCGCTATCATAGGAAGGATGAAGCAATACATTTTAAGGCTACTCGTAAAGGATTTACTTACCAACTCTATGAAAGCAGATGCTGAAATTGGCCACCGTTGTTTGATTTGATTTGATTTGGTTTAAGGGCGCTCAACTTCTAGGTCATCAGCGCCCTTAAAAGATCCATGGCAATAGCCAGATATAAATTTCACTCAACAAATAAAAATACTAGCAACAAGAAAAATATACAAAGATAAAAAGCAGTGGCAATAGCCAGATATGAAACAAGATGATAAATATGTCCAAAATCAGAAAGAGATAATTAAACATTTTAAATCCTCAAATTGATATTGCACTCCGCTAAAAAATTAAAAACTCCATCAACCGCTGTTTTGTCGTCCGCTAGGACCTCTGCAAGTCTAGCAGGCAGCTGCAGAGAATCCCGAAGGTGCGCTAGAGAGCAACACTCTAGCAGCACGTGGCGAACTGACAAAAGGTTATCACACAGCGGACATTGAGGCGCAGGGCCCCTTTTAAATAGGTAACCATGCGAAAAATTACAGTGCCCTATTCTTAATCGAGCCAAACTAACCTCCTCGCGACGAGATGTATGACAGGAAGTTGCACAGTTTATCGGAAGTTCTTTCACTTCTCTAAGCTTATTACCGCGGAGAGCTAACCACTCGTCGTGCCAGGACGACAGCACCGCTCTCCGCACTTCAAGCCTAAAGTCTTTCGAAGTAACACGTGAGATGGTAATACTGGGTTCTGTAGTTGCCGTCTTTGCTGCTAAATCTGCCATTTCATTCCCCGGCAAACCTACGTGTCCAGGAATCCATGCACACACCACGTCAACGCCAGAAGCGTTTAAAACATGGAGGGCATCCTGTATACGTTGTACAATAGGGTGGGTGTTGTACAACTGACAAAGGCTTGAGGGAATCGCTCAAAATCAGGCAGTCACCTAATTTACGACGGCGAACATACAAAACGGCTCGATAAATTGCATAAAGCTCTGCAGTAAAAATGGAGGTGCTATTTGGAAAACCGAATCGGTTCCATAAACATAAGCACATCCAACACCGTTGGTGCTCTTTGATCCATCGGTGTAAATATATCGTCGGTCAGTGTAGCCTGACAAAAACTCTAAGAAACACGTGCGGATACTTGAAATAGGCATCGTGGACTTCTGGTGTACGGTCAACCCAAGATCTACATGGGGCGTACCAGATAGCCAAGGGGGGTAAAGCCTCTCGCCCATGGCGAACAGCCACCGTTGTTGTCCATACATTTTTGGCATCTCCTTAGGAAACTATCCATCATTCCCCGTAGTTCACGTTGAGAAATGCTAGCAGTTTCCCGGTGGATAGTTGGTTTTAATTCTTCCAGGGGGTGTGGATTTATCTTTCACACTTTATGTTTTAAGTTACCGTAGACATAAAAATCGCTTATTGGAGCTCTGAGAAACCTTTCTCCGCTAATGGAACACCATACACCAATTTTTTTCATAATGAAGGGCTACTTCAAGAAGAATATTAGGTTCTGAGTTATAGGGCCAAATACTGAATACAATTTTGCCCCCTGTGTTAGAGAACTAACAGACAGAGAGCGTGATTTTGCCTTTTTGCAACAAGACCCTGCAACAGCTCATGTGACCAATCTTTCGAAGAGAACAATTGAAAGTGTGTTTCAGGACAGAATTACTAGAAGAGATTTGTGATCCCCTTGGTACCCCAATCTAACCCTCTGCGATTTATATCTCTGGGGTAACTCAAAATAGTGTACAATACAAACCCACACCCCTTGGAAATTGCCAGTATCTCTCAACGTGAACTACGGGGAATGATGGGTAGTTTCCTAAGGAGATGCCAAAAATGTATGGACAACAATGGTGGCTAGTTTCAGTATCTCCTTTAATAAAGTTGGTAAGTAAAGCTTTTGAAAGTAGTTTTTAAAATGTTGTATGATTTCATCCGCGCCTTCTTATGATAGCGGCAGACTGCAACAAGCGCCGGGAAGGCGGACAGGCAAAACTCCGCGCAACTGTTCGGAACTTTTTTGCTCTCCCAGTACTTCCATGGGAGTACTAAGATGGTACTCAAACTTTGTAGTTGGATCGATAACAAATCCCTTTTTGCTGTCTTGTTGGTATGGTATAATGTGGAGCCGACGTGAGCTGCCTGTTGTGGATAAACTTCTGAATGAGAGGCACAGGCCACCAGAGAAATCTCGTTCAGTGTTGAGTGGTTTGGACGCATAAACATACAAACAAATGCTCTCTTATTATATTAATGGATAAATGAGTTGTTTCTGGCGGAACTGATGTGACAGTGTAGTTCAGCCACAGAAGCGCTTCCCTTACAATTAGTTAAACCCATATTAGGCGCTATGGATGGTGAAATTGCTGCACGATGATTTGCGATGCTGAATGTTATCCTCCGATCACCTTATGTAGCGAGCCACTCTGGTTGTGGTTTCTCTCCATCCTTCTCTTTCTGCAAGAACTTTCCTCTGCTGCTGCCGCTGCCGTCGCCGCCGCACCTGTCCGAGCAAGGTCTCGCTGTTAGTGAGTGGAGGACCGCCGTGGAGTCTGCATCGACTGGATTTACTTCTTTTGTGTTGTTAAACTGTGCAGCAATGCGGTGGTGGTGAACTCTTCTGTGTGCATTCCGTTTGGGGAGGAGCGAACTGGATCTTGTGCTTGAGGAGTTTGATGAACCAACAACAAACTACCAAAGTGTGTCTTCAGACTCTGGATATCAGCATCAACCTACCAGCGCACAACATATATAAGGTAAGTTTCGTTCATGTAACACCAACCGTGCCATTCACAATCGTGACTGCAAAATTTGTACATGCAGTGTTTGCTTAACTCAGCTGTCGGCTAATTTAGAACCGTTTTCTTCCTTCAGCAGGCAAATTCTACGGACATTATTTATGATTTAGGTTTTCCAGAACTCTTGTGCGTCAAGGATTATTAATTGCACTCGTAGTTTCAGTTTATAATTATGCAAATAGACAATAAAGTGTAATTAAGTCACTTTAAGGTGCTTAAAGCTACAGCGCAAGGAATCACTGTAATGTTTACATTTCAAAACGCATCCTAGAACTTTTGTCATATGCCTCAAACCCGCAAGCTGGTTTTTTAGCCATGTGTGCCTCTGCAGAGAACCTATTATTCTTTTCTGTCTGTCCTTCACGAATTGCTGATGTTTTATACATAAGAATCGAAGAGTATTTGTTGATACAGTTTATTTGGCTGAAATGTATACGAAATTCACGCAACTTATCTTAATTTGCTCCCAAAAATATATATCTAAGCAAACCTCATATATGGATTTGAAAGTTTCAGTAACATTTTAAGGAACATTTGTTGATAGATTAAACATTTTAATCGAACTTCTTTTTTACAGAAAATTTCCTAAAGTTTTTAATCTTTAGGCAACAAGCTTCTTTATTTGAGCAAAGCTTCAAGCTAATCTGACAATCTGCTTTAAAATGTTGAATCGACTGCTGAAGTCCTTTATTGGGATACTTTTGCTGTATTACAGTAGTTTTAATTGTTTCCCAAAACTCCACTGCTACAACATTAACTCCCTCGCTACGCATAAATTTACCATTTAGTTTAACTTGAGTCAATATCATAATTCGTAATGTGTGTTTAATGCAGGTTTTTAGCCTGTCTCTCGGTATCCTTTCTGTACATCTGAATTGGATTTGACGCGAGTTAATAGTGTTTTAGATTGATGCCTAACAAGGTAAGCATAATAACTCTGTGTAAAAGAAATCGTTTATCAATACTCATATATAGTGTATTTTAAAGTATCCATAATTTTATAAGGTATATTCATGTAGGTGTACTGTCTTGGATGAGCCTTCTTTGAATATGCTTTTAAAAATCTGATCTATTACATCAATTGAATTATTCTACATGCTATAATTTACTTTCATATATGTTCTTCTAATGATTCGCAAAAGAAAGTGCGCTTTTCTACTTCCTCCTAATCAGTACTCATTACAAGATATTTCCGAAATGGTTTCAAGACACACCTATATAGAAGCATTATGAACGCAAAAGTTGGTTATATGTACGCTGAATTTTATATTTTGAACACTCTTTGCGTGGCCTGATGATGAACAAAAGAATGAACATGACATTTCAGCTGTGTGTAGCCTCCAATACGGAACATTTTAACCAATAACAAAAAAATAACAAGTAAACTGCCAAAGCAACAAACAGGGACTTACGTAACACGATTACATATATTAAATGTATATGTGTATATTTTATATACCTGATGGAGGTTTGTGTCTATCTCCTGAAGTTATGTAGTTAAATAAAATTCAATGAGAATGAAGGAAATTTCACAGGATGTTAACAAAACATTCAAAACTTATATTTATTGCACATATTAATTTCTCAAACTTATATTTCAATTAAAATTGTTAACCTTATTTTTAAAAGAATAAAAAATAGCAAAACATTTCCCTTGTAAAGGGCAGTTTGGGGAGGAGGGATGTTTTTGTAATGTTTTCATTAGAAAATGCTGAACTAAAATACCAACTGTGGTGTTTATCGGAAACTTAGTTCCTCAGTATACTGTTCTGCGTGTACACATGCACACACGCGCGTGCTGTTTTTCTGAATGATTTTTGAAGGGGATCATTGAACCTCAAAACGCGCATTTTCAGTGAAACCTCGCAATGCAATACTTCCTCTACTTGCGACTTGAACAGCGTGTACTAACACTCATCCAATAAAATATAGAATTAAACTGTTTCTCTAACTCGCAATGTTGTTTTAATCAGTGCAAAATATTAATACAATTATTAAAATTGACTCGCTGATTAAAATTTTGTAGCTAAGATCAAATTTGAAAGACGAGATAGAAACTTAAAAGTTTAATAGAAATGAACCGATACATCCGTTGAACCTCGCAAAATTTCACAATATTAAAGTGAAGAGAGAAATGGTAAAAATTGAAATTGCTATATGTCCGAATCGTTTGAAAAGACATGAATGCACGTATAACTCAGTCTCGCAAACGCTGCGTATGCGGGATGCTGTAATACGTAATTATTTATCAATAAAGGCGATAATTTTTATCGTTTTGAAATAAAAAAATATTATTTTTATTTGTAAATTTAGCATTTTGCAGTGCTTATTTCCAAGTTAGTATTTTATAGCATTTTGAAAATATGAATATAATTGGCATTAATTTTGATAAATAATACTTTGAAATTAAAAAAATATTTATAAATGTTTAATAGTGGGATAAAATGCATAGCGTAAACGTGCCTCATATAGATTAAAGGGAAAACAGAACAAATTGGTGCAGAGAACTTCATATTGATGCAAACCAACAATAAAATTACAATAGATCAATTAAGTAATACAAGTCAATGAATCGTTAACTGTTGACTAACCGTAAGACACACCTCAACATTTTGTTCCTTCATTCGCACTCTACTACCATTTATAATTAAATTATATTTACTGAAAGTCCTTCAACAGCTTTTGGTATGACCTCAAATACATTTTAGAATTGCTTGAAAAGCCACACAATTTATAACCAGTTGAGAATTAAAATATTCATCATGCAATTTTTATTTTATATTCACATAAATATTTTAACGGTTTTAGCTTATCAACCTCTTGGCAAAAAATAAATTTTGTCGCATTTTTTTCCACATGAATGCTCAAGTTTTTGCTGCACTTAACAATACCGCTTGTGAAAATGTTAATATTGCTTTCTACATTTTCATTTGGAAACGATACCATGAATTGCAACACATTTCGCGTCTAAATAGGATTTTAGTACAAATTTTGCATTTGAAGACAGTTTCGCGTTTCATCGCATTTACTAAACGTGGTTTACAGGTTTTAACAAACTAAATGAATATAGGCATATTTATTGAGTGAGTTGCAAGCACATGAATACAACATACATATGTGCATATACTCATTTAATTTGTATAAAATGAGTTTTGAAATATATGAAACATTGCCGATAAATTGTGATATAATAATCTCTTTATTAATCTAATATAACAAACTATTTGTTTGTTTTCTAATTTCCATGGAATTTTGATAAAGTAATAAATAATATAACAATATAGACAACAATATTAAATCTGCACTTAATTAATTGAATTGTCGTGCTTGTATAAATCATGCAATATGTTGTGTTATGGGGCATGATGATAGATACGAATAAACTAAATAATAATTAATAACAATAATTAATAATAATGATATGATGATGACGATGATGATGATGATGATGATTAAAACAGTCAGTGAAAACTGAAAATACAAGGGTACAACTCTTAATGAGCATTTTGCGCTATATCGCATTTCCTAAAAATCACCCTCCTTGCTTATCAGTGCAATATGTACATCGAGTTACAAACAGATGCGTTCTTGTTTGTTGAAGAAACATTTTAATTTATAACTAACGTAGTCGTTTGGAAAGTTTATCTTCAGGCTTAATAGATTCCCTTTGCTTGTCCAGGTTAGTTGCACGCCATAGCTACGAATGCATGTATGCTTTTCTGTTATTTCGATTGCTTGTCAGTGGGCGTTATACGATTGATAACAATCTTCAGAGGCTAGTCTCGTTATGGTTGTGGCTCACTAAGAGAAACTGCTTCCTTATTAGGTATGTTTTAACGCCTCACCTTGATGGAAAGGACCAGTATGCAAACAGCAGCAGAAAAAGTTTTCGCACATAATTCTTCTTCTGCAAGTTTATATAAAAGGAGTTCTTGAACACGTTGCAGAAGTTGATGTGAATAATTCTAAACGTATATTCATAATGAATTATGCATCGAAAATATAAATTCCTTTACCTACTATTATAATTATCAGTGATGCTTTACTTAACAGTTAAACATAAAATACAGGCTCAACACCTTAATGATGATCATGTATACACATACATATCTATACATCCTTAAATGTCTTATAACTACATAAGTAAACTTTCCTTGACTTTCCTGGAAGTACACGTATATTAATAGCTGCATCCTGGACTGTCTTAAATCATCTTCTTCACTCATTTTTGTTTTAAACTCACATATGAAACTAGCATCTAAAATTGCAGAATATAACAACAATGGTAATGTACCGTGTCTTCTTTTATCCAACAACAACATTACTCTTTCTCTAAACATATCATTTCTGCAATAAAATAAATTTCATTAAGTGTACTAAATACAACACATTAAAATACTCTTAACGTAGACAAAATATTGTAATCAACACGTTACAAAATTATGATTAGTAACTAGCGACTCCCTTCGGCCGTGTTCTAACTTGAGACTATCATTACTAAACCTCTACTTTTATAACTAGTACTCTAAGAATATCTATTCTCTAGCATTTACTCATAAAGAGTAGAGGAAGAATTAAATCTTACCCAAAAATTGGAATTCATCGAAAGTTCGTGCTTTCAGATACACCGATTCTACTAGAAGCATTTTTAAAAATGTTCATCTCTCTCTCTCTCTCTCTCTCTCTCTCTCTCTCTCTCTCTCTCTCTCTCTCTCTCTCTCTCTCCCTCTATAACTCAAAAACCAAATACCGGATAAAGAACTAGGTTCCTTAGTTCAACGACTTCCAAAACTGCGATACCATTCCCATCCCAGTCACCTTTATGTCGAAACATATTCGTTGCTTTTATTCTCTCAGAGACTGCTCCAGCAATTTTTATTAATACATCATATATTTGACATACTGAATTTGAAAATAAAGTTATATTTTTAATTCCCGATGAATTTTCTTCATTTTAACCTAAGTTTGTAAAATATTGCACAACTTGGAAGCTCTAAGATATAGATGAGAATTAAAACTGCTTTAAAGTTTCCCATTCTTCTTTTTCTTTAACTTCGCAAGAGGACTTCTGTATTTATTCCACCATGTTTCCGCTAAACATTTGAACTTTGTTTCCGCATAACATAAAATAGCTGAACCTTTTAATGAATACTATAATGTATAACATATACTTGAGACTTTTAATGGGCAGAGAAAGTTATGTGACAGTACATCAGAATGTTATAAATAGCGTAAGTATTAACAGAGCCAATTAATTGAGACGGTGTTATGCAGTTCTAGATTAAAATGTTTAGGTGTTATATAATTTTACGTTTGTTCAATAATATTATTGAACATAGTGTGGTTATGAAAAATATTTCTACAATTTTATCAAAAAGTAATTGTACAAAAAGCCTTGTTCATACGGGTGCAATACCCATACGACATATTTCAATCTAATTTTAGTTCCACACTGGGCTCAAAGATTCATTGTTTTATACCTAAAATTTACGTAGCACAACATTTACTTTAGTAATACATGATCCACATTGCAATCTTCAAGTCTGACAAATCATCGCGACGATTCGTGTTTAAGGAAACAATAACTTGGGTTCGCGACCTCGTATTGGTTGTCATAACTGGTCAGAAAGGTGAGATCCGTCATGCTTTTCGCTTTGCCAAGTCCACCATGAAGAATGTCGGTTGTTTTTTGCTTTCGAAGGATGAAAGAAATGGACAGGTTCAAATGCCCACTAAAATGACCTTCTGCGCCGCAACATATTGACAGTTCCGGTATGGCGATTGAAAAACATAGCACTCAGGGTCACTGTTAGCATGTTTAGTGCCTCCAGTTCCCACACGCACGTGTACACACCACTCAACTTTTGTACTGCCTCATTCAAACAAGGCCTACACATTCAACACTATTCACAATGGACCTTTTTTACCAAACTATGATAAATAAAGGCAAACAAATAGCGAATAATTGTAGGAATACTGTCTTTTTTATGCTTGCATTTTTTCTGTGCTTGCGAATAATTGTGACATTTGAAGGCAGATGCACTTACCTCAGTAGTACAGGAAATAAAAGTGAGTGTTTGATTATTTGAACAAAATACCAAATGTGGTTATTTATATTCCACTACCTTCAGGTATTATTTGACATACCTATGTTCACTTTCATGCCTAGTTCTAGATGTTGCAGCGACAGACCTATGAAAGATTTTGATTTACAATGCATTCAATACAGCAAAACATAATGTGATTCTGCAAAAAGAAAAAAAAAAATAAAGAAATTGATACCTTATTTCCCCCAAAATAAAGATTTTGGTTTTATCTGAACACAAGAAAAGCATTTCTGGAATAAAATCAAATTCCGTATTCAAAAAAGTCTCTCACACTCAAAGCTACTATTATGTTGAAGCTTTTTCGTTATTTTTGTTTTCTTAAAAGTGGCTCTAACAATTTTGGTAAAAATATTTGTGATATTAATGTAACTAATTAAATATATACACGGAATGTTCGGTAAATAGGCCGCGAAGTCTTCTTAATTCTCATTAAAATGTATATACTTGGAGTTCACAGGGCTAGAGCAAAACTTAGTGGAAGAAAAATACATTAGCTACTTTGGAGAATTGTTGTTCCTTCGATTTTCCAATACTAAGCATTGGTCCTACAATAAGATGACTGATAAACATGACAAAACGTGCTTCATAATTTAGTCAGAAGTATAAAGATAAAAATCTTAGATGAAGTTAAATGAATCAGATCTAAAAATACATACTTAATTTTCGGTAAAAATATAATTTAATAAGTTACGTAGAACTTTTAGTAAGGCCATCACCAGTATTTTCCAAAGTCAATTAAATTTCAATTCGCATACCAACATGCCAGGGTGCTAAATATGCTGGGGGTATAGTAGATCCACATCAGAGAAATTTGTACATCGATAAGGTTATATATATATAGCTTTGAAATTATTTTAAAAGTTATAGAGTTACATGTCTTGGCCTAATTATTAAAATATGTACCGACTGAACGTTTCTCTCAAATTAGATTAATAAAACACAACTTTTTATGTAATTCTAATTTACATTTTTGAAGCACGAACCCACAATATTATATATAGAAACATTTATTTAAAGGTACGTTGATTTATTAAAAATTCTCACTCAGTAATAGCAAATACGAAAGCAACACTGACATTTTCAAATAACTGGTTTTCAAGTTGCAAGTTAGTCTTGCTTTCTTTAACACTTTGTATGTGTAATTCATTTGCCTTCAAGCAGTAATTATAGCTGAGTAGAGTGAAAAGAAACCTTAAACGTTTCATTTTAAAATTAATTACTCGTATTTCTGCCTTGGACGCATTTGCTCGCAATTATTCCTGTGGAATGCATTATTATTTTTTTCGCATATCAGTAGTAATCCTTGCAAATAAGTTGCAGTCCTCGCCGACAGTTATATGGAATAGTAATTTGCTTCAAGGCTAATTCGGCAAAAGCTAAACGAGTGCTTGAAGGCGCAGGAAAAAAGTTTATGGGAATGTGTATTGTCAATGAAAGGCTCTTTTATTTATTCCTTAATTTCTTTTTTCTAATAGTATAAGATGGTTTGTAATGTATACAGTTTCAACGAGCATCAAATAGTATGTCTTAGTTCAAAATGCATATTTGTTTTTGTCTTTTGAAAAATATTTACATTTCTACATGTATCACGTTTTTCATTCCATTACTGGCCTCAAAACGCATACTTCATTCAGATTTCAGACGGTGTGGTTTCGCAGAAAAACAACTTTATGTTATTAATACCCTCTTGTTATAACAAAAACTTTAAAAATAAGATTCTGCCTGTTTTGTTGATATATGTCAAACTCACAGAAAGAGTAATTTTATCCAATAGCAAACGAATTCTGTTACATATGCACTAGAACTATAGCCCTCGTACTATGCGAAAATTCTGGATTTGGTACGTTCTGGAACACATATCCACACATTACACTTCAGTAGCTTGTTCTGAAGTTCTGGCGTGGCTTTCATTTGTCACCTTGAGTTCTTCAAGCAAACACATAACCTGTCTATGTAACAGTTACAAATCTTAGACTTTCCTTTTACGTCTTGGTGAGCTTTATCACAGACGATGCTCTAATATATATATTAAAGTTGTTTAAGTTCACACCAATGCTCATTTTGGTTTACCGAACAATTAATTATATAATTTCTTCACGATATTTTCAGCTACAGAACTGATTTGCGCAGTATTTCTTACTCACATTGCTAAGAGACGGAGGTTTCGCTGGTGATTTCAATGCGCGAGACACACTTTTACTGGTTTTCTTGGTACATTGTCAAGTTTCTTGGAAGGTATATCTTGAAACCGCGATATTTGAATGCGTAACCAGCTTCAGAGAATAGTGTCAATGCCACCTGTCAGAACATTTCTATTGTAATGATGTACTCCTTATAAGGAATAATCACTATTTGTTACTGTAATTACATACTTAGGCTCTTTTAAGGAGTTTGCTGAAAATAGTTGGATAAACTAGAGTATATAAATGGAACACATTCACCATCAAAGATTTCAGGTAAACTGTGTGATTCGCCTTTGATACCAGCTGTTTCGCTAAATGTTGAGGACAGCCTACTTTCACAGTTAACATTTCCCAGAGCGTAAAGAAATCGACACAGTGTGATGTAATCCAGTCTTGATAAAAATCTCAGTCCTGGTGATTTCGTTTCGAGAAAGTAAGAGAGCTGAAAATAAAAGTAAAAATATAATGGCACACAGAAAAAGACAGAAAATTTACTTCAGTTATTTTATTTTGCGCTGCTCATTATCAACAGAAATATTGCGAATGTTGACTCGTTTTCTGATATTGCCTTGAATATTAATTGCAACTTAATTAACGCATCCACCGCCATTTGTTTCCGCTTGCGGCAGGTAAAAACAAAATTTCAAATTAGGGTTTTGTCAAAGGTATAGTTAATTAGTCTGTACTAAAAATAAATGATATTCGAGAGTATTTGCACATTTATTTTTCTATTACTTGGACACGTTCAAATAGTTCATATTTATGTTGGTTTTTCTTGTTTATTTCAATTAGAGAAAAATCTCAGCCACAAGGCAAAAAAGTGTCTTGCTATTAGAAATGTTTGCTCCCCAGATAATCAGCATCTCAAGTTCACCAGATGTTCATAAAAACTTTATGGTTTTAGTTTGTCTAGTGCATCGGTCAGACCATTCCACTAAAGATATCTGCTCGATTTTAGCAACGAAAACTCAGAGGTTTCATACTTTAGAAGACAGAGGATAATTTATGCTGATCCCTGTTTGTCTACGGTTTCAGACCTACACACATCCACATCTTATTGTAACCAATCCTATGTAATACCTGATAGTAGGTAGACGTTGATAGAATACTGCAGACTGGTACCTGCTGGACGTGTGTGCATATGACCATGTATGTTGTGATTGTATTAGCCTTCCCCGTATCTTGCTGCAGCACTAAATAAGCTATCTCCACCCAGAACTGATATAGTTTATTTTCTTCTTTAATTTTCTTTTTGTTCACCTCATTTTCACTGCAGGACAATTATTGAAGAACAGTCTGTCACTATATCCACTTCAGTCTGAACCTGAAACCCCAAAGCATAAACTATAATCTTCCAAAAGAATATTTCAATATGCTCATTCACTACATCGAGTTGTAGGATTTGCTTCTTTAAAAAGATGACAAAGTTTAATAAAGTTCAAATCGGACCTCGGACACAGCCTTCTGGTTTTATGGTTCAAGTAGTGCCTCCTTTGTTTTGGTAGCTTTCCAGTGCATTTTTTCTCATCACATCTTTTCTGTAGTCTTGCAGTTTGTTCGACGATACTCATACCTGCCTTACCTGTCCTCAAAAGGTATGTCCTGTTTAACCTTCCATTGGAGAACGAAAAAGTCTAGCAGTGAGTTTATATACCGTGTTTTTTTTGGCATACCTGAATTTTTCTACATTTCTTCTCAGATAGTATTTCAACGAGCAATGTCGGCGCGAAATTGGCTCTTCAGTCTCGCTGCTTTTGATATCTGGCATTTCAACGCTCGACGAAGTTAAACGTTGCGTTTGTGCATTGTAATCTAAATCACAGAATCCATCAATCAGGTTTTCGTTGCCCTCCACACACCTTCTTGCCAGGTATTAATTTATGGAAATAAATTGGCAACTAATTCCGATTTTCATGAACACAATTTAGTAACACATTATACATTTGATGCATTTTTGAGTCCACTAAATTAAGAGAACAGAAATACTGGTGAATAATAATCAACTTTTCCCCTGCATGTCTTTAGCTTCTGTGTAGTAACATTTGAGTGTAATGGTAGTGGTATATAATCTTATAATGTATTGTAGAATGTCTGAACCAAATATAAACAAACCAAACGCAAAACATCAGCGGACAAATATGTTCACAATATGACAAAAAGTAGTTTATTTGACAGTCTGCTACATGCACATGGCATATGTCTGTCTCTGGGTGGCTGCTGGTCTATTATGAGTCCTAATAATTTCTTAGAGGTTCGTTTATAACAGCACATTTCAAATTATTAGGTGGCTGCTGGTCTATTATGAGTCCTAATAATTTCTTAGAGGTTCGTTTATAACAGCACATTTCAAATTATTAGGGCAGCAATAAACGGTTTGAGAAGGACAAGATAAATAGAAGGGAATGGTTCTTGCTTTTTTTATTTATTTAACGAATGAACATCTGATACCAACCCTATTATATAAATATATTTTTCTCGAAAATAATATTGCTTGAAGAAATGTTTATTACCTGTGAATCTTTTCCCTTTTTAGACAGTAAGCACCAGTAAGGATATTCAGTGACGTTCATGAAAACCCGTAACTAGTATTTGGTTAACTTTAGGTAGTAATTTTTCCTCATTTATCAAGTTAAATTATATCTTGGCGTGTTCGAATTTAAGTAGCTTAGATTAAGTTGCTACAAGAAGCAGTAAATACCAAAATTTCATATTTTAAAAGCAGTTTACTTTTGTTACAGAAGACAAAGTAGGTAGAAATACATTTGAAAGTAATTTGAAGCTAATCTAGATCAAATGGTGGTTTCTATTGCTGTAAATTATCGGCTATCTAGAACTCTCTCATTTGATGAAAGAACGTTAAATATTTTGTGTGTAGATAATCGGAGAAGACTATAGCAGCATTAACGATTTAGTGACTGAGAAAAGTGGAAACCCTGAAGAAGTAATATGAGTCACGGTAAGAGCAGCAATGCATTTCTCAACTATGGAAAATTGCTGGCTTAAAACCCATAATTTCATCTTAATGTCTGCTAGGCTTGTTTTGTAATGGGACCAACACTTCACCTTCACATCAAGATAGCAGGTACCTACCTCATTTCGGACAATATCACGGCCAGCAAAAGATGCTGTCTTTATTGTTCTCTTAAAAAGGAAACTCACAACCGGATGTCCGGTGCCTACACATATTATGTTGGCAATTTTGTGCAGTTCCATTCGCAGTAATCGAATTATTTCTCTATGTCATCTAAGTGGTCATAACTTTGTGATTGAACTTGCCGAAAATCAACACCTAAGTGATAAAATCTGATGTGTTACAATCGCATTAATTTCTCAACTCATGAGAAATGCATTCTTTCAGGCTGTAGTGGATTTCATAAGCTTGCAAAAAAAAAAAAAAAAAAAAAAAAATCAACAAAGTTTAATTAACAATAGTTATTTTAAACATAACTATATAAATGTAAACGACAGTTTGAGTAGAGTTATTGAAAATTTTCACCTGGCATGTTTTAATAGTGTCTGCCCCAAATGTTAGATTTGTATCTATCCCACTACAGATATATCGTAGGGAAAATCAAAACTCCTGATAAATTATACGATTTATACTATATAGTTTTCTTCAGATTTGCATGGCTGTTTTACCCACATTTTCTTGGATTTTGAAATATGTGTATTTTTTAAATTTTAATTATCCATTATCCTGGCATTTACAACCGTTTTTATGGCTGGGAATCTCGACTACTTTGTTAATTTTCTTTAAGATCAATTTACTGATTATTATAAGAAGTGTGTTGGCAGAGATTATTTAATATAAGCTATTTCTAGTACACAGGAAAATAGCTCAATCAGATAAAAGAAGAAAAAAAATGGATGTGTTACATTTATGAGTTCATGACTTTTAGTTGTTCCTCTATAGACTATTTTTACTAAAGCTTATTCTTTCATTTACTTCATTATAATGGAGGTAAATATTCTCAGAATGCCTTCACTACGCACAACCTTGTAAATACTAGAGGGATAAAAAAGGCTTAAGTGACAATCAAATCTTTAAAAACAGGGTTGTTGTATGCTGACTTTGCAATTCACCTCTGCATGACCACGAGAAAAAATAAATATCTACTTAGCACTTCAAATAGCATAAAGTACTTAAAGATCCAAACCAATCATAATGAACATGTAGCAAACTTTTAATGTATATATAGAATGTCGCATTCTTAGAATTGCTGCCTAAACAATTTTGTATTTATCTGATATTTCGTTTTTGAGTTATGCTTTGGACCTTTTTGTAATGTTATATTTATGGTGAAATCTAAATAGTTGAATTATTGGGTGAAATACAGCGCCCAGTCTATTTAAAACAAATAAGCACATAGAAAATGACGTCGGTTTACTTTTTTATAAAGGATTAATATAGATCAGAGTTGCTCAACCCTTCAGCAAACGCTCGCTTCCCCTACCACTGAACAAGGCAACGCGAGACAGACCTGGTAGTCAGAGGCGGATGGTACGGAGTAGTAATACTACGTCAAAAGGACATACGTTTCACATTGAATAGGAGGACAAATATTTTTGTATTCGAGATCAATGTGATAATATTAAGTGTCTGATTTGTAAGACTGGTAGTTGCAGATAAAAACCATTTCCCTTGCTTAAGTTCTGTGTTCACAATAAACGTTATTTTCCTTAAAAATACATCGAAATTTTGAAGCAATTATATTACACATCTTCACAATTTGGAAACCTAAAAACATTTGAAACCAAATCCAATTATTTTGCACTCCTCTGAAGTTTTCATATAGTGAGGCTCCACACAAGCTACTGCATTGCAGAATTCCACGTCCGTAAAATCTTCTGAGAAAGGAGGGTGGGGAATTACTTAAGTCTTTGCCCTGCAGTGAGTATTTGAGATTACGTTTGTTTGTGTCTAGTTTAATGTCAGTCTTTGGCTCCACTTACAATCTGCGAACAAACATTTTAAAAAATGAACCACATTAAAAGTGTGGGTTAATCAGGAATAGAATATGAACGTATATGCCTTTGATTTCCTATACGTAAGAATGACGCCGCAATGCCGCCACTGGAACTCATTAACCACGGATAAATGAGTAATTTTGTTCCAGCGGGTGGAAGGAGGTGATTTCAACCTCCCCTTCCCTACTTGTACTCGTATTTGAGATATACAATTTACATGCTATAATATCCCAATTAACACCAACAAATATAGTGTGATAAAGAAAATAGTGGCAATATATTTGGAACTACGCAAGAATGACTTGCTTTCAATCTTTTTTTTGGGGGGGGGGTGGGATATCGGCAATGAAAAGTGAAATATGTATTCTCCTTTGTTATTTTATCTCTGGCTCTTAGTTTGACTAGAAATATTTTGCTATTTTACCAGCAGGTAAGTAATTTTGATAATCTCTTCTTTATGTTTCTTTTTACCACCAGTCCTGATTTATTCACCGAAGTTCTCTTTTTTTCTTCAACTGCCTTTCGTGTAAAATGCGTTCTTTCGGCGGAAAAGAAAGCATGATATTTCCTGTTGGAATGTATAAATTGCTGCCTGGAGGAAGGTTTCCCTAGGCACCTTACTTTGAAAACAACGAGCCCTATACTAAAACCTTATTTCACAGAATCGTTTTGAGTTATTTACATGTTGTGTTCCCTAAACCAGTCTTCGCGAATGTTCAAGCAAGTACGCGTGCGCAAAGTACCCGCCTCCAACTGCATGCCATCAATTACCAGCGCTGAAAAGAAAATCGCCATAAAAGTATTAGCATCTCCTTGATATGCCGCCTATCGCGTAATACCTCTGTGATGATGTAAGTACCTTCATACTCTCCTATGCCAAGTTACCTGGGGCAGTGGGAATACACACGAGCCCTTCAATAACAAGACCAGTAGCGAGTGATGCAGTACACAGAACTTCAAAGTATGTAACGTGCACTTCTATGAACTCATGCAAACTTTGCTTTTAATTTCTTAACGTATCTTAGCTTCTTGGTCATATCACGGCGATTACTCTATTGGTTCACCTGAGTCAATGTTTGCTTCACAGATGGCCTTAGTTACGTACTCATCTCCTTGTACCATATTTCTTATTTGAATTTCTTTTTTTCTCTAGGTGGAACTTTGGATCGTGGTTTTGAACACCAAATCTTGTATTTATTTGGCAATTTAGGAGAATATCCTCAAGGTTGGGCCAGCTCCCCATTCATAATAAATTTAAAAGTCCAAAAAATAATAATATATTTGGTATTTGAAGATATTAAAGAGGATTTGAAAATAGAAAGAAGAAAGGCTATAAAATGGTGCAATAAAGTCGAATATTTGGGATTAAAGTAAACAAAAAAGGAAAGTATAAAGAAGAATTATACCTACACAGAGATAATAAAGGAAAATGTGTAATTCATACACTAAATCGTATGCTACTGGATAAAAATATTAGTAACAAACTCAAAACATATTACAACAGTACTGTCAAAATTATAACAATGCTGACATATGGCTACTCAAACGTACAACACAAGTGAAATCAGTGGGACGAAAACGGGTAATACAATTAGAGATATCATGGGAGTAAAGTCAACCGTTTTCGCTGAAATTACGTGCAGACAATTGCAATTGAATAGTTATGTAAGAAGGATGCCCGAGGACAGAACGCCAAAAACTGTATTGGATACTATTAAGGAATCGTGAGAGAGAACGTCCCACAATAACTTAAAATGATAACAACACAGGAATGAGGATCATAAACATACATGACGACAAGTTTACCAACAGAGAAGAATGGAGAAGGGCTACCGAAAGATGCGTAAATACATTAAAAACCAAAATAATAATAATAAGAAACTTAGAAACCATCAGATAGCCGGTACACGGGATTGGAACCCAAGAGCTTGCGAATGCGAATCACAGACGCTCTCTTAGTTTATGCAGATTAAGCTAACTAGAATGACTAAGAATGAAAAATCAAAAAGGCAATGTTATGTTCTTTTAAGTCTTGCTATACTTCATACATGCGCCTGCTACTTCGGAATAACATGCCTGTCTGTGTGTGTGTGTGTGTGTGTGTGTGTGTGTGTGTGTGTGTGTGTGTGTGTGTGTGTGTGTGTCTCAAAGTTGCAAATACCACTGAGCTTTTATACATATATAGGAAGTTCGAAGAAAATTTGCCAACAGGGTTCAAATTTGGTTGAAATCGGTTCAAAATTAAGGTAGTTTATCTGAAGAACCTCCTTCAATTTTTGGGTGAACCATTGCACGTATAAAGAGTTGAAATTTTATGTACAAGGGTTTGATCAAGGTACAATTGGTACAAGATTAAGAATAGTTTACAGTCTTCAATATTTTGTTTTAATTTTAGGCGAACGCACGCGTTAAAGTTGTACACATAAGAGTTTTAAAAAGATTGTCCCGACATCTCAAGTTTAGATGAAATTGGTTCAACATGCAGCTGAATTTCCGATCCAAGTAAAGAATTTGAAATGTTGCGAGCTAAAAGAAATGCTTCAGGGAAACATGTGCATAATGGGCTCTAAGCCGACAAAAGGAAATAAAATAGTCATTATTAATTTATGCCAACAAACTTACTGTTTATGATTTTAAACGCACAAGCCGTGTGTGGGCAATGTTTGAGAGGTAGAACTGGAACTTAAAAATTCAACGCCACAGCTGGGATTTGAACCACAGACCTTCCGCTTACCAGGCGGCTGCTCTAACCATTGAGCTACTGTGACAATCTGCCAGAATGGCATTGAATTCTCAAACCAGCGGAAGGTCTGTGGTTCAAATCCCAGCTGTGGCGTTGAATTTTTAAGTTCTAGTTCTACCTCTCAAAAATAATCATTGTCAATTTTAAGTCATTAAATATTACACTCTCCCCCTTCCCACTTAATTTTTAATTTTTTAATAATTTAAACATTTTTGAAGAGTGAAGTGATCATTTCTTTGCTTCTGGTGGGGAGGCCATGCAAAAAACGGATTTTCAAAGTCAGCTTCTACAGAAACGCTTCTTAAACATTTGACTATCGTTTCAGTCGCTTGCATCATCTTTATAGCTCAATTAAATGGTAAAGAAGAGATTTATGCAAAAGTTAATCTAGATTAACATGACATAGATATACAAAAATTAACTTTCTAGCAATAGTTCTGGTGGGTCAAGTCATATGTATGTGACATATCAAATTTTTCTATATTTTCTAGAAAAATATCTGCGTCCTCCTTTTCCAGCCCTTTGTCTCCCCATGAGGCCGCTTTGCAGTGTTTGAGAGCCATTGGCTCTGTGAACTTTGTTACCTCCAGTGGGTAAAATAACAAATGAAGGCTACAGACAGAGGACTGAATGTTGCCACCACTGAATGGACAGAAATAACCGGTATGTTTCATTCCAAGACATGTATGTGTGTGTGTTAGTTTGGCGGACGCGACTGTAGAACGAGCTAGCAGACATTGCAGAAGTCACTTTGTATGCAATCCGACCGCCATTCAAGGTCTGAGGTATGTTGGTTTCGCAGTAGAGATAGCAATCAAATCTTGCGTGTATGTGTGCGCCGCTCCTCACGAGGCAAACAGAGCTATATCCTAGGTGCTCATGAATCGCCTTCAACATACCTACTCTTAACACTGCAATCCCAGCCTCAGAGAGGTTAACAATAAATGGAAAGTATGTAAAAATCGATTATTAATAAGCAGAAGATCTAAACAGCCAATATTTGCAAAAAGCCCTTTTAAAGTGAAAGCCATCACAAGAAATAGAATTAAATATCAGAAAAATATTTTAAAGAGCAACAATAAAACACTAGTTAAAACACAGCTGAATTTTATGATATGAATCAAAGAGTTAATTTAATAATTAACGAAAGGACATTAGAAGTTACTTTCTCTTACTACTCTTTGGTGCCCGCGGAACATGTTTTAAAGTCACAAGTACCTGCCTCAAAGCACTGGGTGTGCAATGGTCCGAAATTGTAAATATATGTTTACATGTCCTAAAAGACTCTTTATATATTTTAAATAATCACTTATATTGCATGTGTTAACCGTTATCTTCTTGTTGTAATCCTTTAATGTTTCTTTAGATATTTTGCATCTTAATTTTAATCATTTTTTTCTTAAAGTTTGACTTTGTCATATATCTTTGTATTCTAGATCTTTATGGTCACCTGAAATGTCAGGCAGATGTCACAATTTTTGTTTGTGAATATATATATGCATACATACTATTGCATGTAGGGGAAGAATTGTATTGTATTGTATTAATTGTATTGGTATGAATTCAATACCAAGATCTCCCAGAAAATATATATTTTGAGACTACATGAAAAGAAATATTTTTAGAACAAATATGTTCCTGTCAGTCGCGCGCGCGTGTGTGTATGTAACAGGATTTTAAAGTTTATTTTTATTGCAACAGCGATTAATATTTATTGTGTGCGTGAGAGAGAGAGAGAACGAGAGAGAAAAGAAGAGTCGGTTAAATAGCAAACTTATTTATGTTCAGCTTTGCCAAAGATACGACATGATGCTTTTAAGAACCCCAACCCAGATTACCATTTTAATGAAAAATGTTCGAAATTTTTTTCTTTTTCAATAGGAGTTGTAAAGATTTTTGTTAAAATCTATATGATTAAGATCTGTCCATAGCAAATGAAATGTATATATTGAATTTTCTGGGAATAGCCATAAGTCCTCTTCATTCTGAGCGGCCTTTGCATAACTTGTAAAGCGTATGAGAGAGATAAAATCTTAGTTGAAGCTCACAATTTATGTTAAATACACCTTTGTGGGGTTAACCAACTCTGAGATATCCATTGTTGTTGGTTTGCAGTTTGGTATTTGGGCTCTTCTGACATAGGAAGTCGTTATTTGTTGTTTTTTTATCTCCTGGCCATGTAAAGAAAACTGAATTTCAAAGCTATCACACAGCGACCAGCACATAAAATATTTGACTATTTTCCCTTATTGTCCTTGTATGCAATAATACAATTTCTCCAAAGGTTTATGTCGATGAACATTAGACAGAAAAATAAGCATTTGTACACCAATAGTTAGCACAAGAGTGAGTAGAGAAAGTCATGTGTGAGTCACATCAGAGTTTTATCCAGAACTACCCCAGAGTAACACATAAGCTAGTGATAAGTTGCGAAAACATAAATCATGCAGTCTTATAATTTGGAATTTCCTCTTTATTAGACATATATTCTATATTATAGAATGATATTTGTATGTTAAATATGTTTTTAACTGTACAGTTTCTGTCATTTTACACTGAAAGTCGGCACATTCACAAAAAGCATCCCCCCGCCCCACGCGCGCACACACACAAACACACTTCAAAATATATGTTGTTTATTAATGACGCTGTCGATCGCCAGGATCATATCAGCGCCACCAGTGTGCTGGAATTTCATCCCGCAGCAGTTATTTTAGATACACTAAATCTATTGACATGGAACTGTCAGTTTTTAACACACATCGAATCATCGAGGACCAGGTTTGAACCCACGTGCTTAGAATCACCGATTGAACCACCTAAACCAACTTTAGGATAACAGAGGCCAACTTTAGAGCCTTTCTGCTAAGGGAAATTTCGCTCTACACATTTATAACGCTATTTAATACGGCAATATCTGGTGGTCAAACACTGTGGTTTCTTTCCTTGGAAGCATCTGCGAGTTCGTTTTCTCCATACTTTTAACAGCTAATTCTGAGAATGAGATTTGCTGGTATCAATGACCCGTTTTCTTAGACACCACTAAACATAGATAAACTAAATTCTAAGATGCTAATACTTGAATCAAAAGATGATAAAGTTCGGAGAAAAACATATCTTCCATAATAAACAACTTATTGTATAAAACTAAATCAATGTGATCGTGTTTAAAGGCTGCATCCCGTAAAAAGTTTAGTGTGATATCTTAAACAATGGGTCATAAATTCAGCAGATTTAACAGCGATGGGGCTTTAAGTCCTTTAAGTCCTGTGAAACTAGTCCCTTCAATAAAACTATGTTCATTTATTAACTGTAAACATTAATATTTCTTACCAAACAACACAACTTTTGATTCAGTTAAATATTCCGCACTTCTCTTAGTAATTAAATTAGAGTTTTGAGAATATTTAGCTAAACATTTGAAACAGCAGCGCGTATATACACATAGATACAACTCTACCCACCAGTGCACCCACAGCCACAAAAAAACGAAATTATTTCCAGCAAGACTTTCTCTACTATTAAACGACCAGTTTGAATAAAAACCTATATGCTCTGTTCCACAGCACAACTTGTAAGTATTAATGGAAGAATGGAAAAATAATAATTGATTGTTTCGTTCATTTAAAAATGTATTGCTCCTTCTTTCAGTCATCAAATGCTATGGTTACAAAACAAGGATCATAGTCTATTGCACAGTTGTGTTGCAGTTTGACATTAGGTAATAAATTTCATTTGTTTTGATGGTGCAACACCAGCCACTTTTCGGCTTATTAACAATCTGACAAACAACTAAAAATTACTTATAGGTCTTTTATAATCTAAAGTTGTTTATTATTATAAATCAGACCTCAGGCAGGTATCGATAGTTAACATGGGTATCACCATAAACAGTGCAACACTGAATACTTGCGTGTGTGCAAGCTGTGTAGTGAACAATGCAATCGATGCCATGCAATCACATGTCAAAACCGGGGATCGTCCATCATGAACTTTTGTACTCAAGTTTGTTAACGTTATGCACGATTTGTGCGATGTATCTTTATTAATTATGGTGAATAAAGAGTTTATTATTAGAGTCCCTGCGAAGCGGTCATATATTTGACTCAGTTAGTGAATCAATGAGCCATTGAACGAGAAGAAGCGAAACATTACAATAAAATATATTTAGTTAAACAAATGTCAAATTCACATCACGTTAATTACGCTTAGTATTTGTTTCATTTTGGCAAGCAAGGAAAAGCGATACCAACTTAATGAAACTTAAGACATAGCTTACATTTGTGAGACAGATTCCAGTTAGTACGTCAAATATTTAATTTGGCGACTAGTGCACTATGATTCTTCAACTTTAATGTTTAGCACTGTTAGATAAAATCTGCAAGATGGGATCTGCGCGGGCCTTGTTAGCCTTTTCAAGGATGAACAATGTCAAAAGAGATACTTGGATGAGATAGTCAGCAGCTCCAAAAGAAACCTCAGTACAGCTCATTAACATTTAACGTGAATGGGTTTTATAAATCTCTTCGTCCTACCCTTGCATGTAAAGATTTGCTTTACAAATTTGAGGAGCTCCTTTGTAAGGTCCAAGACCTCAAGCGTGGTAGCTTTATGAGAAGAAAATGTCAGCAGGAAAGTTATGTTCCATCGCTGTGTCCCACGTGCAATTATCGTCATGAAGGTCATAGTCCCACACACAATGAAGACAAGGTGACCAACCCAAATCTGCTCTTTTATGGGTGTTACCTACATAGCTGTGACCTTAGTTAATGTTGGCTACAACTGACACTGCACATGGCCGATCAAAACATGCATGTAAATTGCTATACTTCTGCACAGCTGTTATCTGAACATGACGTTAGCTTAATAAAATACCTTTTCTTAATATCATAGAACTCTCTCTACACACTATAATTTAATATCATGACTATTCTACGAATTATTGGTAAAAAGCTTCTTTTTTTTTCTTTCCATACACATTTTGTTGTAGCTACACAGAAACATAGAGGAAGCTAATGCTATACTTCAGTGTTTAAAAAAGAACCTGGCTAAGGTATGTTGGACTTGATATTTTTAATACTCTTTGCATGGCCTGGCGAGAAACAAGGGAATGCACATAACATCTCATAAAGTGTGTGTAGCTTGGAATACTGGAAATGCCTCCTAAATGGCTAAAGCTACTACAAGTAATTAGGACATTTTTAAATCCTCTTCACTTTTTCTGCAATAAACTTTGGTCTTCTTTTATGGTTTCATTGTTATTAACAATTCACTTGGAACAGTCTCTCTTGACTACCCATAAAAAGTCACTTCCCCATGTCACTACGTTTCCATGAGGAATCCAGATCGATGAGTTCTCATTTCGGATTCAATACTGCTTGGAAACGCGGATTCAAATCAACCTGAATCTGCCAAAAATGCTAACTTCTACTGTACTCATTGCATCACGCATCGTCATTTTCTTTTCTTGACGAAAGTGGTATAATAAAACACAACACAGCCACTTTTATTGTTTCTATAATCTCAAAATATATTCTTTCAAAAGACATTCACTAACCTCGAAAGCTACTTAAAATACACAGACAAAATATTTTTTACAGGTCCGCCAACATAAACCAAGTGACCAATATAAAATCTTGAATTATAATTATTTATGCTTAAGCCTCGCGCATCCAAATTGATCTCACTCCGAGTTGAATTCAACATGGAAATGCACATCGTATTGTGAATGGGATTGGACTCAAGTAGGTAGATACATGATACATATTTTAATCGCAATCTTAGGAGTCAGTTTTGAGCAAATAAAAACATTTTTTTCCGTATAAAGAGAGTTTGCGTGTTAGATTTTCTTAAAACTATCTGTGTCGCATCCTTGGAAGGTGCTGAACTGAAATATAAAGTTTATTCTTTATTCAACTGTTTATTTTTAGCTAGACCACACATATTTTTCTAAAATGCTTTCTTTTGGTTCAGTAGACTTCAAATTAATTGTTTCTGGTGAAATCTCTATATCAAAATGTTGAGTGTAATACAGAACCTCTTATACAGCATTTCTCTTGTAATAAACAGAACCTCACAGGTTATTCGTACAAAATTCAAGATATCCATATATTTTTATTAGCCACGCAAATCTTAAAATCGTAATCAAGATCGTTAGAGACATTGTTGAGCAAATAAAATTACTCAAACATTTTCCGTGTAGGTATTTTCCAAGGGTATATGGGATAGGGGAAAGTGAGTTTAATATTTGACTTTTCCCCTTTAAATATGCTGTTTACACATGCGTGTGCATGGATCTGTTTCTAAAAATGTATTCTCTTGGTTATGGTTGCCTCCAATTTTTGATGAAATATCAAATATTGGATTTTTTTTTGGGGGGGGGGGGGTGGGGTGGAATATAATACTTTTTATACTTAGAATTAGTAGAAGTTATGTTTTGCACTCCTTAAAGTAAACATAGTTACATAGAAACTAAAAGCACCTAGCTGCATTTTTAGATTGCTTGGGCCTTTAGAGACATTCTTCATTGTTGCTGCAGGTACTAGAAAAAAATATTAATATAATATAACGTCATACACAGTTTCTTAAGTTTGGGACGTAATTCCAATAAGGTATTTATAGTAAAAAACACCAAAATTAATTATTTTGTAAGAACAATAATTATTCTCGGAGCAGCAGTGAAAGGATTATGGGTAGAGAAAGTCGACTGACTGTCGCTATGCGTCAGAATTTTTTTCTTTCTTTTGTTTCACACTTCAAGGTATTTCCTTATTCATTCCTTGCGTAATTTCCTGCTTTTTATCTGCTGCAGAATGCAAAAAAAGAAATTACTTCAGTTTATTATTTAATCAAAGCTGTGATGATTATACATATTTCGTAACACGTTTGATGTACAACAATGCTGTTGGTTTTTCCCTCTTTAGCTTGTTTTTGTTACCTCTTCGATAGCATATACAGGTAAGCAAGGCAATCATAATTGCAAAGCAGGGAAGTTCATTATATCCTAGTTATAAACACAAGTGACAAATAACGATAGCTATAGTCCAAGTGCTTAGAAGATTGGTTATCTTAACACTACAATCAACGTTCTTTGAATAACAATAAAGATCACGATTCTGCGTGCCGCGATTAATAATTTATATTTCTCCCACGTAAGCCAAATTCTCAGAGATGTTTTGGCGTGTCAGCCATGTGGCCATAAGTGGTGATTGAATTCAAATCTGTATCATTAAGTATCTACACAATAAATCACGTGCTCTCTTGCATCAGATATATGCTGATATACGGTGCTCGTAACACCGTGTAAATCCTACGTTTACTTTGTCAAACTGATGATTAAATTAAGGCAGCCCTCAAACTCATTTCACCCTAGATCAACACTGTCAAATTACATCTGGGAGGAAAATAAATTCTATGATATTCAGTAGAACAAAGGTGAGCAGTTATTTTTAAATATCCTTATTATAATTTATCTAGGATGTTTTCAAAAATATTTAACAGAGTCAATATTCCAGTAAGTTACTTTAGGTTTAGTCTTTTTAAACATTTAATTAATCTTTAAGGTTTTCTTGCCATGATTTGTCTAGAAATCCTTACAAATCATGATTAACAGAGCTAAAAAGAAATATCTGGTATTTTACATTCATATAAGCTTCTCTGCCCACTCCTCCACAAACGAATGTTGCATAAACTTATTTTTCTATCTGTTTCATGATATTCGAGATAAACGCTTGCAGAAAAGTTTCTATTGCACATTTTGTTGTAGGTACAAGGTTATATGGAAGGCTGAAGTGATGGTCACATCTCAGAACACGAGTCGCCATATGCAGACTTTAAGATTCCTTTCTCCTTGCATGATCACAAAAAGTGATACGTATTTGAAAACCCTAACCAGTGACAATAAATACCTTAGAAAATAACGACATGGACATTTTTATTTCACATAAAGTTGTGTTTGAAACTATAAATGTTTGCATGCCTACGTATATCTTACAGTTTACCAAACACACAAAAGTAATGCACTGAGAATTAAGTGGGCTTCGCAGGATATAGATTTTATTGGTAATTCAAATATGTTAAACATTTGATATTGTAATCAAATGTTAGTAAGTTCTGATAAAATAGAAAATAACGAACAATGTACATAAAAGATAGTTTAGGGGAAAGGAGACTTCTTTTTTAAATGTCCGTTGAAGACATTAGTAAAGTTCATATTTATCTGACATTACGTTTTAAGTAATTTCATACTCATCTACTGTTATTTGTATCCTGCATTTGCAATGAAATCTGGAGTTTGTCACAATTTCGTCTACTTACTGTTTGTATATTTTGTCTCTTGTATTTGGCGTTTATTGGACATTTTAGCATACAATCCATCAAACATATTTTAGCTCTCTCCATATAAACCATTCCTTACTTTGAATCCATTTTAAACAAATGATACCAATGAGCATTCGCTTTAAATTTAACACTTTATTTAACGTCTTTGTTTGTTTTCTCAGTTTTTACGTATAAGATATCAATATAACCGACACAAATGTTTCATGTATACATTTTGCATTTTGCGAGCCTTCCTATAACATTGGAGTTCTACTATTACTTTGTATGACAGTAAGTTTTGTGTATCCACGTGATACCCTAATCTTTTATTTTAGTATTATTTTAATTTGCGAACACGTCTCTTGGGGAATAAGGTAAATTTCCTATAACATGGTAGCATTTCCAATTAAAACTCTTAAGTAAAAGAGTAGACTTTAGTGTAAGTACTCGGTGCTGAAATTGCTTATATAAATTTCGACCCTTTAGTTGAGATTATCATAAGCTTATTCAGTATAATTATAACATTAAACCAAGTTTTCTATACCTTAGTATTTAAACTTCTAAAAATAATTTTAAATAATTAAATTACGAATTACAAAGAATTAATATGAAATGCCTCACATTACTAAAATCTCAATATTTTAAAAGTTTGCAAGTCATTCTTTGAATATAGTTCGTTATAGTCAAATAATACATTTTTGCATGGTTAAAATCTAAGAAAAGAATGAAATATTTAACACTTTTTATTTTCTAAACTGCAACTGTGTATTAAATTATTTAAACCTAAATTTAAAACTAATCTTTATATCAAGAAAAGCGTCATTGGATCGTTTTACCTACCAGAAGCGCATACTACACATTTTAAAGCAACTGAACAAAAACTGAATCTTGAGAAACATTTTGATGGAACGAAAGTGTAACAAAATAAGGGTAAGAGAAAATCAAGTTTCAAAAATTTCACTCACTTGTGTATGTCCGTTTTAACGTCGCCTTTGTGCCTTTAAATGCCTAGAAGTGCAAGAGCTAATTTTTGTCTACGACTTAATGGCAAGTTCATTTAATGCTGTTGGTTTAACTAAGTTCTTAAGTTATTGTAAGGAATTCTAGCGAATTGTAATATTGTAGCGAATTAGGAGAAAAACGTTGGTGTGTAAGAAAGCTGCAAATTTGTGGTTAAAGGCGGACAGAATAAGCATAATCATAATGATAAGCAAATAATCAAATAATTATACAGGTAGACATTTACAGGAAGTACTGTATTTCACCTAGAAGTCTGATGTTGAGATTTCACTGGACTCACGTGCTTTAAGGCCCCTGAACCCAAAAGGTACATTTTTAGAAAAAGACCTGCTGTGTGATGTGGTGTGGTGTGGTGTTTGTGTGTGTGCATGTGTATGCATTTGTCTGTGTGTGTGTGTGTGTGTGTGTGTGTGTGTGTGTGTGTGTGTGTGTGTGTGTGTGTGTGTGTGTGTGTGTGTGTGAACAACATAACTCAAAAACGAAATTTCCGAAAAATACCAAACACGAAGATTTTGAAGAAAATTTCCACCTCTAATCACCCTTTGCATGAGAAATATGTCGACATGTTTTATTTTCTCGAAAATACTCTAACGATTTTAATTGAAGTGTCATATATTTATATTTTCATGACAAAATGAGCATATCTTTGTGGGGATAACCTCTGAAGCACTCTTCATTCCCAAGGAATTTTGTATAATTTTGTATAACGAGTGAACCATAAGAATACACAAAAACTAACAACACCAAAAAATAGAGATGTCTTTAAACCACACTTTATTTCAAATGAAATTTTCTGTGGCATTATCCGTTGAATTTTTCAATATTTCATTTTCTTAAAGTGTTGTTGCTGTTCGGTTGTTTCTCGTAAGATCATGGAAAGAAGTGTGGACTTTTAAGGCCAGCATATACTAACTAGCTTTCAAACATCTGATTTGGTTTTCTCTATTCCTCTTATACCTACAACGAAATGTCTCACAAAACTGTCTCTGCACACGTTTATTTAATATGAAATAGATAAAAGTAGTTCATTTTCTATGAATTTTGGAAACTACTCGTATATAAAAATAAATATAGTGAATAGAGAAAGTCGTGTGAATATAAAACACTAAATTTTTACATTTGGTGCGTAAGCACTATCTGCTGTTCAAGTTTTTAATTCCTAAATATAGTGCAGTGTTTGGTTTGCGTGAGTGGGCAGATGCTGATAAAGCAGGCCGACATCCGTGTCCAGAATAAATAAAAAGCTGAGACAGGAGCTTCTCCAGCGAGGTGGGAAGTCACAACACCGTATGTGGCGGTAACGGTTGGGATCCTATGTTGAGAAAATGCAGGCCACGTATAGGCGGTTGCTGCAGATCCCAACGATATGCATATTCGCGGGCTGCCTTTGGAGACTTCCTCAATGCAACGAAACTTAACTCTCTTTGGAACTCGTTAAAATACAAGTTCAAAAATCTCATGTGTTGCACTCACATGCCTTTCTCCACCCCTTATTTTTATACTCTTGTTCCTCTTCTTAATGTTACTCGAGATAAGCATTTGTAGAAATTATTTATTGGTAATTTTCTTGTAGGTGCAAGGTAAATACAATAGGCTTTAAGCACCAGTTACTGCTCATCACACTTTATTGCCTTGTAATCAGTTAGCGTAGTGCTAACGTTACACTTAAGTCACTTTTGTACAAACTCAGAGCAACAGAACAACTATCGAATCACAAATAAGAACTGTCAGATTACACTCGCATTGAACTGCTACACAGGCGCTGTCCACTGAACGCTTCGTAAACGTTTTAACTCCAACCCTTCATTACAAGCACGTCTGGAACAATTTCTGCTCTCCCGGGCACGAGTAGGTCCCTTATATAGTTCTTTAGCCAATGGAAAAGTTCTGAAAGTAGAATGAACGAGAGTGACTGTGAGAGAACAGCCCAGACACCGGACCACTACACAATAGCTATTGTCCCCGTATGCTCTATTGTGCGCTCAGCGGACGGGCCTTTAGGGCAAGTAAGCGCACCCGGCCCGCTCCCGGTGCCGGGCGATCATCCGACCAGCATTTTTTACCAGCCGCGTTCGGACTTACAGCCGACGCGACAGCATCAATTTGAACTAACTCGAATTTCTTCAATGAAAGCTAAAAGGGTGCATACACAGAGGGGTCACCTACACCTCGACCTACAAAGATATATTGTGCGCTAACACCCCCAAGAGGAAGGGATGAAGTGAGGGAACCGAAGGGGCCACAGACGCGGATCCAATGTAGCAGAGATCTCCCCGCCAGCCCGCCGGAGCGAGCGCTCCGTGACTCCAATGGATGTCGCACTGGCGTCCCCCCCCCCCCACCCAACGTACAGTGGTCACCCAAACACCACTGAGCGTCGAGAACAGCCGTTACCATGTGCAAGCATCCGAGCCATCTGTCCGCCACCGTCAACACCACTCGCCTGAAGACACACCTGAAAGACGATAAGGAAATGAAATCAAGGGAAATGATGGAAAGGAAAGCGTGGTACGAAAAAATATACCCCAGCATTCGCCTAAGTGACATGGGCAAACCACGGAAAAATCCACGTCAGAGTGCGCGGCTACGGGGATTGAACCAGCGACCTCCCGAATGCGGGCCATAGACGTTACCGCCTAAGCCATCCAGCTCGATTCTATGAAAGCTAGTAGAATACACAATACAGCTACAGACACAGCTAGCGAGAGTGACTGTGCTGTAAGAGTGCACTTTGTTTGCATCTAACACGCCACGATCAGGAAACTAACATGACAGATTCATTGTTGACGGATGTAGCGCAATAAAAACTTCTGCGACCGCTAGTTCCTGTTCTTAAAAGGCTTATTTTGTACTGCCATTCTTCTCTACAATTTTCTTCGCCTTGATTTTTTCGCGCCCCGTTGGTACAAAGCAAAGTGAAATAACTCCAAACTACGAGCTTCGTGGAGCATCTTTTAAGAGTGCAAGGTGAAGACTTTCACAAAATTCTTAGCATCCGAAACAATGTTTTAGGCACATTTTCGTCTACTTTTTCACTTTCGCAAAAATCTCTCGCGTTTTTAACTATCGTCATATTGCTGTGATCGATAAGATATTTACTTATATGGAATTTAATGTTAATGAAATTCTCTTCGCTCACAGTGAATTTTATACAACAGAGCAATGGTAAATGTGTGACTCAATAAAACATGCAATTTATGTGAAATGTCGTAGCATTAGCCATTTCTGAAATATTCACTTGTGCATTTCACATTCTTCCAAGTTATTCTGAATATATGACATTTGAATACGTGCATGTTCTTTCTTCTATTTAATTTTGTAAGGGCTCATGAAAAACGAACACAATTTGCGAAATGAATTAAATGGTTTCTGCATCTTGTGCTTAATTAAAGAGGCTTCTAGAGGAAGTGCCAAATTATTTTGAATCTGTTTGTCCATTACTTCAATCGGGTTTCAGCTTCACGAAATGATTCACTTATGCGGCAGTTAAAACAAACATTGTACGTTTTCAAAAAAACAAAAAAACAAAAAAAAAACAAAAAAAAATCAGAAGCGAAATAAGCACACATTTTCTATCTCTCACTCTCCTCTCATTCACACGCACCCTCACACACACACACACACACACACACACACACACACACACACACACACACACACACACACACATGCACACAAATTAATGCGCGCAAATTTTAATCTTCTACTAATGAATATGTAAATGCAAACTGCAATGTTTTAGGTTCTTAACAGGATTTTTAATGTCGCCAAATAACTTCAGCTAATTTTCTTCGGAACCTTCACTAAGCTTTTGTATAAATACAGTTACTGTTATTAAACCATGCATTAAATTCATTTACCTGTAACCTAGTTAGAATTCCCGTTTTCCTGAACAAGTTCCGAAGGCTGAGAGATAGAGATAGGTTTGCCGAGCGGGTTGCTGCTAGTAGGGCGCATGGGGGAGGGGTCAACACGTCACCTCACAACCTTAACCTCGACTTACTGAACCGGATTACGCCTCCAAGACGTAGACTCGGCGAATGCTATTCCTGACCAGCCTGTGGCAAAATGTGCTCGTATGCGAAGCAGTCCTAACATGGAATAGGCATCCACAACGAACCAGTTCACTGGAGAAGAACCTGGGTTTACGTTTAGTGAGTCGAAGTAGTACATAGAGAAGTTTTCTTTTGGGCTGAGGGGGGCTAGGTCACTTTTTAAATAATTTCAGGCCATAAAAGGTAATGCATTGGATTCATTTTCATAAGGCACCCTTGAACTACAGTTTTATGAAATTGTTTGGTTTATGGCATCATTATTTTGTAGATGCCTATTATCTTGCATAAATTTCATTACTTCTAATGAATATGAGTGAATATTGTAAATAGTCAATGTTTATGGCAGATTCACTGGACAAATATAAATTTTTATCTTCGTAACTGCCATACAAAAACCACAAAACTCTTTTTTTGTTCAAAAATATTTATTAAAGTCACAGGTATATATAATATTAGGTAATCTTTGTTTTCTACCATGTACTTACAAGAAGCAGAGAAAATATGATTATTCAATATGAAGATTTTACCAAAATACACGCTTTGAGATTCACTGAACCACCCCTCCCAAAATATTTGAATACACGGTGTCTGTTTGAACGACCTACCGCATAAACCTAACTCAAAAACGAAAATTCCAACCATACCAAACTTTATAGTTCAATTTTTAAGAGAAATCCCCCATCTCAATCTTTATTCTACGAATATCGTTTATTATATTTAATTTTCTGAAAAAACTACTTAAGGACCTTGAGTAAAATATCACGCATTTAAAATTATATAATAATAATAATAATAATAATAATAATAATAATAATAATAATAATAATAATAATAATAATAATAATAATAATAATAATAATAATAATAATAATAATAATAATAATAATAATAATAATAATAATAATAATAATAATAATAATAATAATAATAATAATAATAATAATAATAATAATAATAATAATAATAATATTTATATAAAATTATTTCTAGCTAAAGCAGGGACTAGAAGTTTAGAGTTCCTGTTAACCCATATGAAAGTTCAAAAATATTGCGACATGCATGAGAAAAGTTTATTTTCCACAATAATTATAAATTTGATTTAAAAACTTGTTCACCTGCTTGAACGTTTTCAGATATATTTTGTTAGTAATATGTAACGAAATATGATTAATTCTGAATACATAGAGATAATATAAAAAACCGGGGCACAACAGCCAGTTCGGGCTAAGGCCTACTGCCTGACCGCTGCGTCCCCCACCTCTGCCAACCACAGGTGTCATTAGTGGGGTGCAGTATCAGAGGTGGGACGTGATCAGCGCTCCGGTCCCTTCCGGCCGGTTATATGGCCTTCTCCTCTAGAAAGACGACATAGGTTATATAATATGTATGAAGGTGGTGACAAAAAATACTCCAATTTCGGGAACATTACCCTGTGGATCACAGCCCGCTGCCTATGAAAGTGTTGTTCCAACTCCCTTTGTGTCTTGGAGTTCATGTTTCATTAACCGCATTAAATAAACAAACAAATAATCCACTGCAACTTTAAAATAGCCCAAGATGAGTAATCTCGCCGCTGAATGGAAGAAAAAAAGGAGTTAATCTGATGGTGTGATCGCTCCAATGCACGCACGCTTGCTCACCGGTTCCCGTTGTATTGCAAGAGGTGAGATGATGTCACCCTGATGGCACTTTTGGGCTTGAGGCGGGTTTCTTAGCTCCCTTTGCCCCGCCTACACCCTACCATAACGGGTCACTTACGGCGCTTTTCGAGGAACAGACCTTCAACAATACCTTACGAGGACACAAGTTCTGTTTGCATGTGTACAGTTGCATTTGAACGTACCCACTGTAGCAAGGTTATATAAACCGGTTTGTGCTGCTGAACCTCAATAGTCCCTTACACTAATTCCATCACTGATAAACCAGCTGACAAGCTTTACAATTCAATATAAGCATGCCTCTTTAGCGTTTGATATATAGTCAGAGCAACCTTTACAACTTCCAACAACTTGCGACATTTTCCACTAAGGAAGTTCCATATTCTCTGAAACCCAAACTTAGATCGTTCTTAGAATATAAAAGGGGTCACCTAGAAACTCTATTATTTTTCTGTAATACTGCGAGAAACAACGAAATAGCGAGAGCAGTTCAAATTGACAAAATACTTTAAAAAAAAAAAAAAAAAAAAAAAAAATCTGATGTGTTGCACTCACATGACTAGAAAGTCTTGTACTAACCATTCTTACAAACTCTTATTCCTATATCTTCTTCGTGCTAGTTAAGATAAACATTTGCAAAAATTGTTATTATGTTCTTGTAGGTACAACGAGAATATGGGAATACACTAGACAGAGCGATAGTCAAATCTTTTAAAGCTTTCAAATTCCGTTCTCTTTGCACGGTTAACATATAAAAAAATTAATAACGATGTTCCATTTGATAGAAGTATAAGTTCCCCAAAACTTACACCAATAACGCGGAATATCTCCGAAATGGTTCACTCTAAAAAAGATGTATTTAGACATAAATTGTTTATTTAGCAGGATCTACATTTTTGTATAGTAAGATTTGGTCTCTCTTACGATTTACCAGTTATGCAAAAGTCATCCAGAGTAAATAGGACTACATGGGCTATAGCCAGAAAATTCAGGATATACATTTCATTTGTCATAAAAATATGTCAAACATATTGCATTTTAACCAAAATAGTTACAGCCATTTTCAAGAAAATAAAAATTTTGGAAAAAAGTTCCATGTAAAGGATAGTTTAGGGTGGAGCAATTTTCTTCGAAATCTTCGTGTCGCATCCTTGAAAGACATTACACTTAAATACCAACTTTGGGTTTTAACCGACTTCTCGTCCGCGCGCGGACCTTTTTCTAAAAATGCTTTTTTTTTTTTTTTTTTTGGATTCAAGGGACCTCAAGACATATTTCCGGTGAAATCTCGGCATTGAATTTTTGGGTGGAAGATAATACTTCCTCTACTTCACTATACGTAGTAGAGAAAGTAATAATGTACACCAACAATAAGAATGGCCCGAAATTGTTTGCGAGCCACAAAAAGTTATTTGAAATAACTTATGTGATTTTAAGAGACCTAAAATGTTTGTTAGTAAGGTTTAGCCTGTCTCTTATGGGTTACAATTTATACAAAATAAATTGATAATGAAGGATTCTTCCCAGTTTATTGGCAGAAAATTGAATATTTTAATTTAATTTGCCATACAGATACCTTCAAAATGCGGTACTTTAATCAAAATCGTTAGAGCCAATTTTAAGAAACTAAAAAATAAGGAAACATCATCCATACGAGCGTAGTTTGCTGAAGGGGGATCTTCTTTAAAATCTTCATTTCCCATATCTGAAAAATGCTGAAATTAAATGCAAAGCATTTTTCAAGTAATAAACGATCTTAAAGCTTAACAGCGCATGTTTTTACAACGGACTGCTGCTCATGTATAAGGTCCATTTTCCCATGAAGAACAGGCTAGATCTGCATGGCTACCAATGGTCGATAAGCACAGTAATACCGACCTTGTTGCTTTCAGAGTATGAAGTGTTGCCTATCTCCAAACATAATAAGGAACAGGTGATCCATCTTGTATACTTATACTTTTCCAGCAGAAAACATCAGTTTTGGATATCAACAGAAATACATGTTTTATAGTCCACTGAATACGAAGAAAATAGTTTTAATGACTCGGTATGCGAGTGTGTCCATGTTTTTTAAGAGTGTGTATGTATGAAAAACAATAATCCTTTTCAAAAACAGTTTGCAAAACATATAAAAGTAAACGATAGTGCGAAGAGAAAGTCAGTCACGCTGTACTTTTTTCTGTTTTTGCTTTTCAATTGTTTAACTTGCATAGAAGCCTGTCTTTAACTTCTGTAGTTATGTGGGGGGTTTTAGCTAGAGAAACAAATGATGGTGTTATAATTCGTTCAATTCTTGGTTTTTTACGATGGTTTTGTTCATTTATATCATGAAACGCATTCATATTCTTTCTTATATACGTACATACTTCCGCTCTGTGTAGGGTAGGGACTAATTTTAATTTCATAAGAATACCCCGCCCCCGCCGAAAATCCAACCCGGGTCTGCAAGTTAAGAGGCCAGAACCTTACCACTAGACCACGGTCCCCTGCACCATATATAAAAGTTGCGTAATTTAGTATGTTTCAAGTATACTATAAAGTTACAGACGTACATTTGATAGAGTATAGCTTATGTCATTTGGTTCGTAACGTCAAAACGCTGGTGCCAAAAGGTTAGTAAATTTGGAGTTTAGAAACAACTTCGCTTAGCATAAAGCTAAATTGAAATTTACAATCCAGTCAGCTTCAAGCTTCATTGTAGCTTTCGACCAATCCCTTTAGTATTTCATTGATCTAGATTTGGAATTAGATATTTATGCAAAAATATCAATAAAAAAGCTTCTAAAGGCACCAAATTTCAATTAGCAGTTTTTGATACCACATTTGCAGCATTTTCGGAATGCTAGCCCATTCAAAGTTTTCACGATATGAAGATATATCAGCGATATCCAACGTTTGCGTAAGAGGGGAGCTTGGATTTACCTCCTTCCACTTGATGCGGACTGTGCCACTCTTTTAACACTCAATTGTGTTACAGTGGCGGTTTGGTTATATGTATGTTGCATTTGATTTACGAAAGCACTTTCAAATCTTTTACGATAAACATCTGTTCAATGGTGATTTCTTTGGTACTTCTTACATTTAAGAAGTCTATCAATATTTGAGGGCAAAGTCGAAGTGCATGGCCTTGGAAGATCCACCAAGTGATCGTCGCGTAACCTGTTGCAATACAGACTTTTGATGTAGTTCAATTTGGCGAAACTCTGTTCGCAAATGTATTCTTATACACACCATTCTTGCAAGTATTTATTTCTGTATCTAATTTAGTTTAATCAATATAAGCATTTTAAAAAATTGTCTTATTGCTAATTTTCTTGTAGATGCAAGGGGAATATCAGCAGGTTTCAAGCGGTAGTGAAATGTTTTAAGAGCTGGTTGCTATGCAACGCCTTTGAAATTTTCTCTTTGCAAAGCTAAGAGATAGAAAATGAATAACATATTCCTACCTGATAAAGTACAGGTTTGGCAAATTCAAAAAAATAATAAAGAATATTTCGGAAATACTTCACTCAAAAAAAAAATTAAATATTGGATCTAAATTGTATGTTTAAACGAGATTCACATTTTTTTTTTATTTACTAAGCTTTTGTCTGCATATTACTGTTTACCATTTATGCAAAAATCATTCAGAATGAAGAGGTGTTCTGAGGACATTCCCAGAAAATTCAAGGTATGACTTACAAACTGCCATGGAATCGCCTGTTTGTGTTCGGCACTGTCTGCTTGTGAGCTGATTCACCCTCCGACTGAAGGGGTGATGGGTAATTGCAGCTAATTACAGAAGCATCTCCAAAGAGACAAAGTTGGACATCGCTGGGTTACATCATGCATCCCTTTCCAAGGAGACGACGGCTCGCTTACAGAGTTTGCAGTTTACCACTTACTATTTTACGAACGACAAATTCGCCATAATCTGCACACAGGTTGTGGATGGTGAACCTGGGCCTTCTCTTGTCTATTCGTCCTGCTTTATCCAAACATTCTAATATTCTGAAATAAAAGTTGGTAACTGATTTTCAACGAATACTAGTAAAATTATTAAAAGAATAATGCACAACCCCACCACGTGTTCTGAGTACGAATTCTGAATAATAGAAAATAAAAGAATTACTGTTTGTTATCTTAATTAAATAAATGAGGTATTTTCTGCAAATAATGAAACAGTTTAGACAGTTAATGAACTTTTTTAGAAATAGGTACTACATTAAAACAAATTACCTTTTATACTCCTCATTGCCAGTATTGAAATAATGCCACAAATGATTTATGTGTTGTTTCCAAAATTTAATGTGCCGAACAATACAATTTTATTTGTGTCAAAGTAGAAGTGTGTTTAGCTATACATGCCCGGATATGAGCAAAGAAAGTAATGTTAATGATCCAGCTAAAAATAAAAGACACTATACATCATTATGGAAGAATGCTCTCAGCAATGGAAATATTTTGATTAATACAACAAAGGCGGACTTCCTCGAGGTAACCCACGTACGCCAGTTATGAGATAAGCTAGAAAACAGGGTGCGCATAACCTTGTGGGTGTAGGCACGCGGACTGCACTGCTACGTCACTATCCCTATTCTCCTATTCTCCTCTTGCAAGTATGCCACGTGCAAGTGCAGTCAGAGTGTAACTATTAGTCACTATGTGTGCATCGTTAACCTTCCGGGTATTGGGTAGACGCATGCCTAGTGGATTTGACATTCATAAGAAGCCGGTATCATAACTACATCTTGAACTCTGTCTACTGCATTATACTGTCAAAAAATCTGATGTGTTGCACTCACATGACTTTCTCTACTCTTGTAGAAACGATTTGTACAATTTCTTATTCCTATATCTTCTTCGTCTTAGTTGAGATAAACATTTGTATATGTTATTGCTTATTTCCTTGTAGGTGCAAGGGGAATATTGGAATACAGTAGGCTTCGTGCGATAGTCAAATGTTTTAAAGCTTTGAGATTCCGTTCTCTATGCACGCTTACCATATAAAAAAATGAACAACGATGACCCATTTCACGAAAGTTCTAAGATTTCCGAAACTCGCACACACAACAAGGAATATCTCCGAAATAGTTCACCCTACAAGAAAATTTATTGAGACATAAATTGTGTATTTTAGCAAGATCTACATTTTTTGTATAGTATAATTTGGTCTATCTCTAACGGTTTACCAGTTATGCAAAAGTCGTCCAGAGTAAATACGACTACAGGGGCTATAGTCAGAAAAATCAAGATATACATTTCATTTTCCATAAAAAATATCTCAAACATACGATATTTTAATCAAAATCGTTAGAGCCACTTTCAAGAAAATCAAAATTTTCGAAAAAATGTACATGAAATGGGTAGTTTAGGGTAGGGCTATTTTCTTCAAAATCTTCGTGTCGCATCCTTGAAAGGCATTAAACTTAAATACCAACTTTGGTTTTTAACCGTTTTTCGTTTTTGAGTTATGCTGTCCACAGACTGACACACAGTGACACACAGACACACACACAGGCCTTTTTCTAAAAATGCTTTTTTTTGGATTCAGGGGGCCTCAAAACATATATTTCCGGTGAAATCTCGACATTGAACTTTTGGGTGGAATACAATACTTCCCCTACTTACCAGTAGAGAAAGTAAAAAGGCCTTCATAAACAAGCGAGTAACTTCCATCTCTTGAATATGTAGTAATTCAGGACACTAGACATGTCAAACATAATACTCGCTCCTTTTAATCCATATTTTGTATCATTAATACGAGGAATGCTTCTGTGTCAAGAACTATGATGCAAAAACACACGCCGTATGAAGCATGCAGTCGTCACAAGCCGTTAGAACAAACTGAGAAAATTAAAGGGCCAGGAATTGATCCTTGGGGAATTCTGTTTAAATGTTCTTCACTCTGATGAAACAGCTAGGAATGCGCAATTCAATACGTGATTTGGCTGCAATACAAGCTTGGATCACCTCTAGGCTGACCCGCGGATCCTTAGTGTGTAAACGTGATGACATCAGTTCATCATGGAATATATCATTTAGTATGCTGATGTGTTAAGTCTCGCTTATTAACATATTTGCATTAACAAACCGTTATTAGGTAACCATGGCACTTTGCATAATCTGTAATTGCGTTACCACAGTTTACCTGTGAATTGAACCGCTATTTTTGGTGAGCTGCTTTTAAGCATCTACAAAGGATTTTATTATTATCAGCGCAAACAACGTGTACACTTAGACATTAATATAGTCAATTATACCTGTTGGTTTGTGGGTGACACGTGTATTTGCCCCAGACTCTGTAACTTTCTTACCTATGTGGTGGCAAATTGTTTGAGGATGGATTCATCATTGTGTGGTGTTTGTCCAGAACGATTCTCCGAAAATATTGTTATAAGATATACAAAATAATTTTTTATTTTGAGATGCAATTTTAAAATCTGAAATCTGGTACACATACATGCATACGAAAACGAAATGTCATACATTGGCATGTTGTTTAATAATGAAATCCATGTGCTAGATCTTTACACCTCTAAATAGTGTGTGTATGTATATATATATATCAATTGCCTTATTTAAAAATGCTACTTTAAAGATCTGGTTTGATCAAGCACTTAAAGGTTACGTGGATTTTATGAGAATAAGCCATTTCAAGTTTGAACAGCTAGGCCGAAACATCATTTTTTCACCATTAAAAAGGCAACAAGTAAAGAAATAATCTTATTCCCCAGATTTCTCTACTGTGCTTTTGTTGGACTAGTTACAGCAGGGTAGTTGTGTTAGAATTATGAACAATGCTGAGCGGTGGTTTATTACTTTCTCTACTGGTAAGCAGGGGAAGTATTGTACTCCACCCAAAAGTTCAATGTCGAGATTTCACCGGAAATATATGTTTTGAGACCCCCTGAATCCCAAAAAAGCATTTTTAGAAAAAGGTACGTGTGAGTGTGTGTGTGTCTGTGTGTGTGTGTGTGTGTGTGTGTGTGTGTCTGTCAGTTTGTGGGTAGCATAACTCAAAAACGAAAAGTAGGTTAAAAACCAAAGTTGGTATTTAAGTTTAATGTCTTTCAAGGATGCGATACGAAAATTTTGAAGAAAATAGCCCCACCCTAAACTACCCTTAACGTGGAAAAGTTTTCGAAAATTTTGCTTTTCTTGAAAATGGCTCTAACGATTTTCATTAAAATGTCATATGTTTGAGATATTTTTATGAAAAATGAAATGTATATCTTGAATTTTCTGGCTATAGCCGCTGTAGTCGTATTTACTCTGGACGACTTTTGCATAACTGGTAAACCGTTAGAGACAGACCAAATCATACTATATAAAAAATGTAGATCTTGCTAAAATACACAATTTATGTCCGAATAACTTTTCTTGTACGGTGAACCATTTCGGAGATATTGCTTGTTATGTGAGTGAGTTTCGGAAAACAACTTTCGTGAAATGGAACATCGTTGTTCATTTTTTATATGTTAAGTGTGCAAAGAGAATGAAATCCAAAAGCTTTAAAATATTTGACTATTGCACAAAGCCTACTGTATTCTAATATTCCCCTTGCATCTTCAAGGAAATAAGCAATAGGTAAGATAATTTGTACCAATGTTTATCTTAACTAACACGAAGTAGATATAGGAATAAGAGTTTGTAAGAATGATTAGTGCAAGAGTAGAGAAAGTCGTGTGAGTGCAACACATCAGATTTTTTATTGACAATTGCTAAGCAGCTCCATCTTCTTGAAATACACTGGTATGAGTGCTGCAAAATGCAAGAGTTAGTCGCAAGTTTATTGTATTTCAGATTTCTCTATTTACGTGTTTAAATTCTCGTTTGCTTGTGGGTCTGTGAGTTGTTGTAGTGTTTAACGCCCGCTTTTACTACTACGGCACCGCAGGCGGTGACACTGACGACACATGGAATGAAGATGGAGCACCGGTGGAATGAGATGGCGGGGGAAACCGGAGCACCCGGAGAAAACCCGCCCTGATGCCGCTTCGTCCACTACGAATACCACATGCGGGTCCCTGGGATCGAACCCGGGCCGCCTAGGTGGTAGGCGAGGTGGGTCTGTGAGCAAGCGGAAGAGAGATTTAGATAGGAAGGGAGGGAGCGGGGTGAGAGAGTTCCCATATCAACCTATGAAACTATATAGTTACCTTACCTTTATTGCATATGGTAAATTATTCCTCAAGTCATCGTGTACTATCTTTCACAAAATTAAATACCCAACTCCACTGAGACCTGCACGAAGGGTCACTTAATACTCAGGCGTGCCGGAGTAGAAGGTATAAGAATGAAATTAGTCGTGTACTTCCCTTGCTGTCAGAGTCTTGCCAGCCATTGGCTCACCTCGCAGCTTTGAAAAACTATATTTCAGCAGTCCTTCTATATTAATGGGCAAACATTGCAAACTCAATTTCAGTGCACAAGTAGAAAGCATATTCTTACTGTGTTTCCATTAAGTTGTCGACTAGAATGTAAAAACTAATCCAACCTTGCGTGCTAGACTTACAAACGTAAGCTTAATGAGCAACGTCCTGTTCTTGTGTTGATATAGGTCCACTCGTTAAGGCATATTACTGCAAATCACTAGTGGTGGTCTAAACCTAGATCGAACCACATTAAGTGCGTACTTATTGTTGTTGTTTCTTTATTGTTTATTGGTTTGTATATTAAGCAAACATAATTGTATATGTAACCTCTGCGAAATATAAGGTTATATAAATTAACAGACATTTTTCGGACAAAGCTTCTCCTTTAGAGCAGCAAATTACATGGCATAGTGTTGTAGTTTTTCTCTCCGTCTTACTAATGCTAAACAGACTGAACTTTTGCAACTAAATGCTTCATAAGAAACTAATTAGAATTATTGAAAATAAAACAAGGAATAAGGCTATTATAACTATGAATGATTCCTCCCAAAATTAATATTTTCCTTTAAATATCTACATTCAAAGGTATCTCTGTATAAACCTAGTAGACTATTACCATATTAAACTATTAGCATTGGCCTACAATGGATATATGGAAATCATATATCTTGTTCGTGTTAGAAAGTCTAGACAAACAAGGAAAACAAACTAAAATAATATTATTTTAGAATATTTTAGTAAACTCCGCATTATTACATTTCTTTATGGTTAATTATGCATTAGTATGACACAAATGTCATGCTAAGTGGCATTAAAGTACCAAAAGAAAATTAATTTAATATATTACTAGAGCGAGGATAAATATCCCATCGCCTACAATGTTTGCGCGCTCGTACTATACACGCTCCGTGGTGACTGGCAGACGGCGTAGCACAGGAGTTCAGAACATGTAAACAAAAGGGCAGGGCTGTGTAAGAAGCCCTAGTCCATTTACATCAGTTCATATCGTCATCTATTCGTTCCTCAAAAACATTGTAGTGAACAATAATACATTTTTAAATTGTTCAAAAGTAAAACTTGTCATCTAAACAATGTTTATACAGCGAGAAACTTCTCTCAACGTCACATGATGTAACGGGAGCAAACGTAAGATATTTTGCATTGTGTTTGTCATACGTAGATGACATTTTGTTTAGCTGTTGTAAACCAATTTTTATATGAACCATTGTAGCGTAGCCAGGATCATTACATGATTTTACATGATCTATTTTGCACATGTCTTAAAAATACTCCGATTGAAGTGACAAATGGTCGTGTTCTTTATTCTTTGATGCTGCAACAAGTGCTTTGTTTTTGGTATTACAATGTTGCTTCAACAATTTCCGTTTCTCCTTGGAATCTCTAATTTGTGAATAACATAACTTACAGTGTATCGTATCACCATTCAATACGAAACTATTTCTTCCAAATTTTTCCAATAACTTATTTAATTTACCATCACCTAAAGCTGAAGACATTATTCACCTCGTATGTAAACACGGATCGCACAGAAAATAACACTCCCTTATCTGTACGGTACAGCTGCCATACTGAACCACAGCACGCTGTTCACCCCTCAGTCCGAGGTAGCAGCGATGACGTCAAGCAAGCAATTCGCCGTGCAGTCTACCTGATTTCTTCTTCAGTGGATATATGTCCTCGCTCTATGTATTACATATTGTAGGAAAGTGTTTAATGGCGTAAAAGGGTTTAATTGTCATATAATATATTGCTTTAAGAACTGGATAACAGTAAATAAAGTAATACATAATTATTAAACGGAATACAATGCACTTGTAAATTACTTCAACGTGAAGTAAACTTTGGACCTAGCAGCGTTGTCATGTTGTTTATTTCGGAGCACTACACCATGTTGCTATGTCTCCATTAATTCAATTTCTGCAAGTGTGAAACAAACATTTCATTTCCGCACTAGCATTTAAAATATACCTACAACAAAGTTACCTGGTTATATTGTTGTAAAAGAACTGCCAACGTATGAAACATCTGGTATATAGTAAAGTCTGAATCATCATTTCAATTAAAGAATAAATGTGAAAGTTTGAGTTGTGTATGTGCATATTTTTTGTTTTGTAGCCATGGTAGCAAAATAAACGAAAAATTGCAACTCGCAAGTCAAAACATTTGTGTGCCTTGGAATTCGTGGAACACAATTTAACATTATAGTCCCTTAACATTCCTAGGTTATACGAGTAACAATAACATCCAAACGATGGGTATTCTGTAAAGGAAAGAACGCGGCTCGACCACGTGTGTGGGAATATCAACGACTCCCGGGCGCAGTTCTAGAAGTTTGTGCGGCGGGCGACCCAAGAACTAGCAATTCCAAAAATGACGTTGTGAAAGGCGTTAAAAAGTGTCACCACTACTGTAGATTGAGGGGGAGGATTATTGCATGAGTGGGATTAATTAGGCTGTACATGGTAACGTCAATGTGCTACAAAATAGACTTCCAGCAGGACGTATGTCGTGTCACATCGATTCCATATTCAACATTTGTCATTCTTGTTATAGTGACTTCCACCATTCTTCTTCAATTTAAACTATGATTCAAACTTATAGTGCATTATATCAGAAAAAATATAAAAATTTAAAATCTACTTCAAATATTTTCTGAGATATGGAGGCTAAAAATCTGATGTGCTGCACTCACATGACTTTCTCTACTCTTGTACAAACTATTTGCACAAATCTTATTCCTATATCTTCTTCGTGTTAGTTAAGATAAACATTTGTACAAATTATCTTATTGCTTATTTTCTTGTAGGTGCAAGGGGAATATTAGAATACAGTAGGCTTTGTGCGATAGTCAAATGTTTTAAAGCTTTGAGATTCTGTTGTCTTTGCACACTTAACATATAAAAAAATGAACAACGTTGTTGCATTTCGCTGAAGTTATAGTTTTCCGAAACCCACAGACATAATAAGGAATATCTCCGAAATGGTTCACCCTACAAGAAAATTTATTCAGACATAAATTGTGTATTTTAGCAAGATCTACATTTTTGTACAGTATGATTTGGTCTATCTCTAACGGTTTAACAGTTATGCAAAAGTCGTCCAGAGTAAATACGATTACAGGGGCTATAGCCAGAAAATTCAAGATATACATTTCATTTGGCATAAAAATATGTCAAACATATGACATTTTAATCAAAATCGTTAGAGCCATTTTCAAGAAAATCAAAATTTTCGAAAAAATTTCCATGTAAAGGGTAGTTCGCATCCTTGAAAGACGTTAAACTAAAATACCAACTTTGCTTTCTAACCGAGTTTTCGTTTTTGAGTTATGCTGTCCAGACTGACAGACTGACACACAGACACACACACGGACCTTTGTCTAAAAATGCTTTTTTTTTATTCAAGGGGCCTCAAAACATATATTTCCGGTGAAATCTCGACATCGAATTTTTGGGAGGAATACAATACTTCCCCTACTTACCAGTAGAGAAAGTAAAAATTACTTCTATGGCACATAAAGCATGTTATTCAATAGAACATTTGCAACTTCAGTTTGAGTGTTTCAGTAGGTAAACATTATGAATAATTAATTATAATAAACATGGACCCCAACCTAAAACCTTTACTTCGTGTCTCAGCTAAAAGCTTAATTTTTCAGCCCACGCTTTTCCCAAGCTAAATCTCCAGACTTCATCTTGCTTTAAATAATGGTATAAGGAAAATGCATTTTAAAGCTATTTTCAGGTTTGTATGGATGCTGCAAATGTGTTTGAAGATATTTTAAGCGATGATGTTATGCTTATATTACTGAAGGGCTTCGGCGGTCGAGAAATTTCCTCATTACTGGGTATCTTTCCCGACCACATTTAAATCATACTGTCATGGCAAGTCAACGTTATTCATTTATCATCCAAGTTTTTCCCCTCACATTTAATAATGTCCGTCAACTGTCACATACAGACAATAAGGAAAGAATATTGATAATGCTACGTTTAGAAATCAGTTAGGATGACGCATTTTGTCACAGGCTCTGACAAATTTTTGCCTCCGGAACACAAAGCATCTCAAACAGGAAATTGCATAATGCTGTGTTTCCACGTGCTTTGTTTCATATGTTGGTATGATTTCGAGTTTGACGTCCTGCAGCCGAAGGCGTGGGTCTATGGCATGTTTAAATGTTCTTGCAGCTACTACGCCCTAGTCCCGTAATGAGCTATTGAAAGTGACAGTAACGCTATAATTGGCATTTTTGTGACAATAATTATCTAGAAATATATCTTCAGGACAGGTGATGTAAAAAGTTAGTCATAACTGTCAACGCCGCTGAAAGTAAAACACCACGGTTAGTGCTTCAACGGTGACAAACATCTGAACGGCACATGCAGCTTCAGAAGTTTGACATCTCTGTGCTGATTACTGATGGCTTTTACTCCATTGTAGATATTTTTCTGCATAATAAATAGCTGCTCGCGTTTACAGCTATTATTATCAGCCCTACATATTTTTCCCATATATTTCTGTTTTCTCGCATTGACGCCAGCAAGTCCATACCACTGCCAATTCTTTTATAATATACACATCGAAAGTCTTTAACAAGCACCATTTTCAGAAGCACCATTGTTACTAGGTTTTGTTTCACCAGTTTTAGCTATTTCAAGCACTATAAATGGTGTAAACGCAAGGTATTACCAAGGTATTCTTTCGTTTTTCGAACAACCCGGCACTTAAAAACTAATTTTAGCTGCAACAATGTAATTAAAAATATCATTGGATAGTATGGTAACTAGCACATGGCCTTTCGTCCGATACGACACAATGTTGGAGGACGTTAATTAAAAAACAAAAGGCACATGGCCTAATAAATAGTGCAGATATTTTCCACAGAACATTTTTATTTGTATAAACAAAAGCTGAACTAAAAATTTGCAGTCTTGTTTACATTTGGGCAGTTTTAATAGTACGTCTCGTATTTACAAATTATACTCAATTTTTACTTTTTCTAACCCTTTATCTAAGGCACGAAGAGGTAGTATATATTCCATTCAAACGATTTGTACTGAAATTTCACTGGAAATACATGTTTTGAGATGCTCTTAACAGAAATAATTCAAGACCGACAAGCCCGGGTATCAAACCCGCTATTTAAATACAATATCTAGCAAAAATAAGACGCAAAGATTTTCACGAAATCACTCTACCTCAAACTACACTTGACATGGAACACTTTTCACTTTTTTGATTTTCTCAAAAAGTCTCCTAATATTTTGACTAAAGTAGAGTATGTTTGGCATACTTATGCAAGCAATAAAATACTTACCTTGAATTTCCTTGAGTAACCTTTCATTCTGATTGCATTTCATATACCTATATAACCAGGAAGACGCTACTTGTGGAGAAATGTAGAGCTCATTAAAACTTACAATTTGATGCAAATATCTACTATTTTTTCACAGCATTCACCGTTTTTACTTTCTCTGCTGGTAAGTAGGGGAAGTATTGTATTCCACCCAAAAATTCGAAGTCGAGATTTCACCGGAAATACATGTTTTGAGGCCCCCTGAATCCAAAAAAAAGCATTTTTAGAAAAAGGTCCGTGTGTGTGTCTGTGTGTCTGTGTGTCTGTCAGTCTGTCAATCTGTCAGTCTGTCAGTCTGTGGACAGCATAGCTCAAAAACGAAAAGTCGGTTAAAAACCAAAGTTGGTATTTAAGTTTAATGTCGTTCATGGATGTGACACGAAGATTTTGAAGAAAATAGCCCCACCCTAAACTACCCTTTACATGGAAATTTTTTCGAAAATTTTGATTTTCTTGAAAATGGCTCTAACAATTTTGATTAAATGTCATATGTTTGAGATATTTTTATGACAAATGAAATGTATATCTTGAATTTTCTGGCTATAGCCTCTGTAGTCGTATTTACTCTGGACGACTTTTGCATAACTGGTAAACCGTTAGAGATAGACCAAATTATACTATACAAAAAATGTAGATCTTGCTAAAATACACAATTTATGTCTCAATAAATTTTCTTGTAGGGTGAACCATTTCGGAGATATACCTTGTTATGTGTGTGAGTTTCGGAAAACTTGGAACTTTCGTGAAATGGGTCATCGTTGTTCATTTTTTTATATGTTACGTGTACAAAGAGGACGGAATCTCAAAGCTTTAAAAGATTTGACTATCGCACAAAGCCTACTGTATTCCAATATTCCCCTTGCACCTACAAGGAAATAAGCAATAAGATAATTTGTACAAATGTTTATTTTAACTAACACGAAGAAGATATAGGAATAAGAGTTTGTAAGAATGGTTAGTACAAGAGTAGAGAAAGTCATGTGAGTGCAACACATCAGATTTTTTAAATATTCCAGTTGTATTAGTGATTAGTTGATTACCTCTCCCGAATAGAATTGCATCATGTCGAGAAAGAAGCTTCAAAGTTTGCGATTCTTCTCTTTTTTCCTTCGCAAGAGCTCCATTCTTCCGAAAAATATTTGAATGTTGTTTCCGAAGTACGACACTCAGGCATCGATGCTTGGTCTGAAATAATTTGTAGACAAAACTACAGCGGTTAACGTAACTAAGCAGAAGAATGCTTACTAAAGAATGGTATAATATATGCAGTAGATATGCGTGTGAAACTGTAATGAGTAGAGAAAGTTGTATGACTACACCCCATTAAATCCTTTTATTGAAGTAGTCACTATTCTATGATATAAGGCAAACCGATTGCATTAAGAATCCATCATGAATAATTACTGAACGTCTAAAACAAGTTTTTGCTGGTATCTGTCATTCTGTAACAATAATTTATCGTTGGCAGCTTCCGGTTCGAGAAGAGAATAACTCGATCCAATACTCAAGCTAGAACGTAGGTTTTGCCCAATATAACATAGGTGTCAATTTTCAAGGTGAACATCAATCCAAGGATTAGACCTTGCGGTCTGTTCCGACTTTAGATGATTGATTTGGTCATAATCAACCTTTATTCCTAAAACCCTGGAATGGGTATATACTTCCCTTTCTTTCCCCAAAGTAATCTGTTCCCGCTTTAGATGATGGATGTGGTAATAAAGGATCAAATTTTTGTACTAAAACCCTGGAGTATACAGGATGGAAGGGAACTTATGACATTTCTCCTAATATGTGCTTCGTAGATGCATTACAAACAAAAAGGTCTAATGGCATTTTGTTCTTTGATCAGTCGATTTCGAAAAAATGATTCGTTTTTGATCCAAATTAGATGTGTAATTCCACAAGAATGCACGAAGGTGATATTTTATCACTTGTAAGATGCGTAAAATAACTTATTTTAGTAATTATGGGACATCACACAGGGTTTCGAAATAATTAATCACTTTAAAGAATTGAAGGACTATTGCGAGCAGCTTTTTCAGGCGAGGAGCAACTCGGCAACGTTGCGTTGAGGTTGTTCAGGGAATTAAACCGACTTCTCGTTGTAGACAGGTCGGTCGCTTGCAGGGTGGTGTAATGTTTCGCGAGATAACGATTCTGATTGGCCTACACTCGCCCAGTAAACATGGAAGGGTACGGCATAGTATTTATTTGCGTTCACGAGACACCATGCATGATAAAATATCTCCGTTGGAAATGGTGAGAGACAAAAACGTAAGATATAAAATCTGTTCCAAATACCGAGATCTGTCACTAGTTTAAATTAATTTAATGGCTTCCCTTCCACCCTGTATATTTCCCTTTCTGTCCCCAAAGTAAACTGATGTTTCTAACACTTAGAAAATAACTCTAGGCATGATTGCTAAAAATTGCAGTTTCATGAAGCACAAGGTTTTTCAGAGGGAGCGGTTTGTATTATTTACGCATTTTTGCATTTTTTATTTTCTCTACCACCTCGGGATTTCATGTAAATACGAGTTTTAAGATGCCTAAACACAAAGCATACATTTAAAAGGTCCACGTGTGCGAGGTGTATGTTGTATGAACGGCAGAACTCAGACATTGAAAGTTGGATAAATGCTGAAGTTGTTATTAATGTTGAATTAACATCTTCAATAAAATTTATTCTCTCTTAACTGCGCTTTAAATGGAAAATTTCTTCGTTTATTTTTTATTTTATAAAAACTGTATGATGATTTTTATGAAATCATCATCGTTTGACATATTGGCAGAGCAATAATATTGTGGGCTAACCCGCATGATAAAATCTGCCAAGCATCAATAAAAGCTCAGAGTGCGGGAGGTTCGAGAAAACAAACCGATACAGTAGTCAGCCAAGCATTGGAAGATGCTTTAAGTCAATACTCTTCAACAAAGTTCGCATCTACATTATTGCAAATTGTGGAGCATTGCATTGATGAGTCTCACTGGCAACAGGAGAGACGTCAGAAAATAAATAAGTCAGTTTTGGTGTTTTTATTAGTCAAAATATGTAGGTAGGTATAACCTGAATTTTGTGTGAGTAGTCTATGCGAAACCATTTATTCAAAATGAGTTCTATACAACCATGAGGCAGAAATTAATTCAATAAAATGTAGAGGATTTTAAAATATACAATCTATGTCAAATCGTTCTTTGTAGCTTGAACTGTTTACGAGAACTTTCCTGTTACAGGGACATTTCAATCTATACTCCTTTAAAAGTTATGTCGTGGATTGTAACCTATAAAAATGTTTATATATCGAGAGTGCATAGTAAACTAATCAAAATGAAAAGGTATGATAAACAGCTAATGGCAGAAATGTCAAAACAAGATACTTCGGAGGAGTTATTTTACAACAAGAATTCACTACAAGGCTTTTGAAGGATAATATCACATTTATTCCTGAAATGGTATAATATATATATATTTCAGAAACAAAAATTGTGACATCTGCCTGACATTGCAGGTGACCATAAAGATCCAGAATACAAAGATATATGACAAAGTCAATTTTAACAAGAAAAAAAAAATGATTAAAATTAAGATTCAAAATATCTAAAGAAACATTAAAGGATTACAACAAGAAGATAACGGTTAACACATGCAATATAAGCGATTATTTAAAATATATAAAGAGTCTTTTAGGACATGTAACATATATTTACAATTTCGGACCATTGCACACCCAGTGCTTTGAGGCAGGTACTTGTGAATTTAAAGCATGTTTCGCGGGCACCAAACAGTAGTCCTTTTACCTCCCATGCATTTTCAGTTACGTTATATCTCTCACTAAGGTGAGGAATGCATGGTTGGTAGATGGCTTCCTTTTCCTCGTTCACCTGTGTCGCCTGCTGTAAATGTTTTAAAAACATTTCTGTGGTTCTTTGGCTAATAACAGGCATACTTATTAATGGATTCAAATAGAGCAGTTCTGCTGCAGAAAAATGTTTACAACTGTTTTGCAGTGTATTTTCGAAACGTTAAGGAAATACTTTAAATGGTGTAGTATGTATATTTCTGTCTAACAGTATAATAAATAAGGGATTAAACGGAAATTGCTAAGGTTATCAAGCACTTGATGGACGTAACATTTACTTTTCAGTTCCAGAACTCTCCTGATCTAATGTCATAGTGCATTCAGCATACGTCAGATACTTTTTTGCTGGAAAAGTTACTTATTTTACTAAAAGAAATGTCCCGTTTGCTTAAAAGTCTGAGTTGAGATAACAATATAAAAGAATAGGTAGTTTAATATTTGTAAGTGCGATTGAATTATAAATAACAGCTACATGGCTAATTTCAGCATTTTTCACTTGATTATGCGTTGATTTGTTTATTTTAAATACATTGTACCTCATGTATACAGTTGGAAAAACAGAGCACCAATAATTAATCATTCTGTTTCATCTGTCTTGAACACCAGCCAGTTTGTTGTGGCTTGACTGGTTTGCTAGAAATGATGATGCTTACTGCATTAATTAGCGATGTGCGTTCCCTGCAGGTATAATTAGTTACGAGTAACCTCAATATATTACGAGGAAACAATGAGAGAAGAGAATAATCTCTATGGCAATTCAAAGAAAATTGACTGGAACTGACGTACAACACAACATTGCCAATGCCTCTTTCCAGCTTGGTTATCAAAACCGTTCTTACTTTAGTTTCTGTTAATTACTCTAATAATGTATCCACATTAGCATTGGATTATCATGTACGTATCCGAAATAACTGGAGAAAATCTGAAATCTTCAGAAAGTCGTTATAAACTCGTTCCCATGGTAGCTTGTAAACATGTCCATTATCTCAGTAAAGGAGATGGTTAAGTGTATAGGATGATTCAATAATAGAGATGTTAAAAGTCAGTTATTACATTGCTGTTGTGTAGAGAAAGAGGAAACCTTGTTGCCATTATGTTTTCTCTTTCTCAGTTGGAAACGACATGAGTTACATAATCTTTACATGCAGGATGAACCACTCCCCTATAATAAGTTCCCAGTACCGTTCTGCTACCGACACTAGGAAGATGAAATGTTCTGAACCGAACACGTCATGAAAGCGAGTTAGTTATGTTCTAAAACAGAATGTTATGTATTGTTATCTGCTAGGCTAGACTATGGCTCTGCAAGAAAGGGAATAGCCTTCCGAGGACCAAGCTGAGAAAAACTGAATCAATCGTCAAGCACGTTCCTAAAGTTAAACATCCTCGTATTTTAGAGCACGCAAATAGCGCTGGCGTTAGAACTTTTGTCATTCAAGTGAACTAGTTCGTTTATGTAAATTAATTAACTCATTACTTTGTATGCATTTGGGCACGATCGTATTTTGATGCTTTTTTACCTTCTTTTTTACCACACTTCGCAAAAAAAGTATGTGAAATTCTATATAGGTGACAAAATAACGTTAGTATGGGACCTTCAGATGGGAGGAGAATTCTTCTAGAATTCAGTTTAGATCCGTCTGTAGAGGCGATGCAGAAAAAGCTACTTCATCATTTGTTTCAAAGAAATATTTCGTTTAAAATATGCGCATTTATTTCATGCCAACAACTACACCTAATTTTGAAGTCACTCAGTTATATAAGAGGAAATACATTGCAACTTGATAGAATCTCATTTGGCGATGCAAAAGACTGACTTCTAGGCGATTCTGGTAAACTATGCAATTGAGTGAGTCGATATCATCTTTGAGTGAATTGCAAAGTCCGGCAGTTTCTAATGTGAGCAAAATTTAGTTTCTTTCGACTATGTATTCCGTGACTCCAGATTCCTGCACTGTGCGGAGATTTTAACCAAATGGAAACCTGTGGCACAGTAGATACACCTAAGCAACAAAACGCCTGTTTCCCTGAATCACTATAAAAATTACTTCTTAAAATTCACTTTTAAAGTCTATCACATTTGCGTTAACTCTGTAACATAAGTCATTTGTCAAAATAGCGGTAAAATATTGCAGCACTACTTAGGGAATACAAGGAGAGAGAGAGAGAGAGAGAGAGAGAGAGAGAGAGAGAGAGAGAGAGAGAGAGAGAGAATCAAGGGTATCAAAGCTGGGAGCAAAGAAAGAAACATACAAACATTGATTCAGTATGACAATTTTTCGGATTACAAATTCCGTTCCTAAACTAATGTTCTGCAAATTTTTCTTTTTACCCCATCTTACTAGTTCTGCAGTTAGCGGTCCATTGTTGACCCTCTGGTGCCCATCAAGAAGCAGGCGTTGCATTGATACATCGAGTGCAACTGGGTTTTATTGGGAATTCAGATGAAATAGGATCTCTCTCTGCCAGCAGAGTAATGGCCGTTTGTGAGCTGTAGTTGTAGGGCAAGATACCCTTCGCTCACCACCGTATCTGCTGCTGTGGTGTCCCGAATACATTCCTGACCTTTGTCTGGTGGTTTGACTACTGAACCAGTCACGATACTCTCAACACTGCACTGAAGATAGCAGTTCAACGCTGCAGCAGTTTGCAAAGAAGAATCTGCATCACGTGGGATCTAAATTCCATTGTCAAGCCAGTCTATTTATCGCTGCTGTATGTGAATGTAAGAAGAATACGCCTATCATTGTTCCTGAACCATTGGTAGTCGCATAATACATACATTTGTTTGCTGCAGATAAGACTTATTCTTGCACAGTTTACTAGTGCGTTTATCTCTTCCAACAGCTTTACATGAATCAAAAACATAGTACATCCCGATTTGGTAACGTTGTAAACGATCTGTCAAACACGGACCATAGGCAACATACTAAATAACGGTAAAACCCTACAAAGTATCAGCTCAGTCCCTTCTTCTTTTTACTCCTGTTTCGTCGATCAAAGCTTTCACTTAATATGTGGTTAATTTGGTCCACCACACTCCCAACCCTCAACCTTCTCCACTTATATGTAAAGCAGCTGCACAATTGTCCGAGAACTAAAACCGAAAAGGCTAAACATTGTTTTTAAATGGTAAACAAATCAACTATCAACGAAAATCTCTCTCAATTTCGTCGGTTAATCGTGGTGGATGAACACTAATAGCCAGTTCAATCAACGGGAAACTTGCCAAAGCCCGGTAACACCAACAGGAAGGTTGTCCAAGCTTCACGTTTCCCACTCTCCATCATGGCATACTACATACATACATACCTATAGTGCATGTGTCTTCATTGCAGCCACTTGAGCTTTCCCAAGTCGCAGGCTTGGAAAAGCAATACCGAAGTGATCAGTGTTGCGTGCTTCCATTCTCAGATTCATTTAATTGTCTGAGGAAGTTTCTGAGAAATATCATAAGCCGAAAAGTTTGAGCTTTAAATGCGCTATGATCTTCACATAGCTGATCTCCCTAGCATCAGAAAGGGGAACTTGTTTTCTGTTAGGGAAAGCACACATTTAGCTTCAAGTTTGGGAGCAGGTATGGATTATACATTGAGACAATACACAACTGAGTGAGTTTTTTTTTTAAATTGTTTCTTCCATGAGCTCAGTCTATCAAAGGTTCCTATGCAGTTGAGACTATATCAATCCCAGTTAATAATGCTATTATTTAAATAAACTACGTAAACAATATAACTGTTATTCAACTGAAAGTCCTGATAATTTAAATGAACTTATAATTTTCGGCCCAAAAATTCGAAGTCGTGATTTTATCGGAAATATGTGTTTTAAGGCCCCGAAACTAAAAATAATGATCCTCTCACTCTATGTGTACGTGTGCTTGAATATATGCTTACGTGTGTGCACGTGCGTGTTAAAAGTAAAGTTCAAAACTTAAAAAACTCAAAATTCCAGGCATCCTTTGGATGGAAAATGTTCCTTTTACTCTCTAAAACGGTTCTAATGGTTTTTCTCATCTTAATTGAGATGTATTTAATTTCCTGTAAATAATGAAAAATTCATCCAGGTTTAAAACGAAGAACACAATGTAAAGCTTATTCAGAAAAAGATTGGAACTCACTAAAATCTACAGTTGATGACACAACGTTCATGAAATTAATAATTTTCCAAGTGTTCGTTGTTGTAGACTTAAATGTTCCCAGGATGAAGCTGACTGGCCTTTAAATACCCAAAAATGAGCGTTTTTGCTTTCCTACGATTAATTAAAGCAACCAGAGGAAGTAAAAACGTTATACCAAGATTTTCCTAGAAGCACACGTTTCAAGACTCAGTGAATTAAAAAAATGTTTAGAAAAAGCTCCGTTTATGCATGTGTGAAAGTGTGAACAGCGTAATTCAAAAAAGAAAAGTGCTTTAAATAACAGACTTGCTATCCAACATCAGCATCTTTAAAGGATGCAACACGAAGATTTTCAAGAAAATTCAACCCACAATCTGCCCTTTACATGAAAACGTTTAAAAATCTTGAGTTTCTCAAAAATGGCTGTAATGACTAATTAAGACACAGTCTTTATAAGATTTTTTCATTATAAATTAAATATATACATTGAGTTTTCTGGGAGTAGACTCGATAAGCCTCTTCATTCTGAATGACCTGCATAACAGGTAAAAGATAGACAAAATCTTACTGCTTAAAAATGTAGAATTGTGGAGTTAACCATTTCCGAACTGTTCCTTGTAGAGCAAGATCCCAGGGTCGCCAGACCTTACTTGTTTTCTGAACTCTGAACATCCATTACTTTCAGGATTGGAAATACCAAGCATCTTTATACGAGCATTATTTCAGAGGCTAGCGATGTAATTTACTCCCCGGAACTGCTGTCGAAGTTCATTCTTACACAGCGGTAAGTTGCCCGCATCAAGGGATTTAATATTTTTCCGAGTAAACTCTTCATTTACGTCGGAAGCAGCGAGGTGTTGATGAACAATTGAAGTCTTGCAGTATCTACATCAATAACTCCGGCCACGTTGTAAACATCACAAATAAATTTCTGAATTATGTTGAAGGTTTTTTCCTCTAGTTGGGTATCACAAAATAACTCCATCTCGGCGTATCTGGCGAATGTTTCTTGATGCTCTTCTTTTCCCTAAGAATATTAAATGACCTTAGTTTGTTGTAATCGCAACCAGTGATCGTATGAAAGCCTGGTTATGCTTCCGGATAAGGACTGTCCTATTTTTTCGTAAATTTTTGAAACATCAACGTATCTCAGCTTATTTCCAGTCCAAACAATACTTACACGTGAGAGTCATCGTTTTTAAATGATGCATATTGCCCAGTACGAGTGCTGTATTCCGTATCAGAACATCGAATCACGACATTAAACTGTGCATCAACATTATAGACACGGTAAAAAATTTTAGTGTCAGCTTCCTCCTGATCTGGACACAATAAACTTTCTTTGATATGAGACAACTGCATTATTGGTGACGGTATAAGAGTGACACTGTTTAAAATTAATGAAAACGCGTTTATTGCCAATGAATGGTACCATCTTGTTAGAAGCCCAATGGAGGATAAAAAAAAATCAAGAGCCTGTTTAAAACGTATGTTTTTCAATTCTTTTGCGAAGTCAGACGTTCGAACTTGATCAGGTGCGGTAATGTTAAGCTTCAATGTGTTGATTCATGCCCAAGACATCTCTCATAATCTGTAATTGATGGCGAAAAATATTGGTCAAAAATGACATATCTTGACGCTTTTAGTTGTTACCATTAACAACATTTTCTTTGAGATATTTCCGAAGGTTTTAGGGACATTTATCATAGTATGACGTAAGAAGAAACTATCACAATATCTATCTGAGGAGGTGAATTGTGTTCTCCAGAGCTTTTATTAAAACATATTTTTGGGTTTTACAGATACCACCATCAAAATGGTGCATAGATAATGGCACCTGAGTTATGGAATATGACAAAACAACAGCTGCGCTGAACGAACTCGATTCAACTGAATGTTTAATACTAGAGTAGGCCGATGTTTGGCTCCTAGGTTTTGTCTGACTGTTTATAAACAGTATTAAAATAGTTCCCTAAGTATTATATATAAAAATAAAGACCTAGACTATAAGGAAACTTTAAAGCATCTGGCTGAAATTACTGCCGACAAAAACTGTCTGGAAATATTGATTATTAATTTTAATTATATTGTGTAAAACATATATAAAAATTAGCACTCACCTGTAAATTGGCCGCCGGCTCAAGCTAACAGGTATGTATACCTTCAGAATATATACGAGTGCTACTCTTTACAACACATTTTGTTGCTCAGAAAATAAGTAATGTCTGGCAGCCCTGGAATCTTGGACGATTGTAGTGGTTTGAATTTTAAAATGCCTCTGTTGTTCTCAAATGGGAAGTCCTTAGTCTTTTGTTGTCTGATCATGCAAGGGGGACGGAATTTCAAAACAGAGACCAGCTCGTAAAAGATTGATTTTCGCTTATTCCTATTGTATGTACAATAAGTATGTGATAAAACCATTTCTATAATTGTTTATCTCAATTAACATGAAGTAGATAGAATAGTTTGTTGAAGAATGGGTAGAGAAAGTATGGTGAATGTGTTCCCCCTTTGTTTTCTTTTGAGTATGAGCTTATGACAGACAAATAGATTTGTGATGCGTGTAGTTCAGTTACACTGGATAGAATAATAGGGAACCTGTGGAGGTAGATTGTCAGTCTCATGGAGCCAAGAGTATGGCCACGGGCCTGCCGATTCTTGATGTCATCGACCATGAACCCAAGTGAGTTTGTGATTAATTGGGCCCTCCAGACGTAACCAAGCAGTGGCCAATGCAATGACCTAGCAATACAACAAGCCTTGTTCCTCTTGAGTCAACTAAAGGGCATTACATCATAGCTCTATTTAGACCTTGTCTGTGCAAGCTGCGCCTGAGTTAGCAAGGTGAGTCAAGAAGCATTCAAACAGAGCGAGACAAACCTGTCCCCAAGGTGATCTGCAATGGCACAGTTTCTGCAAGTAAATAAAACTTCTCCTATAAACAAAGAACAGCCTCGATATATGGTAGCATTTGTTGCATTTCATGATCTTCAACAGAACTGTTTTTGTTAAGTTCACGAGACAAGTAAATCTTCTACGAAGGACGGAGACATTCCAGTCCAGATGTCTGAAGCTTTTGACATTTCAGAAACACGTGATCTGTATATCGCTTTTAAAGTTCAGAGCGCCATGTTTACATAACCAGACAGCGCCCAACTTTGTATAATATTTAGCAAGTATTTACGTAAAACTTATTCAATATGCATCCAAAACATGAGGGTGTCAGTCTCTGTGATCGAGTAATCGCCGTATTTACTCCTTATACGAGGTATCTGGGTTCGATACTTGCTATGGCGTAGATATTTTTCCTTAACTACCATGGTTCTACAGGCTCAGCTACTTGGAATTGAGAAGGTGAGTGTATTTCAAAGTTTAAAATCTAATGTTACATTCATATAACTTCTCTATCAATTCTTCTACAAGCTAGTCTTACGAAAACATATTCTCCTATTTACTTCATGGTAATCCAGATAAAATATGAGTGAGTGAGTGAGTGAGTGAGTGAGTGAGTGAGTGAGTGAGTGAGTGAGTGAGTGAGTGAGTGAGTGAGTGAGTGAGTGCGTGAGTGAGTGAGTGAGTGAGTGAGTGAGTGAGTTTGGTTTAAGGCCCGTCGACAACTAGGTCATTAGGGCCCGAGATAAAATATATTTTCATAAATTGTTTCATTATGCATTTCCTCGTTGGCACAAAGGAGACACTAGAAGCTAAGCCAAATTATATTTTTTTAAATATGTTACTACATAATAGCATTGAAGTTTCACTTTACATGACAACAGCAAACAATCGAATGGTTACTTAGTACGTTTAGAAGCTTCTCGAAAATTCAAATTAATAACAATGAATAACTAAGAAATGGTTAATGGCACAAAAGCTTATTTCGTATAAATTGTGCGTTTTAACGATATTGTACGTTTTTCATGTAGTAAGGCTTTGTTGATCTCTTGTGCATTGTTAGCTAACCAGAATTACACAAAGTTCATTCAGAATGAGGAAAACTTCGCAACATATTTCCAGAAATTTCACGATATATATAATTTACCATGCAGACATTTGATATTTTAATAAAAATCGTTGGAGCTATTTTTGAGAAAATCAAAATAATCGAAAAATGTCTATGTAAAAGCTGATTTGAGTTGCATATATTTTAACATCTTTCACTAAATTCCTAGAAGACGCTGAACTTAAACAGCAACGTTGGTATTTATTGAAATTTAATTTTTGAGTTGTGTGAGAGGGATAGGCATACACTTGAGCTTAAAAAGTGCCCTTTTGAATTTAGGAGATCTCAAAACATGTATTTCCAATGAAATATTTACATAAAACTTTTAGGTACGCTACAATATGTCCTCTGCTTACTATATTTAAATAGTAGAGAAGGTAAAATGGTCGCGAAGACTGTCTATACTGTTTGGGAGGGACCGGAACGCTGACCACGTCCCGCCCGCCATTACTACACCCCATTATTGCACGCAGAGCCCGCGCTATAGGCCTTGGCCGGAAAGGGCTGTTGCGCCATGGAGTTAGTTAGACAAAGTAAAAGCAAACATCAACGAATCAATAAAGAATGCTTTTGAGGGGAGCTGTACGTAATAAATCAGTCTTCGAAAAATCGCCTACGTCTCTCAAATGTAATATATAATTACCAAACTTTGCAGAACAGCTTACAATAATATTACAAAACATCTGATGTGTTGCACTCATATGACTTTCTCTACTCTTGTACCAACCATTGTTACAAACTCTTATTCATATAGCTTCTTCGTGTTAGTTAAGATAAACATTTGTACAAATTATCTTATTGCTTATTTCCTTGTAGCTGCAAGGGGAATGTTAGAACTTGTGCGATAGTCAAATGTTTTAAAGCTTTGAGATTCTATTGTCTTTGCACACTTAACATATAAAAAAATGAACAACGATGATCCATTTCACGAAAGTTGTTTTCCGAAACTCGCACACATAAGGAAATGGTTCACCTTACAAGAAAGTTTATTGAGACATAAATTGTGTATTTTAGAAAGACCTGCAGTTTTTGTATAGTATGGTTTGGTACCTCTAACGGTTTACCAGAAAATTCAAGATATACATGTCATTTGTCATAAAAATATCTTAAACATATGATATTTTAATCAAAATCGTTAGCCATTTTCAAGAAAACCAAAATTTTCGAAAAATGTTCCATGTAAAGGGTAGTTTAGGGTGGGGATATTTTCTTCAAAATCTTCGTGTCGCATCCTTGAAAGACATTAAACTTAAATACCAACTTTGGTTTCTAACCGACTTTTCGTTTTTGAGTTATGCTGTCCACAGACTGACACACAGACACACACACGGACCTTTTTCTAAAAATGCGTTTGTTTTTTTTTTGGATTCAGGGAGCCTCTAAACATATATATATATATATATCCAGTGAAATCTCGACATCGAATTTTTGGGTAGAATACAATACTTCCCCTACTTACCAGTAGAGAAAGTAAAAATAGCGCCAGTATCAAAATTTCTTCTACCAAGCTCTCCACTTATTTCTTAATCAAAGAAATTGCATATTTTTAACCAAATATGCGCTAAGTTTGAAATATATGAATTCTGAGAAAAAGGGCTATAAAATTAATATAGGAGAAAAAATTATCGCATACTGTATGAATAATGAACATACTATTATTAAATAACAAGTTCGGTGACTGACCAAGAGGCACTTCCATATATGCGTCGATGTTGAGTTAGCTTTTACACGTAAGGGCTACAATACAATTGACTAACATATTTCAAAATTAAGAAGAGTTTATTGAGTTTATATTAAATCTGGTTATAACTTCGAAACCACTATTCCAAGCTTCCTTGAAGCCATAGAATGAGAATGTGCTGAGTCCTTAAGTAACGATGTGCATTTTAATGTTGGTCCAAGACATGCAGGATTGCACATTTTGCATCTAACCTATGGCTCATTTTTCGTGCAGTGATGTCGACAGCAATCTTCAATTTCGTGAGCTGAAAGAAAAAGGCATCGTCGCCGTGAAGCTTCGAAGCAAATTTTTTCGCACGAATCATCGAGATGAGATAAAAATTTAATCGGTTTTACTTTCCCTAACTCTCACCTAATATACAGGAAGCACTGCGTTCGATCCAAAACTTGGCATTATTCTTTGCTACATAGAACTACTGATTTTGCGATCTCTAAATCCAAAAACAGAAAAAGCTAATAAAGAAACAATATTTTATTAGGTGTTTGTTCACCTGTCTATGAGCTGTATTACTAAGTTCTATAAATACTACATTTGGAATAATTAAGCCAGACATTTTCCGCGAATATGTTGCAAATTTCCGAATCCTAACTACCACTTTACCAAGCAAAAACTTTTTTAAATTTATTTTCATGAAGGTTTAGAAACGCCATAAACAGTATGTAGGTATATGTTTAACATCATACTAAATAAATTGCATTTTTATAAATGTTCGTATAATCGCAAAATAATGAATTAAACGTGTTATAAATAATTTGTCCAATTATGCATTTTTTGTACACATTATCTGTAACTCAGGTGCCTTAATCAAATTTGTTTGAAGTACTTTGTTTTGCCTGAGATATATAAGTAATTACCTGGAAATCCTCGTGATGTGTCCTTAACCCCGATCCTGAGCAGGAAGGTTTACAGAGATCATCCTTTTTCCCTGCCACTCAGCGCCTAGACCCCCGCCGATACTTACAACCCTGAAACAGCCAACCAGGATGAAGGTGAAATTAAATGCGAAGTAATAGTAATCTTTATTTCCATTTCATTTACAAATTATATACATTTACATACTTGTTACTACATTTAGTTGCTGATTGCCCTTGGGCCCATTAGGCTTAAACACTGAGGTTGTCGAGCTAATGGGTCCCCACTTACATCTTATCTAAAATACATCTTCATTTTCGTCATATTTACTTATCTTCCTTAACCATTTGGTTCTTACTTTTCCCAAAAAGTTCCCAATTTCAACTAAATTTTCCCTAGTTTTTACACTCATTAACTTCATTGCTTGAATTTCATTTGGTAGCCTTGTCCAATGTTTTTTACCTATCCTCCCCCTAAGCAACCTAGTTTCTTCACATTCTAAAAGTAAATGCGAAGTAAAGGAGGTTGGGAAAATTCGAGGGATCTAATTAATCATCCCAGTATTCGTCTAGTAACCGAAGAAACCTCCCCCTACCCCCCCCCCAAAAAAAAAAACATGTGTCAGGAAGGTCGCTCGCGGGGATCGAACCCACGACCTCCCGCATGGGCCACGGTCTGCGCCACCTCGCTCGGTATACGTTGACAATAAAATCAGAATGGCTTTTATTGGTCTGTTGGAATGCGAAAGTAATTATGAATGTGACAAGGTAGCTTTAGAGAGAGTTTTCGTTACTGATCTCCCTGTCTCTCTCTCTCCCTCCCTGTCTCTCTCTCAAAAAATAAATAAATAAGTAAGTAAGTAAGTAAGTAAGTGAGTGAGTGAGTGAGTGAGTGAGTGAGTGAGTGAGTGAGTGAGTGAGTGAGTGAGTGAGTGAGTGAGTGAGTGAGTGAGTGAGTGAGTGAGTGAGTGAGTGAGTGAGTGAGTGAGTGAGTGAGTGAGTGAGTGAGTGAGTGAGTGAGTGAGTGAGTGAGTGAGTGAGTGAGTGAGTGAATGAATGAATGTATGAATGAACGAATGAACGAATGAACGAATGAACGAATGAACGAATGAACGAATGAATGAATGAATGAATGAATAAATCAATAAATAAATAAATAAATAAATAAATAAATAAATAAATAAATAAATAAATAAATAAATAAATAAATAAATAAATAAATAAATAAATAAATAAATAAATAAATAAATAAATAAATAAATAAATAAATAAATAAATAAATAAATAAATAAATAAATAAATAAATAAATAAATAAATAAATAAATAAATAAATAAATAAATAAATAAATAAATAAATAAATAAATAAATAAATAAATAAATAAATAAATAAATAAATAAATAAATAAATAAATAAATAAATAAATAAATAAATAAATAAAAAGCACACACACAGACGCATTCACACAGCAACTTGATTTTACTTTCGGATGTTTTAAATCATGTATCTCCCAAGTAATGTATCGAATTTCTGAATCGAATGCTATACTTTTCCCATGACTTGAATAAAGCACGTGTTACAGACATTGTCGTTTCCTAGTTGTATTGCTACTCCTGCAAAACGTGCAACTAACCCATTACCATGAATTATTCACGTGTAAAGATATGACCTTGTCATGTTTACAGAGCAATAAAACGAAGTCACGTGAGGAAAACCGTTATATTAAGTGCGCCACATTACTCTGTCGCAGTTTAATGGAAATTATCAGAGCGATTCATATAAACAGAGACGACAGGTAGAAACCATCAAACAAATGTGTCTGCAAATGAATTTCTAGATCCAGAAATCCCATGTTCTTTTCTTCTTTCTTTGATTCCAAGTTAAGAGTTGCTTCTTCTCTTTCTAGGTATCCCTCACCATAGGAACTCCATTTCGTACAACCAAAAAATACAACTGGAATGTATTTCGTTTATATATCTATTCCATTCTCTTCTTTTGTTTTGAATCCATTATCCAGGCTATTGCATGTGATATTCTTCTCTGATATTTATGTGAGAGCACCTTTTGGCCAATCGTTTATTGGTTATCAATAAACTAAGGAGGTATGAGGCTATTTTAAAACAAATTTTAACATTATTCTTGCTTAATATGATCAATGAGTATCAAACATCGATCTTTACAACAGTCAAAAGATACATAACTCAAAGTGATTGCTTGAAGCTAACTTTCTGAACCAGCCTTTAGGATAAAATTCGTATTTTGAAGGTCATGGCTGTGTTGAAGGGTGATTAACAGTTATCCACATGCATTGCCAATCTGCGTGGGTTAAGTTGTTAAGATTTATTGACTTCTTCTACACTACCGCGTTGTCTAAACGCTATCCGATAGGGATATGCATGCACCACTCGTTCATCTCACAGCCATAGGTTTTACCAACACTCCTCTTGCGGTACCCTTTCTAACCAGGTAATTTTAAGGCACAGCTTAGACTACAACGTTATCAGCAATACCACAAAATATACGTTACCAACAAATAGGATACTGATGTATGTGCTAAAACAAGTTACATTGTTCGACTACATGTTTTACAAATATCTACATCTTGTTACAAATATGTTATTCACATACCTATATTGCATTCTGGAATTTTAAGTAGGTTAATATGTTGAATAAGAGTGTTTAGGAGCGTTTCTACTAAAGTAAACGAACTATATAGGCGTTCTTAATGGAAAACACGCGTCTCAAACCGCAGTCTCATCACGGATATCCTAGAAAACATTGAGGACACCTGCAACATGCCATCTTAAAATCACAATACACAGCACAGCACAGCACATAAAATCGTACGAAATAATGACATACTATATCCTATTATCCATATATTATTTTCATGTCAAATTGGGAAATCAATCAAGAATTTAATTAAGCAATTTAGTATTTATTTCACACATCATTTCATGTTTATTACTTTCTAACTTGTTAAATGATATCATTGGTGTGTTACTCAGTAATAGCTTTCAATAGCACGGAACATACCAGAACAAGTGTCTCTTCTTTCGTCTCTTTAATTATGAAAATGTTGTTTTTCTTAATACATGTATTAAATATATAATGCCAACATTTTGTAGTCAACTTCATTTTAAAATACTACACAGCCCTACAAAATTTTGAATCATTGTGTGCATAAATTGCTGAGTTACATACTTATTCTTGTAAAAGTTAATAAGGAAGTTAAATATCGATATATTAGGAGCATAATAACCTCTAAAAATTTTCAAAGAGGTAAATCTTATTTAATAGAAATTTTAAGGAAAAGTGTATTACTGAAGTTTGACGGCTTTAAAAAATCACCATCTTCCTCTGTTCATTTAAAAAAATATGTAAACAACATAGATTATTAATATATTTCTTAAGTCCTCTTTCCTCGGAAAATTTTTTCTAGGTTTTTTTTTTTTTTTTTTTTCAGTATTGAAAATGTTTCACGCAATGCAGTTTCCCTCCACTATAAAAATTCAACATAAACTCTTGAAAAGCAAAGAAGGAAATTAAAGGTGCTTTTTTTTTCCCCCCAAGTTGGAGTTACTCGTAGTTCTGTGAGATTGACTTAGTTTTTATAAATTCTGTTATTTTTGCTAAGAAGTAAAACGACGTAGTTTATTAATAATTTTTTAGCAAAATGTAAGTACAGAAACAATAATGCTTAGTTCTGAAGAAGGGAGGTTTAAAATATATCCTTATGTTTAGTGCTTTAAATTTTCAATGGCGCTTTTCAAGTAATTTAAAACTTGTTTTCGAAACTTAAAATCTCAAAAGGGACTTAAAAGAGATGTTACTGAAATTAAAGTAAATACACAATTTCAATGAGACCTGCGCGAAGGGTCACCTAATTCTTAGGTGTTCCTAAACAGATGCCATGAGAACTAAATTTGTCATATATGTTTCTCTTGCTGTTCATGACAAAGCTGCCAGCTCCAAAGGTTGCCTCACGCTGAAATAATCTGCAACTGTCTTGCATTCTGTTCAATACGTCAATAACTACTTTATTCACTGGTATCAAGTTCCTCTAACTATGCTTTCTTCTGACCAGTGGTACCCCAGTTTCTTTCGTATGGTATGCAATACACTAAATTAATTTTCCTTAGATGCTTTGAGTCTTAACATAATATTTGTGTCGTATTACTGCATAATTAAGTACAAATGAATGTAATCATGCTGACTGATTAAATTTTGTAAAGTAATTATTTTAATTTCTTGTACCTGAAACTTTACTTTCCGCCCATGTTAATATTTTCTAACATGAACAATATATAACGTTTTCTTATATCTATTGTAAGTTAACTAAACATTGACAGTGCATTGGGGAAGTAAATAATTTAACATGGTAATAATCTTCGACATATATGTATAGAGAGATTGCTTTGAATGCGGGTATTTAAAGGAAAACATTAGGTATTAATTTCTGGAAGAATGATCGTCAGAAGAAGTCGAGTATTCTCTGTTTTATCTGCAGCAATCAATATCTTGTAAAGGTTTCAGTTCTAAAATTTTAATCGTATTGCAGTAATATGATAATGTGTAATAGTATAACTGGCACAAGTTAGATAAATAATGATGTTCCCGTTAAGACAAAAAGGAGAGAAAAGATACGCTAATGGGATTTGATCCCAGTTCAGGGAACCACTATGGTTCCGAGGCAGCACGCCTTAAGTCCTTCATCTGTTCCTGAGGACAGCAATTTCGTGTGGATGATTAAGTTTACGTTGGTAAGCAAAGAGCTCAACAACTGGCATCCTTGTTATTTCTGGTCCACTTTTTAATCAAAATCCAATAACATATTTTCTGTAGGTATAGTAACGTAGAATTTGCAATATGTTCTCGTTAATTTAGAGTGATTGCTGAAATATTGCTTTTCAAAGCTGCGAGGTGCCCTCTGAACAGCAAAAGAAGCATATATCACAAATTTCAGTCTCATACCAACTATTTAGGAACGCCTAAGAATTAGGTGACCCTTCACGCAGGTCTCACTGAAGTTGTGTATTTACTTTTGTGATAGTACATCAATGATATAACGTAAACTTCTTTGCTATTAATTGACATTTGTTGACATTTTCAGTGGATCAGTCTCTTAAAAAGAAATCAGAAATGTTGACCAACATTAGAATATACACAGTATATGCCATCCGTTAAATTTTTTCTACGTTTTTGTATAAAAGTATTACTTAAAGCATTGTAAACAGTGCATAATGTGAACATTTATAAAACCAAAATTAATGAACCCCTTTAAGAAGCCTATTTCTACCCAGTAATTACGCTTTAAGAACTTGCATCACAAATGCCACTATAGCACGTGGCTATAAGCAATAAGAAGTAGCAAACAGCATCGTTGGAAGTTAAAGGGCCAGCAGATTATTTACGGTGCCAGTATACGTCACGTAACTAAAACAGTAATAACGGCCGTGTTTAATATGCTGCACGTGATCCAGATCGTGTGGGAGTTGTGATTTTCCTTGCTGGACTTGCATACATTTCCCAAAATAACTATTGATTCATACAGCAGCTCTTTCCGACCTACATTGCTGAGTGGGTGAGGGTGAAAATTACCAATTTTAGCTACTGTATGCACGTTATTGTTATTACTTTTAACAAACGGTTATTTATGTAAAGCTTTCATTGAGGCTGTACAATATTTAAACTAAAAAGTTGGTATGTAAACAAAAAAAAATCGGATATGTTACATTCACATGATTTTTCTACCATCATTTATTTTTATATAGCTTTCCACAAACTACTTCCAAAAGCTTATTTTACTTTCTACTTCATGACAGTTATAAATAAACCTTCGCTAAAATAGTTTCCTTATATAGTTTGTTGTAGCTGCACAAGGGATAGAAGAAACCGAACCGATAGTCAGATGTCGGTCTGGGTGGCTTAGCTGGTTAGACGCTGGCCTACTGATCACAAGGTCGTGAGTTCAAATCCGGCCCAGACCGATTGTTTTCAAGTGTGCTTAAAAACGACAGCTCCATGTCAGTAGATTTACTGGCATGTAAAAGAACTCCTGCGAGACAAAATTCCGGCACACCGGCGACACTGATATGATCGTGGCAACTGACAGCGTCGTTAAACAACACAATAATTTTTAAAAAAGACAAGGACCTATATGCTGGCCTTATAATGCCAGTACTGAAAACTTCAAACCCGTTTTAACGAATATCTGTATTTTTATGCAGCATGCTTTTGTCTTTCTTGTTTACTGCCTATACAAAATTCCTTCCAAATAGAGAGGACTTCGTGATCTATTCTCAGAAAAATCATAATATACAGTTTTTCATTTAAATATCTTAAATACCTGCTATTTTAATTAAAATCTGAACCTTTTTTCATAAAAAAAGATATCGAAAATTGTTCCATGTAAAGAGTAATTTATAGTAGCGGGAGTTTTCTGGAAATCGCATCATTGGAAGATACTAAGTTTGGCATTTGTCTGAATTTCGTTTTCAGATTATACTGTTCAGTACACACACACACACACACACACACACGCACACGCACACGCACATGCGCGCACACACACACACACACAGAGAGAGAGACTATTTTGTAAAATTCTGTTGTTGGATTCAGGGGGCTTCACAACATACTTCAGGTGAAATCTCGACATAAAATTTTTGGGTGGAGTACAATAGTTCTACTTACTATAGGCACTGGAGAAAGTAGAAAAAGATGGCGATATATGTTCTATCAGAAACAATACACGTAAGGCAACCACCATCATAACTTCAAAACAATAAAAGCAACATAATTTCCCAAGCTTGTTAGTGTGCTCACAAGGGAATCCCGTGGCATTGCCGCTTCAAAACATTGAGAAACTTTCATAAGATTTGCTGAATGTATCAAATGCCCAAGTTTACTTGTTACGTCTCGTAAACGCTTGGAACATCGATTAGATAATTGATTTCACTTACATGACTTGCTTCGTGTTGTTGGCGGTTAGCACTAATGCAACTATCATTTCAACCCTCCACAAACTCCATTAAAGACCTAAAGACCAAGAGGAGGGAGGGAAGGAAACCTGTGATATGTGGTTCAGAGTTGGACATAAAATACATACCGAAAACTAATCTGCATTTATTATTTTAGTAATCCTACCATTATAAACAAGTTCAGTATCTGCATAATTGGCTCATTGTGGCAATAATAGCGATAGCGTATTTCCTATAGCAATGACCTAATATTCCAAGTTGTCTTGGCTTATAGAGAAAAGATGAAACCATTTTCTTATCAAAAGAAGATAAAATATCCTCTTTATATTACTAAATAAAGAACGCTTAAGATCTGAATTGATATTTTCTTTCTTACCGTGCTGTGCTAAAATAAACTATGCTATCCATAACACCTTTACTCCCAGGAACGAAATGCATGCAACTGCCGATCGCTTCAACACGCTAGGGAATAACCAGGACAAGGCATTTCGATACCTGTCTCTTCAGATTTAGTACACACAGACCGTACCCCACGAAATGCCGGACAGCGACAAGAAAACAAAGCCGCATCTTATGCCCACACAGTCAAACGGCGTATAGTCTCGTACAAAGTAAACACGAGAAAGCGACGAGGCGTACTGATCTTGTTAGCCGAGCGCTACGATCGCTTCTTATCTTGTTTATTAGAAGAGCGAAATAATAGTACATAACTTAACGTATAGTCAATGATGAAACACAAATAGATGATCTCCCGCGCCTGCCGATATATGAGACGTTACATCTGAACGGAGTGTACGTACACTGCCTCGTCTAGTTTGTGCGATAAGCTTTCCGATACGCCTCATGGCTTTGCCAGGTAGTACCTGTAGATGAGTGGCTTATTTGAAATTGCAATCAGGGTTACAGTAAGCTGCAGGGCAGCCATTAAATTACACATTGAGATATGTAAAAGGGGCAATGCTATACAAACTTGAATTATATGTGAGAGATTTAATTATTTATACCATTCAGAAATTCATACATAAGCATTATAATTTTCGTAACCTGTTGCAATGAAGTACATTTTCAGTGTCTCGAAAAAAAAGCTTGTAAAACACACCTTACATGAAATACTTTGAATCTAACTCCTGGCAATTGTGTATGTACCCCCATGGACAAAAAAATGAGTCATGTCTGGAACGCATACACACACGCACACACACACACGCATACATACAGACACACATACACATACAGGGTGGAAGTGAAATGATCCGTCAGACTTTAACAGCGAATTTCTCATGTTGTGAATAACAAGAAACTCTAATACCAAAATGTTGAAAAGTTTATAGTTTTTTAGAAAAAAAATATTTTTATTAAAAAAAATTATCATCATCGGCTGAATTATTATTGATTGAAGGTTCTTCATTTATGGCTATATTCATAGAAAATTGAATAAGTGACAACTTTTTCCTTTGGCATATTTCAATAGATTCAACGGTTTTTGTGTAAATTTAATTATACCTACATATTGATAACATGAAACACTTATTGTTACAGAATTATTAAAGCTATGAATGTAATGTAACTCAAAACATGTGTAAATATAGAACATTGTTGCAGCTGACTAATGCAATAAATGACGATCACTGCACAGATACAGAACAAATGTTGCAAATAACTCATACTGTCGAAAGAAATACTTTTTCAGAACGGTTCCACGGTCGTTTATCTATACCCCAAACCAATACTAGAATATTCTCGTCTCGTCCAAGGCTGTTCTAACCCACTGTCTGTTCATCAGTTAATGGTCTTAGGGGAATGAAGGGAAGAGGACCGAAATTCCACATAGTGTAACCCTAGTTCTGTAAAGTTCCTCGCAAACGTTGTTCTGCTGTTTAGGGTACCAACATGCCTCCTATTCGCGCTAAGTTCACTCGATGTTAATTTCTCTTAATTTCAGTTCTAAAATCGTACGAGTTGATAAACCTCCGCCTAGGAGTGCTGTGAAATCTGCTATGATATGTCAAAGGTGTTCAGAGTGACAGTTTTATGTGTGAGACAGATCTTTACGGGATGATTACAAACAAAATTAAAGAGGTTCAAAAAGCGGACGCATTTTTAATTGTAATGGGCTACATTGATCTTTGCTTTTTCCCATACACGTGTGATCTCAATCCCATAGAACTAGCTTGGGCCAAGTAAAATTAGTACTTAAAGAAAGTAACAGGTGACTTACCCTTACAGATATTGTACGATGGAACGCCAGTGTTGCCATGTCTGTCGAAGTCAAAGCACAGGGTTTGATTTGAAAAAATCTGATGTGTTGCACTCACATGACTTTCTCTACTCTTGCACTAACCATTCTTACAAACTCTTATTCCTATATCTTCTTCGTGTTAGTTGAGATAAACATTTGTACAACTTATCTTATTGCTTATTTCCTTGTAGGTGCAAGGGGAATGTTAGAATACAGTAGGCTTTGTGCGATAGTCAAATGTTTTAAAGCTTTGAGATTATGTTGTCTTTGCACACTTAACATATAAAAAATGAACAACGATGATCCACTTCACATAAGTTTTCCTAAACTCACACACATAAAAAGGAATATCTCCGAAATGGTTCACCCTACAAGAAAATTTATTTAGACATAAATTGTATATTTTAGCAAGATCTACATTTTGTGTAGAGTATGACGGTCTATTTCTAACGGTTTACCTGTTATGCAAAAGTTGTCCAGAGTAAATACGACTACAGGGGCTACAGTCAGAAAATTCAAGATATACATTTCATTTGTCATAAAAATATCTGAAACATATGACATTTTAATCAAAATCGTTAGAGCCATTTTCAAGAAAATCAAAATTTTCGAAAAATGTTCCATGTAAAGGGTAGTTTAGGCTGGGGCTATTTTCTTCAAAATCGTCGTGTTGCATCTTTGAAAGACATTAAACTTAAATACCAACTTTGGTTTTTAACGGACTTTTCGTTTTTGAGTTATGCTGTCCACAGGCACACACACAGACACACATACGGACCTTTTTCTAAAAATGTTTTTTTTTTTTTTTTATTTAGGGGGTCTCAGAACATATATTTCCGGTGAAATCCCGACATCGACTTTTTGGGTGGAATACAATACTTCCCCTACTTACCAGTAGAGAAAGTAAAAACGACTTTAGTATCACATACAATGGAATTCAAATGTACAGGTTCTGTAGCAGTCAAGGATAGTTCGCAATGCAGAAACAACAGATGTGGTATACTGTTATGTATACAGGTGATTATAGAAATCTTTTGTTTTTATTCACGAGGGAAATGACTTGCCTGAAAATCTTTTCGGAGGAGTGAATTATATGATGTTATATGATGTTAGTGTTTAAAATTGAAAATACATAAAAAGCAGGAGATTTTGAACTACTTTCAGTTTTTAGCAGTAGATCAGTAGATTTGCAAAAAAGCAGATCTCCTGCAAAATCAGTAGACCTGGCAACCCTGTGTAACGCTCGAGGGTATACTTGAGACCGAAACAGACACCCAGGGTTTTTGAAACATGTAGAAAAGGTAGGAAATTATTAGTGGGAGAAAGACGGAGTAGCTGGAAGCATCGTTTACGTTTTATAAGCTAAATATACTGCATGAACTGACAATAACATTTAAGTTCCAGTATATTGAGCGACTTCTTTGCTTTAATCTAGCACGAATACACATTGCAAGGTTGGTACTACTATAGGAAGCGCGACTGGAAGCACGAGCCCAGCTTCATTTGTTTATCTGGAATTGCTTACTAACGTGCTGGCTGCTTTCCTGCCAGGGACCAGGAGTGGTGAACAAACTTTACGTCCCTGGTGAATGTTGGGTTGGGCGCTAGCAGCATGGTGGAACTCGCTAAATAAATACTAATTGGTGGGAATTTCAACAGTTTGTGAAACTTGGGAGCAAGTATGAACGTCTGATATAATGATCTATAATTGTGGAAGTTTCGTTGGTATCTGAAGCGACTAAATCAGTGTTTCTGTAGAACATAGCAATGCATAGCAAGCAATCCAAATATTTTCATTCAGGAATAAGGAAATTGGAATCACAGTTCATTGCAATGTAGATAATGTAACAATACCTTTGTGTCAATACAGCATTTCCATTGTTCATAATGAAATACAGATTCTACGTCAACTTATGAGGCAATCCTATGCGCAACTCTATCCACGCTTTATGTATTCAAAGACAAAACCAAACAGAATTACGGACACTGTGACAATGCACTACTGCAATGAAAACTGTTGAAGTGCCACTAGCATTAGGACACTTTAACCCTGCGTTTCACATAAAACACTGAACTGACAGCATCCAACCTCTCCCAAATCATTGGAAGACTCCACATGTGGGAAACTGGTATTAAGACAGCTATTGTTTATCTTAATGCACACCAATTACTATCTTACAAAGGATTTTCAGGACCGATTGATGCTCATACTAAAGGGAACACGTCATACATCAATGTAAAAGATTCTTTATGAAGCACAAAAGCTCCCAGAAGAAAGTCAACGCCGCTCACGCCGTTAAAAGTCTCATATTCCGGTAATCTGCGGAAGAACCTTAAGAGCAATTTCTGAAGGTTATTTAGTTCCGCCCATTTAACTACAGATAACGTGAAAGCTTTCTCCTCGTGATATGGCATCTTCAGCACAATTTAGTCACGCTATGCTGAGAATAAGGAACAATTTTTCTTTAAACACTCCATTTCTCCCTTTTTCTTCTCTTAAATATGCAGAGCATGCATTAATAAGATCTACAAATGAAATTGAGTTTTTATTTATGAGTGCTCTTTAACAGCTGTGTTTTGAGCATCCCACACTATATTGGGAGCGAAAGGCCACTAAATTACTTAGAAACTCTCTATCAGGCTTATAGTTCTTTTACGTGCCGCAAATATACGAGACGGAGCCACTGGTTTCACTTCCCTTCCGAACAACGCTGCAGGCACATTTCTCTTTCACTTCGCCGTATACATCATGCGTTTCATTAAGTGGAGCCACCTCCTTACGCAGCTGTATACCTCCCTCCATACCAGTAGGCTACACGGTGCAGTTCCAACTAGTAAACAGTCTCTCTACTCCACTTACTTTGGTAAACAGTATTGGACGGACGTTCAGATTGGCTACGCCCGCGTTTCATCAAGAATGCGAAGAAAATTGTTTTTGTAGTTTATATAATGGAATACCATGTTCTTTAATTTGTGATTATTCATGATATCATCTACCTCATTTCAATATTAGACGCCATTTTAACAACAACAACAAAAAATCAATGAAATGGCAAGATCGCTATATCAGCATGTTAATATATTATCTTAAAACATACAGTAATTATTATTACTAGTAGTATTGTTATTATTATCATTATTATTACTTATTATTTACTGTGACATAGTTATCATCACGCTGTACATTAATTTGTATTTACAGAATGAAAAAAGTCATACTACTCCTGCTATCACATTTTTAAAAAGGGGGTTGAGAAATGGAAATCCTAGTTCTCTAACAAACTCAATAAAAATAAACCGTCAGAAACTTCCATCGACGACATTCAACAATCTGTTAGGACCAGTCTTTCAAAATGCAATCATGTGAAAAGCAGATCCAGGTCAACATTAACAGATATGAATCTAGTTTATGTTCTATGGCCAAGTACTTGGCTTTGAAACCTGATTTAAATAAATCGGTAATGAGAAAACATGGCCTTTGATCTAGAACTAAATTATATAAAATGTCTGCACAAATAGGGCTCATGTTTACTATTACTATGTGCCGTGTACGGGCAAGCAGCGGTGTAATGGCGGTGAATATACAGCTTCGACTTGAAAATCCTGTGTCGTTCCGTAATGTGGTGTGGGAGCAGTTGCTACCCTCCCTCTCATTTCTCTATTGACACGCCTGCTGTTCATCAGGGGTGTTCAACGGCAGGCAAGTTAGGGAGGTTGAAATCGCCACCTTCCACCTGCTGGGGTCGGTCTGGGTGGCTCAGTTGGTTAGACGCTGGCCTACGGATCCCAAGGTCGCGGGTTCAAACCCGGCCCAGGCCGATGGTTTTTAAGTGTGCTTAAAAACCATCGACACCAATTGACAGCGTCGTTAAACAACAAAATATTTTTTTTTCCACCTGCTGGGACACAATGATGCATTTAACCGTGGTTACCGAGTTCCAGTGGCGGCACATTCTTACGTACAGGAAATCAAATATATACACATTAATATTCTACTCCTGATTAACCTAGGGTATTTTTGAGGATACTTTTTTGGCACGAATTATGTTTCAGAAGGTCTTCAATATTTGGTGCAAACGATGAAGTACACAGTCTCAAAAGATAAGCAACGTGATTTTCACTTATCTCGCTGCGATAACTTTTAAAACAGTTCATTTTTGAAAATGCTTGTTCGCAGATAAGTGGAGCCAACGACTGCCATTAAACTAGATGCAAACAAACATAATCTCGGATACTCACAACAGAGCAGAGACCTAAATAATTCCCACCCTTCTTTCTCAGAACATTTTACGGTCGTGGAATTCTGCAGTGCAAGAGGTTTCATATTTTGTAGCTCGTGTGAAGCCTCACTACATGGAAACTTCAAAAGTGCAAAATAATTGGATTTTGGCTTCAAATGTTTTTAGGCCTTCAAATTTGAAGAGAATGTGTGGTACAATTGCTTCAAAAGTTCGTTGTATTTTTCCAGAATATCGCCTATAGCAGATGTGCTTCTGCCTGCCTTGGTCAGTGGAGAGGGGAAAAACATGTGTAGAGGAAGCGAGTGTGTGTTCGCTTGTTAAGCCCTGCTGTACATGGTCATGTTACTTATTATAATATACTAAGCTAGCCATCCTTTTTTATTTTCACCAATTAGAATAGTATTGATTAAGAGGACTGGCTGTAACTTCACTCCTTGGTTCATATTTGTTTTTTCCATTTGTTCCAAACCAATCAAAGACATGAGAAGGCCCGGGTGATGCCTAATCTTAGGTAAATGTGCAAGCTTTATGGAACAAACAGAACTATTGTGAACCAAGAGAATAGAGCACATCAAGATTGCTAGACGTTACCTCGCGTGCTCAGAACTGTGAGTTATATGGGCTATTATTACTTCACACTTCTTTGCAGCAGACATTTATTATGTTTACACAAGCCGTTAGCTTTGAGCATGTAAAAGCAGAACTGAAGAAGTTGTACTCCTACTCACATAACAGCACCGTGCATTGGAATTTACAATACCTCCTAATTGCTAGAGTAATTAAATATAACGGATAAAAAGACAAAACAATAACGACAGCGAGAACTTGGCTAGACAAATACCTTGCAAGGACTTCTAACGGAATGTTGCACTTATTTTTTGTTTATTTAGACATGAATGAATTCCAAGACAGCATTGCCAGTTCTTTTTGATGGGGAGTTTTTATTACTTTCTCTGTCACCTACCAAAAGCAGGTAGAGGAAGTATTGCATTCCTCGCAAAGCTGATATAAAGATTTCACTGAAGATTGCAGATCCTTCCCCCATAGTGCCAATGCGCGCATGTGTGTATGCGCATGTTTAAAGGACATCAGAAACGAAATGTCTGTCAAATTTCAAAATTAGTATTTAATTTTGGTATCTTCCAAAGATTTGACCCAAAGATTTTTAAGAATATCTTACATTCCAAAGCACAAATACAAGGAAAATATTCCTTACTTTTTATTAACAGGATACACAACTGAACTCTCGACGAATTTCTGCAACCGAAATATTGAAAAATGCACGCTGGATATTGTCTTCAAATTCATTGTTCCTATGAAAATATATGTTGCATTCATTTTTAAGCTTTCCTCACAGGAAATAATCACATCTTTTTAGATCTGAAGAACGAGACAATTCAATTATTCTGCCATCAAAAGTACGTAATACCTACGAGGCAGCGATTTTTTTTAGGACTTCTATCTACGACAGCCCTCTCTAGCTTAATTTTTCCATGGTTGCTTCTAATTGTTTGGTATAAAGATGGTCCACTCTGTTTAAAACTGACTTCAAGTGGTATGTATTGTGACAAATGACAATTGCGGTTACTTTTCATGTCACTATATTTCTTCTAAAATTGAATCACAAGACACAGTTCTCCGTTTTATTGTTAACAAAATTTACAATTCGTCGTGACCTTGCATCTCACAGCTGTTCTATTGTAACATTGCCACTAATACTGTTCACTGTACACAAACATACCTACTGCACTCAAACCAAAAATGGACTCGACAGTCATTCAGCTCTAACTTGCTCGTGCCGACTCGCTTATATAGTCCAGGGAAATTACCGGCGATTTCTCTGGAAATGCACATTTCTCGAAGTTTCTCGTATTCCCTAGAATCGGCCTTTGTTCTGACCTGCTCACTGTCTCCGGCTGCGTGTTGTTTACAGACAGTGACAGTATATACATTCAAGATGGTAGTCCACATGTAAATCCGTTGGAGTAAAACTAAACATAAACATACACTACCCTGTACACCATAACTCCACACAACTTCAAATAACTTACTCCTACTTTGCATCATGCCAAACTTCAGACTGAACTGCAAATGCCGTCACATTTCAATATAAATCTTCTTCTTCATCCGATTACCCCCCCCCCCCCGTATGGAGTACTTACAACCCCTAGGACAAGCCTGTGCCTAGTGTCAGATGCCTCTTGGGGAGCAGACCGGATAGAGTGAAGACCTGGAAGCGGTTGGTCAGGCAAGAACCAGGTATTAGAGTGAGAAAGAGGGTGATATGTAGTTCAGGAGAAATGGGTGAACGGAAAGGTGATGATGGAGCAATTGGTAGTATTTTTATTCAATATAAACCCAACACTATAAGTATTACACTTTAAAGGCTTTGTGGCTTTAAAATAAGTTTTATTCCATTCTACTCTCATTATTTATTGTCTTAACCTCAAATAAATTATTAAAATATAATTATTCATTCAATTGATCGCAATAGGAGTGTTTATTAGTGCATATACGAGTAGTAACGAATAACATAATATTGTATGTTGTGCAATAAGTAAAACATCGTATTTCACATATGGTGTAAAATATACTCTTGAACCGCACTGCCAATGCTGTTTACAAAATAGCTTGTTTGGTTCGTGTAATGTTTGACACTTGTAACCTAACTTCTTTCTGTTCATTGAACAAACATGTATATGATTTGTGATGTCATTAGCGAATGATACTAACGTCTCCAAAATTTTAACTGATCTTTCTTCCCCTTGTTACTCTATATTCCGTTTTCATAGCTCTTTCTGCGCTACACTTTTCGTCCAAAAATATATTGGCTAAAAATGCACACGTATATATTCATTTCACACCTAATAAATAGTTTCACGAAATAATACCCACATTATTTTACTCTTCGATTTCGACCAAAGCTCTACGTGAAACTTTGATTATAATTTTGATGGATGAAATTGAAATTTGTCTTTTGACCCTTAAATTCCCGAACTCCGTGTTTAAATGGCCGTGCTTAGGTGCATGCAATAGCGTGTGAAATTTATATAATCGTAATATTTATTTATTTCCTTCTTTCGTTTTCATATGTAGCTATAGGCCGCTTTAACCTCTATGGTGGTATCGGGAGTTTTCACTTAACATTATTTATCATTTTCATTTTCAAACACAAGCAGATTTTCTCCCATATGCATACTTTCAGACTCTAAGAGGCATCAGGAGAGATTTTGGCCAAAGAACCCGGAACCTCTTGGGTTAAGAAGCCGGAGCGCACACCATTCTACCGCAGGGGCAATCTCCTTGTAATCTTGCTTTCTCAGACTTTGTCATTTTAAAATGTTCATCGGGATACAATTTCTTTTCACTTACTTCCAATTTATCATACACATTCTATAAAGAAGAATGAATGGATCTAAAAATCCCTTTTATTACAAAAAAATGGTTATTTGGGGTTGTAATATTATGTAATGCACGATTGATTTTTATAAAATTAAAATTATTTTGCAAGGAAAAATATTAATGTTGCATATAATTTAATTCTGGATTGTTAAGAACTATATTCGAAACATAATATGCAAAATTTAAGAGTTTAAACTTTTAATTTGTGCTTCATTTGATATTGAATTGTCAGTTTTTGACATTTGTTTTCTTGAAAACTGAGGCGCATGGGATTATTAAAATCAATTTTTCACTATAATTAATTTTAACAGACCTATGATAAAACTGTGTGTTAAATTGGTTAAAATGTTTAGAAATTGACAATTTGTGTAGCTAGTATAATAATAATAATAATAATAATAATAATAATAATAATAATAATAATAATAATAATAATAATAATAATAATAATAATAATAATAATAATAATAATAATAATAATAATAATAATAATAATAATAATAATAATAATAATAATAATATTATTATTAATAGTAATTAATATAATAATAAAATAAAACAACTATTATTATTATTATTATTATTATTATTATTATTATTATTATTATTATTATTATTATTATTATTATTATTATTATTATTATTATTATTATTATTATTATTATTTTAACCATTCATTTCTCGTGCCGTGGAAATCGTGTTCGCGTCCTGTAGTCGCGTTATAGATGTTTCGTGCTTCATATACACATACAAATGTGTATAGACAGATACCTACGAGTTTGAAGCAAATCTGTGAACATTTTTTGTTTTGGTTAAAATCTCAAAGGTGTTTGAATCCTGTTGTAAATTTCTAAGAGTTACCCCACGCCCTGTCCCCCCACCTTCCCTCATACCTTCACTCAACAAGTAGGCGGGCGGGCAAATACGTCACAATTATTGTGAAATTCTGCCACAACCTTGGTGTCACCTTCCGGCATTACGAGCGAGCGCAACACCTTCTACTACAAGCCGGCGCTGCTTTCGTGGACTGCAAAGCAAAAACACGGAAACTACGGATGCAATAAAGCATTTTAAGGGATCAGAAAGACAGAATAAACTACAATGTTATTAATCTACATTATTTATTCCACAACATGACTCACGAATACAAGAAAGAAAGAGAAAAAAAAGAAGCGTAGCCAGGATGTCGACCGCCAAGCCAAGGATCCTGCCTGCGGTGGTAATATATCAATAACACTGGGGCCAAGCGTGGTTTCAATTACTCTTCTCTGCTCGTATTAACCAGACAGTGGCTTGTACAGCAAATGGAGTTTATTGGAAGCGCAATATCATCCTAATATCGGATGTTCAATATCTAACCTTTTGTTTAGCTAAGGAGGAGCACTATAAAATGTTTTCTTAAACATTTAAACGCTAAAATGCAATAAAAAAATAAATGCCATTACATGACGACGCTTTATGGTATACTGAAAAATAATGCAAATTATAAATATTTATTAAGTTCAAATAATATAATTCACAGTCATTCCAAATTCATTGATTGTGACTGCACCCTTACAATTCAAGCATTTCATTTTAATATTCTTAGTAGATGACATTCTTGAATTTTAAGGCGAATGAAAACTCTTAAGGATATTACATATTAGCAGAAACACATTTGTACATTACAAGGCGAGAAAAGGTACACTATGTAAAACATAAAAACCAGAATTTTGATCACTGTGCAACATTTTACATTCTCTACCACTATCTATGGTAGATAGAAGAAGCGCTGTATTCTTTATCGAGATTTCACCGGAAATACATATTTTGAGATCCCTGAAACAAAAAAGATATTCTTAGAAAAATGTTCACGAGTGTGTGTGTATGATATGTGTGTATACCATGGGTGTATGCTGTGCTTGTATGCTGTGCGTGTATGCTCTGTGTGCACATGTGCTTATTTCCCTATCAGCTGCGAGTGAGGTAAAGATCATAGCTGTTTTTCTTTTCCTTTGCCGTGTAATTAATTACGTTTCCACACATTTTAGAGTCATTGTCGTAATGGAGGTAGGCGTCAGACCATCTGTTAGTGTCTAATTCCTTTGTTTCTCAGTAGCACAAGCAAAGATTTTGTATGATCAAGCTAATATAAACTATGTAGACTTGTCTTTTACCAAATCAATGCGGTTTTCACTTAATTTCCCGCTGCCCCCGTTACTCATGAGCTGATCTGACTAATGCTTGACTTTAAAATTCTAGAAATTACGCTTCATAATAATGTGGACAATGAGCAATCAATGAAAATTAATCGTGCTTTGCTTAGCTTCAGTAGACATTTTAAACTCCTAAATGATCTCAGTTTATTCATATTAAATACATTTTAATTAAGTGCTTTCAATTTATTTTGATAATGAAGTTCTGTGTGCCCTCAGTAATTAAGAGCTATCGAGGTTCAACACTAAATACGTATCAAAAACAACTAAAAAGAGCGCAGCGTTATTGCGGTAACTTCTTAGAATTTCGTAGAATAAAAGAAAGTAGAAAAGTGCGCAAATGAACCTGCTGTTGGTTGCATGCAAGTATTACGTAGGCCACAGCTGGGCGTGACAGGAGCGGGAGGGGGAGGGGGGGGATAGTGACTCGCGAAACAATATCACCTTGACTGCTGGAAATTTAGCGTGGGTTGCTGATGGTGGGTTGGCTACAGGTTTCCTCTTATAAGGCCCGCTGAAAAGTAATGGCAACACAGCTATTTGCCAACAAGAAATAATGACGCACATTCCAAGAAAAAGTATAGCTCTGGCACGGCTGTTACCAATATGGACTTTATTTTCTAGTTAATAGTGTTAAACAGAAGACAACCGCTGTTTTTGCTTGTCGTAATCAGTGCTATTTAACAAAATACTCCTTGCTAAGGAACTAAGAGAATTCTGTATTTCTTTGGAAGCAGAAAATAATCACACTGATATAAACAGAGGCAAAAATAACTTTGTTGACAGAGGCTTAAGAAGCCTTACGACAGCGACTGAGAACATCAATACACAGCTAAACCTATATAAATAGGGGTTAGGAGTAAAGCGTGTTTATAAGCATTCCTATATTTGGCACTGTTCACCAAGGGAAGCAACCTAGTTCGTAGATATATTTTACTTTCTCGGCCGCTTATCTAAGGTATTCGAAGATACATCGCACATCCCCTGAAAACAAATGAACATTTGTAGTGAGTGAGTGAGTGAGTGAACGAGTGAATGGCGTTTAAGGGCCCAATGACGAGATTTATCGAAAAAAGTTCCAGAACAATCCGACAAAGAAAAGTTGGATAAATATCGAAATCAAAACGTAAATCCGGCATTTTCTAGGGATGCTAGAGCAAATTTACAGGAATTCTCCCAAACATCCTCAATGTGGAAAAACGTGTCGTATCTTTCAACTTTTTCAAAATGGCTGAATGCTTTTCATGTAAAACATATGTGCCACTTATAGGCAACGTAAAATAAGCAGTGTACCTTCAATTTGGTGTCCCAGCCTAAATCGTTTCCTGTCATATAACTCATGTATACCTTAATATAAACATGAAAACATCCATTACCCAAATAATAGTTCTCCAATGCCTAGTGTGTGTGAATTCTGTCCTATGCAACATAAACAAGTACCTAACTGCAATCCGCGTGACCGAATAGGGTCAAGGGATAAGCGAATCACAATCATAACAAGTCAAATATGAGTATAATATGTGTATGGTGACAAATTGGCAAAGTCTAGTAACTTCTTTTCTTGTTATTTTATTTCTCTTCTAAAACTGAAGCACAAAACCATAACTTTTTATTGTTAACACAATCTACAAGACATGACCTTGCATCTCACAGCTGTTCTGTCTCACAGTAACCTTGACACAAAACTGCTCGACTGTTCACACAACCAACTCCGACGATTCACTCAATAAAAACTGTTCCAACATTGTTAACAACTCCGACACGACGATTAAATGTCCAAAATTGTCTCTGACGACACACATTCAAATTTCTCTCAACTGTACACACACTCACTCACTCTCACACATACTCTCTCTCTCTCTTTCTCTCTCTTAAAACTAACTGCTAACAGCTGTCTCGACCAACACTTAACGACTCCGAAGAGCTCATCTCTCTCGCTTATATAGGCGAGAATGGCGTTATGATGTTGCAAGTATGTTTTCGAAATCCACCTTTTCTCGACGCTTCTTATAAACAAGCCGGCAGTCTAAAAACATTATGTTCATTGTCTTTCTTGTTCTGACCGCTCCATTGTCATCGGATCAGCAGTGGTGTGAGGTAACTTGACCTTGAAGATCTATGGCGGTGGCTGCCGCCCGGCGTCACAATATTCAGAAGGATGCCTATTATTTTTACTTTTTCTACTATGTACTAGGTGAAGTATTCAATTCCGTTTCAAAATTCAATATCGAGATTTCACCGTAAATACATGTCTAGAACCCCCTGAATCTAAAAAGGTATTTTTAGAAAAATATCCTTGTGTGTGTGTGTGTGTGTTTAAAGTTGGTTAGATACCAAACTTGGTGTTTAAATTCAGTACATTTTAAGGGTGTGACACGAAGATTTTCCAGATAATCCCTCACCCCAGACTACCCTTTACATAAAAAGTTTTATTTTCTCAAAACATGGCTATAACCATTTTGATTAAAATGTCACATTAGTATTATATTTATATAACAAATCAAAAATATACTTTGAATTTTCTGGGAATGTCCTCAGAAGTCCTCTTCATTTTGAATGACTTTTGCATAACTCGTAAACCGTAAAAGACAAAATCTTACTGCACAAAGAATATAGATCTCGGTAAAACATACAATTTCTGCTTTTTTTTGGGGGGGGGGGTGAACCATTTCATTGTATCTTTGAATTTTCCAATAATTTAACTTTTCTCAAATGGGAAGTCGTTATTCGCTTTTTATATCCCTGATATACAAAGAAAACGGAATTTCAAAGCTATATCATAGCGACCAGCTCTTAAAAGATTTGACTATCGTTTAAAGCCTACTGTAATCCCATATACCCCATGCATTTACAAGGAAATTAGCAATGAGATAATTCCTGAAATTGTTTATCCCGATTAACATGAGATAGATATAGGAATAAGCGTTTGTAACAATATTTTGCACAAAAATAAAGCCATGTGAATGCACACATCAGATTTTTTTACTTTCTCTTACACGTATAGTAAAGTAGAGGAAGTATTGTATTCCACCCAACTGGTAAACCGTAAGAGATAGACCAAATCTTACTATACAAAAAATGTAGATCTTGCTAATACACACAATTTACGTCTAAATATTTTTTTAGAGTGAACCATTTAGGACATATTCTTCGTTATTTGTCTGAGTTTTGCAGAATTTATACTTCTGTCAAAAGGAACATCGTTATTGATTTTTTGTATGTTAACCGTGCAAAGAGAGCGGAATTTGAAAGCTTTAAAAGAATTCACTATCATTCAAAGTCTAGTGTATTCCCATATTCACCTTGTACCTGCAAGAAGATAAACAATAAGACAATTTCTGCAAATGTTTATCTCAACTTCACGAAGAAGATCTAGGAATAAGAGTTTGTAAGAATATTTTTTTTCAAAGTAACATACCTACATACTACATGACTAATGATATCTGTATTTAATTTAGAGCGTAGGTTGGACAGGAAAGAATCAGAAATGGGCGTATTACCATAGCCACTTAAGCCTTGCAGGCGTTTTGTATCTACTTCATAACGGGGAAGAGGAGTTGAAAGTAACTGATCCATCAGGTACCCACGATAACACCACCCACAGATCGCCCCCCCCCCCCCTCCGGCCCCCTGAATATCTAAATGACACCGATTCATTCTTCCGCAAACTTAATTCGATCTCATTTCACCAAAAAGAAAAGTTCGGCATAATTAAACAGCTTCAAGTGCAAGAAGTAACACGTCAGCAGTAAGATCTGTGTCTGGAAGAAATCAGCGAACAACACTATGTCGGCACTCAAATTGCAAAGAAGTGGAAACCCTTGGGCATGTACTAGGATATTGCCCAAAGGGAGAATTACTTCGCAACACTCGTCACCACCGTGTGCGTTCATTAATTTCTACAGCCCTTCGTAGAGCCAATTGGGAGGTCTATGAAGAGGTCCATTGCCTGTCTGAGGATGGTAGCCATAGAAGAGCAGATATAGCCATCAAGAGAGATGCAGGAAATGATCTCATTCTTGATCCAACTGTAAAACGTAACTGAAAATGCATGGGAGGTAAAAGGACTACTCCTTGGTGCCCGCGAAACATGCTTTAAATTCACAAGTACCTGCCTCAAAGCACTGGGTGTGCAATGGTCCGAAATTGTAAATATATGTTTACATGTCCTAAAAGACTATTTATATATTTTAAATAATCTCTTATATTGCATGTGTTAACCGTTATCTTCTTGTTATAATCCTTTAATGTTTATTTAGATATTTTCCATCATAATTTTAATCTTTTTTTTTTTTTTTTTTTTTTTTTTAATTTGACTTTGTCATATATCTTTGTATCCTGGATCTTTATGGTCACCTGAAATGTCAGGCAGAAGTCACAATTTTTGTTTGTTTGTGAAATATATATATATACATTTTTTCAAACTCTGTGTTAAATACCAACTTACTATTTAGTGTGCACACACATCAGACCACAAGCGCTATACTATACTAACATGCGCGTTTAAAAAGTTGTAATGTGTTACATTCAGACGAATTTCTCCACTCACTCTTCTACAAACTATTGTTCCATAAACTTATTCTTCGACGTAGTTCTACGTTAATAAGATAAACGTTTGCAGAAATAGTTTCATTACATATTTCATTATAGTTACAAAAGGGATCATGAATGGTGACTTAGCATTTTAGAAAGGTATTAGCATTTGAAAGGTCAGACCAATAACAAAAAATATCTCTGAAATGGCTAATTCTACGACAATGTTGTGACATTAATTATGTGTTCTAAAGAGGCCTAATTTTTGTATAGTACTCAAGTTCTTGTCTATCTCTTATGGTTAACGGAGCGGGATGTTTCTCCGGGTTGCTAGGAGAATGTTGGGAAGGTATACTCCTAATTTCTTGTGCCCCCATTTCACCCCACTTCTCATTTCTTGTTCTAAGTTCAGGGTTTCATTCTTGTTCATTCAGGGTTGGCTGGGAAAGTCCGCAGGAGAGAGAGAGGAGCCGGTTGTACAGTAAACTAGGTAACCTCGTCTCGTATATCTCGTCGCGAGGTGATTTTGGCTCGGTTACGCATTGGCCACTGCAATTTTATGCATAGTTACTTTTTTAAACGGGACCCTGCTCCTCTTTGTCCGCTGTGTGACAACCTTTTGTCGGTCCGTCCCGTGCTGCTAGTGTGTTTCCCTAGCACACCTTCGAGACTCTCTGCAACTGCCTGTTAGACTTGCAGAGATCCTAGCGGACGATAAACCAGCGGCCGAAAGAGTTTCTAACAAAGGTAAACATGAACCAGAAGATTTGAAATGTTAGACATCGAAATTTCATACGCTTTCGGCCTTTTTATAACTTTGTTTAATTTCTGACTTTTGCCTCTTTGGTATATTTATGTATATTTACTTTTTATTAGTATTTTATTTTATATTGAAATTTATCTCCGGCTTTTGCCATGATCCATTTTATAATGACGCTGATGAGCAAGTAGTTGAGCGCCCTTAATCCTACACCATCATCATCATCATTGTGGTCGTCACCACCATGGAGTTTAAAGCTGTTGTAAGGGACCCTGCGCTCTGCTGTCGTTTCTCCTCAGGTTCAACCAACTTTAGTATCCTCTCACCTCACCCGTCCTTCCTGGAGGCCGCCCCTTCAGGAGCATAGACACAAAAGACCTCCCAAGGTCGAGATACTAACCCCCCCCCCCTCCGAACCATGTCATAGAATCATCCCTTATGGTTATCAGTTATGCAAAGTATATAATATTCATTCAGAACGAAGAAATCTTCGCAAACATTTCAGATGCATTGCTTATAATTGGAATATATTGAACTACGATAACAGCCAGTTCGATTTGTGGCTTCATAAAAATACAAAATTAACAGACGCAGGTTACAGTTTTATTATTATATAAATAGACAAGGATTACTGTAGCTGGTGGTGGGTAGAGAAAGTCGTGTGTTGTGCCTAAAACTGTTATAGAAATCTGTGCATGTAGCCGCCAGCACACGTGGGTATATAATTACAATCCATGTGCTTGAAAATCAACAATGTATATCAAAGATAGTAACGTACAAAAGACAGCTGGTGTCAGCACATGATGGTAATGGAGTCCAAGAAATTTAGCTGTAGGTGATTGGAGTCTCGTTTCCTGGTTTTAGTTCATGTGGAGGCGAACGTGTATCTTTCGACATTTGCTACCCACATCACAATTATGCAGTGCATGAAAGTAGACTAAAGCCAGCATTTCAAACGTCACCTGACACATATCACTAGGACATTGCATACGGAAGAATAAAGTGCACTGAAGCATTTACTCATCTGCTCACAGAAACATGTACACGATCGATATTCCTGTACTCCTCGTCCTTCAGCGTTACAAACCCTCCAACTCCCCTCAACTTTGTTTTGGATAATTGCACGATTTTTAGGTGCATATTTGATTGTGTGTTTGTAGGTGCGTGCAAACAATATTATCTGAAATAAGCAAAACATCTTATGTGTTGCACTCACATGACTTTCTCTTCTTTTGTACAAACTATTCTTACAAACGCTATCTCTTCATATGAATCAAGATAAAGTTTTGCAGAGATTATCTTAATGCTGATTTCCTTGTAGGTGCAAGGAAAATATGGGAACACAGTAGACTTGAAGCGATAGCAAATCTTTTAAGAGCTATTTGCTATGTGATATCTTGATATTTCATTCTCTTTGCACAGTTAGGACATAAAAGAGGCTTCCTATTTAAGAAAACTAGAAACATTTAAAAATATAAACCAATAACAAGGAATATCTCGAAATGTATCTCTGGAAAAAAAATGTTATTTGACCTTAATTATGTGCTTTAACGTGTTGTGTAGTAAGATTACGGTTTACCAGTTATGCAAAAGTTATCCAGAATTACTTCAGGGCTATTCCCAAAAATTTCAAGATATATATTTGATTTGTCATAGACATATCTATGGTATTTTAATAAAAGTCATTAGAACCATTTTTGAGAAAATAAAACATTTCTAAAAGTTTTCCATGTAAAGTGCAGGTAGGTTTTCTAGGAACGATTCATGTTGCATCTTTGGAAGACGCTGAATTGAAATACTTAGTTTGGTATTTAATGACTTTTGATGTATGCTGTTCGCAGACAGACAGACAGACACACACGCGCGCGCGGACCTTTTCTCTAAAACTGCTTTTTAGATTCAGAGGATCTCAAATCATGCATATCCAATGAAATCTCAGTATCAAAGTTTTGGGTGGTAGTAAAATGTGGTAGTACTATGTGGTAGTAAAAATACAATTAGAATAAAGATAACAATGAATAGAAAACCTGAAAGACGAACGAGAATGCAAGCCCACTATTATGTTAGAGATCGAAGTTAACGAAGGTGCATATATCATGCATTTTCCATTTTTATAGGTATAACGACCTTTGATCAGTAAGCCACATCGGACGAATTCCATTTGATTTCCCTTATCAAGGGAATTCACTGTAACACGTCCATTAAGCTCACTCAAGTCATCACGATAATTCGTTTTATTCACGTGATCAGTAATAAGATGGCGGAAATTTTTGCAAAGATTGGTGAGCAAAGCCTTGGTGATCCAAGCGGTATTGAAAACAACTTGGTTATCTGCAATGTTTTCCATTGAGTACAGTGGGTCGAGATATTGAGAGATATGTTTTCTCTGAAATGATGGGTTACTAAGCCTTATGTTACTTATAAATAAACTAAATTAACCAAACATAACTGTTATTGTCTCATTCCACGAAAAGTAGATTGGATCGAATGAATCCTCTTTGGCCAGGTGCAAAGTCGTGCTGCATGCCTTCCTCTCCCCTCAGTCGCGCTCGTCCATAATATCAATTTTGAATTATGTCATAGTCTAGCAGGAACTGTTACCTGCGGTAAAAGGTAGTTAAAGACATGCTCCAATCTAAACATGTTTTTCAAAGTATTTAAAATGCTATTAAAGCCTCTCACTCTTCTTTGTGTACCTTAGAGCTAGCTAATCGAAAGATATCCATAATCCTTCTGTCATATATGTACAGCCATGGAAAAGATATTGAGCGCATTAGGAGAGCAGAAAATTTCTAACTCCCACGCCGCGATGCAGTGAGGTTTACACAAGTCGATATCCATAATGTTATCGTCTGTCACACACATACAAATGGGTTGTGTCTTGAGTCACCACTCGCATTTGTTTTTGCGAGTATATAGTAACATGAATACATTACAAAACTTTATTGATGGCGATGCAGTAATATTATTAATAATGTGCTTAAAACACCATTCATTAACAATAAAATAGCAACTCTTTCTGCGAACATAGGGAATTTATAAATAATAAAGGGATTTTTGAAGCATGATAAAGGGGTATTTCACTGATGGCCAAGTGGGTATGTAAAGTAAGTAAACCGTAATTAAAATCTAGTAAACCATAACATTTACTATTTTTTACCAAAATTGGAGGCGAGGATTTTGAAAGCAGGCAATATGGTAAACGTATAATATGTTTTTGAAACTTTGGGAAGTAAAGAAGTTATTGCAATTAAAATTTCAATAAGTTCGGAGGTTAAATATGTTTATTACTATGAAGCAAACTCTATCAGGCAAGATCAAAACTTTCACAACGGTTTCTCAAAAACATTTCTAAATATTTTAATTAGTGTTACATGAAGTAACAGAATTTTAATAATAAAACATATATTGTGACAACTTAATTGAAGATAATGCTTTTTGTAAACAGCGCTTCTTAAGATTGGAATTTTCCTTGTCCGCTGATGTTATCAGTTTTTATATTATAGGTAGAGGAAGAACATTAGAAAATGGTAAGTGAACATGTATGTATGTGACCAGCATAATGTAAATCGAAAACACCAAATTCTATATTAAAGCTGGGTACAGTTTAAGTATGCCAGGCAAAGATTTTCAAGAACATTTCCTTAACTCAGACTTCCCCTTTACACCGATGAGCGACATCCCGTGGGGGATAGGTAGGGCCCCCCCCCCCCCACCCCGCACCAATGGTTTTATACTGTCACCGCGCCCGCCGCATCTAGTTGCCGACAACAGCAGTGTCACCCATCGCATTATTGTCGGCACTACCGCAAAGGAGCCGAAGGAAAGAGACAGAGAATGACCGCATTGTTGGGGCGCTTGCCGAAAGACAGAAAAGGATAGAGGCTACTGGAATCTTCTACTTTGTATCTCGCCGCAATAACTGAACGTTCCTGAAGCTTCCAGAATAGTGCCTGGGAGATATAAATAGCGGTAAAGTGTGAGAAGAGGCAGTCAGACGATGTGAAGCCGACGGAGAAGAGTTAGTTCTTTGTGTTACGAGTTCGGAGCCGTGCTGTTGGAGAATCGGAAAAGACTTTCTTGCTGTTGCAACGAGTGTACAAAGTTACTGTTTACGGAAATAAAAGTGTTTCTTTATCTCGACTACATCTGTCTTCTTTACTTTACACCCCACCAAAAGTCACACTGGTGTCAGAAGTGGGATTCGTCGAATTGCTTCTAGTTTCGTTACATCGTCGTTAGAAGTTGCAACGTTAGAACCAAGATGGAGGGAGATTCGGAAACCAGGATGATGGCAATGATGAAAGAATTATTCGCCGAAATGAAGACAGAAATGTCCAAGATGAAGACGGCAAACAACAACCTCGCTGCCGAGCTGAAAGAGATGAAGACGGCAAACGACAACCTCGTCGCCGAAATGAAGGTGGCAAACGACAACCTCGCTGCCAAAATGAAGACGAGAAACGACCTCGCTGCCGAGCTGAAAGAGATGAAGACGGAGCTATCGGCGAAAAGTGACGGCGAACTGATTGGCGTGACGGAAGACGTGGAAGAACTCGGCGAAAAGGTGGAAGACCTCTGCCAGCACATGGACGTCGTGGAGGACGACGGGGAACGTCTTGGTGCCCTGGTAGTAAGAGTTGACGAGAGCGTCAAACTACTGGATGCCAGGGGCAGACGGAATAGCGCGGAGCCGGGGAGGGAGCACCTAGTGGCCGAGGCGACAGTTGCGCCCGTTTCAGATGATATGAGGGAAGACGTGGAACAACTCGGCGAACTGATTGGCGTGAGGGAAGACGTGGAACAACTCGGCGAACTGATTGGCGTGAGGGAAGACGTGGAACAACTCGGCGAACTGATTGGCGTGACGGAAGACGTGGAACAACTCGGCGAACTGATTGGCGTGACGGAAGACGTGGAACAACTCGGCGAACTGATTAGCATGACGGAAGACGTGGAACAACTCGGCGAACTGATTGGCGTGACGGAAGACGTGGAAGAACTCGGCGAAAAGGTGGAAGACCTCTACCAGCATGTGGACGTCGTGGAGGACGACGGGGAACGTCTTGGCGCCCTGGTAGTAAGAGTTGACGAGAGCGTCAAAGTACTGGATGCCAGGGGCAGACGGAATAGCGCGGACCCGGGGAGGGAGCACCTAGTGGCCGAGGCGACAGTTGCGCCCGTTTCAGATAACGAAAGTGTACGTCTCGGGGAAGACAAAGGGGCAGTGCAGGGACGTCGTCGAGGATCCTCTGGAGGAGTGTGTCGGGTACGTAACCAACCAGGATATGACGTGGAGGACGATCAGCAGGGAAGCGCACAAGCAAACGAGCAACACGCGAGAACCGACTTGGCGTGTGATATGGGGGGACCGTCGGAGCCATCCAATCACCTGACGCATAGTGCCGTGAACGGAAGAATGGTGGACATCATCTTGGACGGCAGGATACAGGAGAGGCCGTGCCGAGCACGAGTGAACACGAGTGCAGCGGTGGACGCGACTCGCGCGGATGTGGTGGGGTTTGTTGCAGGACCCATCGGAAGCAAGGTGGCTGCGAAGGTGCGCCAGAGAGGTCGGCGGACATGGTACCCAGTGAGCCGTTTCCAAGTGCGCAGGATGGCCCGTCAACACACCAGGAAGAAGGGCAACTGGACGAGGGACCGTCAAGACCGGCGGTACTGTTGCAGAATTTCGAAGCAGGATGGCATACATCGTCCTACCCGGACCAAGGGACACTATCCAACAGCGATACCTAGGATCGTGCCTCCTGGAGAAGAGGTTCGATGGGTTAGTCCACCGGAGCGCAAGGGGGATGCCGCAGTGATAGTGCTGGTCGGGACGACCAACTCTGAGGAGGGAGCAGTGTCACCGCGCCCGCCGCATCTAGTTGCCGACAACAGCAGTATCACCCATCGCATTATTGTCGGCACTACCGCAAAGGAGCCGAAGGAAAGAGACAGAGAATGACCGCATTGTTGGGGCGCTTGCCGAAAGAGAGAAAAGGATAGAGGCTACTGGAATCTTCTACTTTGTATCTCGCCGCAATAACTGAACGTTCCTGAAGCTTCCAGAATAGTGCCTGGGAGATATAAATAGCGGTAAAGTGTGAGAAGAGTCGGTCAGACGTATGTGAAGCATTGAGTAGTCGTGCCGACGGAGACGGACAGACGGGGAAGGGACAGTTGTTGTGTTACGAGTTCGGAGCCGTGCTGTTGGAGAATCGGAAAAGACTTTCTTGCTGTTGCAACGAGTGTACAAGTTACTGTTTACGGAAATAAAAGTGTTTCTTTATCTCGACTACATCTGTCTACTTTACTTTGCAACCAACCAAATGTCACAATACCAACAATTTCTCCTCACTAAAATAATCAGGGGGGCGGTTTATGATGAGACAAACAGCGAAACTTACAGTACAAAAATAGTTTCATTTCAAGAATATGTTTTCATTAGATGACTAAAAATAAAGCATTAAAATGTACGAATATAAAATAAAATATCAGCAATAATCGATTGGAAGTATTGAATTCGCCTCGCGAACCGCAACTGTTTTTATTTGACGTATTTTAACATCTACATTTCTTTTAAAATGGTAATGTCAAAATGCTTTTTCCCCCACCAACTTTTAACGATTTTGCTCCCTGCTTCACACCAAACATTTTCATTCATTTTCTCAAAAGTGAAATTTTTATTTAACTATATTAAATGATGATTGTGACAAATAAACACATATTTGTTAATTTCGTGTGAACAACCTGAAAGTTTTCTTCTTATCGAGAGAACTTTGTATAATTAGTAAATTGTGATGAGAACTTATAAGAAAATTGTAGAGCATATTAAAATACACAATTTGTGTCAAATAAATTGTTCGTAGCGTCCATGATTTCACTTTCATAAATACATCATCTGAGAGACATGCGTGGAAATTTGCATTTCTTCTGTTTTATTTTCACAGCCAGAGCTTGTAAGCACGACTGATCTTTGAATTTTGTTTTCGTATGCTGCAAGTATTTAAGCATTTCAATGGCTTTTTCAATTTGGGGCTTTTATTTCCTTAAAATTACGGGCATGTTCCTAAACCACTCATTTGAATATAATAAAGTGTATATTTTGCTGATACCCCCTCATCACATACACCTTTCTTGTATAGTTTTATTTTCTAGAATACATAAGTATATAAGTACATTCAAAGAGATCATCGAAAGACAATATTAATGCAAAGACTAGAAGGTCAAATTCCCTCGAGTGGTTCACAATCAGCGGTAGATTCTTTTATGGAGGTTCTGGCGAATAAAATTATTTGCTCTTCATAGTAATTGGCCTGTAACAGTAATGGTTAAAAAAGTAATTGGAATATGCAAAAGAACAAAGCGCCGCGAGTCTATTTCTATGCAGCGGATATACTTTCAATTAGGCACAGACAATACGTTGTCACATGAATGCATAATGTGAAGACGTTTGATGTTCACGCGGACTAATCCTGAGTTGGATATTCGTAAATCCCATTATCTAATTAACACTTCATATTGTTCAAAGTACTTTGTCTTCCTTAATGTGTACGGGATAATTGGAGCCTTTATCGTGAAACGTGCTGTAACGGAGTTTCTGTAGCTATACGAAAAACTCTGGAGCGTTCCTCTGATTTTGGGATTCCGTGAGATGGAAATAGGTAATACACACACACGCACGCACGCACACACACACACACACACACACACACACACACACACACACACACACACACACTATACAGAGAGAGAGAGAAAGAAAGACAGAAAGACAGAAAGAAAGAAAGACAGAAAGAAAGAAAGAAAGAAAGAAAGAAAGAAAGAAAGAAAGAAAGAAAGAAAGAAAGAAAGAAAGAAAGAAAGAAAGAAAGAAAGAAAGAAAGAAAGAAAGAAAGAAAGAAAGAAAGAAAGAAAGAAAGAAAGAAAGAAAGAAAGAAAGAAAGAAAGAAAGAAAGAAAGAAAGAAAGAAAGAAAGAAAGAAAGAAAGAAAGAAAGAAAGAAAGAAAGAAAGAAAGAAAGAAAGAAAGAAAGAAAGAAAGAAAGAAAGAAAGAAAGAAAGAAAGAAAGAAAGAAAGAAAGAAAGAAAGAAAGAAAGAAAGAAAGAAAGAAAGAAAGAAAGAAAGAAAGAAAGAAAGAAAGAAAGAAAGAAAGAAAAAGAAAGAAAGAAAGAAAGAAAGAAAGAAAGAAAGAAAGAAAGAAAGAAAGAAAGAAAGAAAGAAAGAAAGAAAGAAAGAAAGAAAAGAAGAAAGAAAAGAAAGAAAGAAAGAAAGAAAGGACAGAAAGACAGAAAGACAGAAAGACAGAAAGACAGAAAGACAGAAAGACAGAAAGACAGAAAGACAGAAAGGAAAGGACAGGAAAGGAAAGGAAAGGAAAGAAAAAAAGAAAGAAAGAAAGAAAGAAGAGACATAGGAAAAGAGAGAGAGAGAGAGAGAGAGAGAGAGACGCAGAACTTTTTCTTCAGCTTTTTTCGTATTCAGCGAGTCTCAAAACGTGCATTTTCGGTGGTAGTTTTGGGTGGAATGCAGTACAAGATCTACACTACAAAATTATCATATATGACCAAAATTTGCAAAAATAACACGCACGCGCGCGCGCACACACACACGCACGCATACGCACACACACACACACGTTATCTACATTAAAGACAGTAATATCATGAAGTGTTATAGTTTTCTGCAGTGTGCCATTTAAATGTGCATTCACAATGCTGAAATTGCAAGAAATAGAAAAAAGGATATATTGCTTTACTTTAAATTTGATATTGTAGAAAATCTTCAAGTCCTATCCTTATTTGATATTACCGTTTCATAAAATATCTAATCTCCTGGAAAGTAACTATTATATAAAGTTGCAATTTTGCAAAGAAGGCAACTAAATAACAAGAAACTTGTGTACAAACGTTAAACTCAATATACTTATTTGAAATTACATAAATCAGCAAATTCAGTCCCAGGTCCCTTTAATATCTTTGATTTTAAAAACGCATTAGGCACTTTTAATTTAAAGCGCTTTAAACAGTAATTTAAAATTGTATCTGTTATCAAAGGAGCTCAAAATGATGCGATGAAGTGTGGAGATATGTTAACAGTGCTTCAGTTGTATACAGGGTATTTGGGTGTTGAAAATTTTGAAGAAAATATCAAACTAAGAACAATTTTGGTTTTACTTTTCAGTTCATCTAGCGCCTACGTATAACAGATAAAGGAAGCATAGCATTCCATATTGAGATTTCACCAGAAATAGTTTTAGGGTCGACTGAATAAAAATTCTGATGCGTTGCACTCCATGACTTTCTCTACTCTTGTCCTAATCAGTTTTACAAACTCTTATTCCTATATCTTCATGTTAGTTGAAATAAACATTTGCAGAAATTATCTTATTGTTTAAATCCTTGTAGGTACACAGAGAATATGGGAATACAGTAGGCTTTGAGTGATAGTCAAATGGTTTAAAGATTTCAAATTCCGTTTTCTTTGCACGGTTAACATATAAAAAATGAATAGCGATGTTCCATTTGACAGAAGTATAAGTTCTCCAAAACGTACAAAAATAACGAGGAATATCTCCGAAATGGTTTACTCTCCAAAAAAGCTTTATTTAGACATAAATTGTGTGGTTTAGCAATATCTACATTTTTGTATAGTTAGATTTGGTCTATCTCTTACGGTTTACCAGTTATGCAAAAGTAATCCAGGGTAAATAGGACTTCATGGGCTATAGCCAGAAAATTCAAGATATACATTTTATTTGTGATAAAAATGTCTTAAACATATGGCATTTTAATCAAAATCGTTAGAGCCATTTTCAAGAAAATCAAAATTTTCGAAAAATTTTCCATGTAAAGGTAGTTTAGAGTGGAGCAATGTTCTTCAAAATCTTCATGTCGCATACTTGAAAGACGTTAAACTTAAATGCCAAATATGGTTTTTAACCGATTTTTCGTTTTTGAGTTACGCTGTCCACAGACTGGCAGACACCCATACAGACACACATATGGACCTTTTTCTAAAAATGCTTTTTTTTGGATTCAGGGGGTCTCAAAACATATATTTCCGGTGAAATCTCGACATCGAATTTTTGGGTGGAATACAATACTTCCCCTACTTACCAGTAGAGAAAGTATAATTAGAGTGAGTGTGTCTGTAAACACAATAATTCAAAAAAAGTGTTGTCAGGTAAATACCAAACTTTGTGTTTAAGGTCAATATTTGTCAAGGATGTAACAGACTTTTATTTTGACCAACTTATTCTTATATAAATGTCAGTTTTCTCTGAAGTATTAAAGATAGTTAAATTAAAATTTAGAGTCTCATCTTAGTAATAATTATAGAATAAAACAGAGCTGTTATATTTACATATTTAGAGTCCTGAAGTTCTCTTCCTTCTTCGTAGATGTTAGAACACGCCACTGCTACTATCAAACAATTGAATGAGCACTCTTGTCCCCGAAAGTTAATATGAGGGACTTTCCAGGCAGAAAAAGAAACCATTTACAAACAATGGGTAATAATAGACCGTTAAACCTTAATTAGTCTCTGTCACACCTTGCAAAAATGTTCTTGGGCATTTAACCGAGAAAGCATGAATAAAATATTGTCCCCACTGTGTATAATGTAGCACCAAATTAAATGTCTAAAACTCACGCCAATGAAGAAAGAAAATTGGTGTATTATGTAAGCGCATATCCATTTCAAAGTAGATGATGTAACTCAAGGCTGGTGATTCATGTAAATGCTCTTCCTACTTACTATACTAAAGCGATAAAGAATTCGATTATTTCTATTGGAGCATACACTACATTTAATAATTTGGGTTGCCTACATAAGCAGGGGCTTTTAAACTCTGATTTTGGGTCTAAACTCTGATATTTATTGCAACTTCTCTACTTTGCCTACGCAGTTGAATGTTCTAAACAATGGGCTATCAAACTGTTGCTCCTTGAAGCACAGGTAACCTTTCCGCATGCTTAGGCCTGTTTGTGGAACAATGTATGCAGAAGCAAAGTGAGAAACAATCATGGAACAACGACAGCACTCTGCTTCACGGCTTGTGGGCTTGTGGGTCGTGGTCTAGTGGAAAATCTTCCCGACGTTTCGTTCGAAGCTACGTCGAACATCCTCAGTATTGTGACCGTAGTACTCTGCTACTCTCGGCGACGACTGATACGTATAGGTATTACTGATCGCACTGGGAACGTTCTTAAAAAGCACAACATACACGCCATCTGCAAACCCACACAACAAATACAGAACATGCTACATTCAGCAAAAGATCCGAAAGAACTACTCTCTTCTGCGGGTGTTTACAGCATTCCGTGCTCGTGTGGCTTGTCTATATAGGGACCACACAACGTGCGGTAAACACACGCACAGGGGAACACATTATACAGTATTCAGACACAGCTATCCTGCCTTCCACAGTTCATTATTACACCCGGTTAAGTCGTGAAGCCATAGAGATTTTCAATCAAAATGATAACTTCAATAGGAAGGGAGAAACAAAGCGCTTAAACAAAGCTTGGCATTCAGCATTATACAAAACACGCAAAAAAACCTGACCGGAGACAAATTCAAGATCATATGACATCAACAGCTTCAGCTACAGTAAATGCCAGCCCATCGATAACAATGGAAGAGGCCCCACTTTAAACCATCCCAAGCACCAGACAAACCAATAAATAAAGACCACAGATACTAAGAGTATAAAACCTGTGAAACGGCTCCGTATCAGTCGTCGCCGAGAGTAGCAGAGTACTGCGATCACACCGCTGAGGATGTTCGACGCAGCTTCGAACGAAACGTCTAGAAGGATGTTTTCCATTAGACCACGGCCCACAAGCCCTGATAATCATTTTGTATTTTATGACTAAAGTCACAATTTTTATTACCGCATCGTGTTTAGGAGGGTCAGTTATGCCGTGAGTGTGTTCGCCCAGACCGAGAGGCAAGCCATCAGCACTGAACGAAACAATCCCATGCACACGCTAAGGTGACTAAAAATTGTGGCTTTATGACACCGGCCGAGGAAGCTTACGCAATTTGATCAAATCACTTTTTATTTATATTGAAACCATTACTAAAATAGATTTAAATGAAACATGTTCTTTTAAGGGGAGAGATCACCAAAACAGAGTGAAAACTTATGAAAAGTTCCATGTTCTAGTTTTTACGATCAAAATTAATTTTAGATCTTAATTCTCAAAGATCTAAAAGCTTTTAAAAACACTTCTCAACTTTTGCTCTTCTGTTTAAAGCTACAAATACTGTGTTTAGAAGTGATAGGATATTCAGTCCAGTAATAGGTACAATTATTTCAATCCGTTTTCTCGTATATCAAATTTTCAGCAATTTTTATTCTTTGAAACTCTAATTTGATTAAAGTTTGAAGCAATTTGTTTTAAAAGTTACACCAGATATTTTTGAAACTGTAATGGAAAGATTGATATGTAAGTTTTACTTACTCTTGGTAAATACTACACATTAACAGTTTTATCTATGTTAAATAATTCAAAACAAATTTGTGACGAAAATTAAAATTTCCCCCAAGGGTGTTTTCCTAGCGCAACTTCGAGACTCTACAACTGTCTGTTACACTTGCAGAGGTCTTGGTGGACGATAAATAAGCTATCGAAAGACTTTAACTTTTTGTAGCAAAAGTAAACATGAAGTTGAGGATTTAAAACTTTATATATCGGAATTTATACTTTTTTCGATATTTTTATAACTTTATTTCAATTCTGGCTATTGCCTCTTTGGTGTATTTATACATATTTGCTTTTGCACTTGTATTTTTATTTTATATTGAAATTTATCTCTGGCTTTTGCCATGGTAGGTTTTATATGAGCGCTGATGACCAAGTAGTTGAACCCTTTAATTCTACTACAGCATCACCATCACCATCACCATCACCATCATCATCATCATCATCATGCGAATATTGCAGATGTGAATAGAAAAGCTTGAAGCAGACAGTGCTTCTAACTTCCAAACTACAAATTGCCAAGGATTTTCGTGGCACCCACATGCACTTCCAGCATATATTTTATAAATCAACTATATGTGTAACTTTATATCAAGCACCATATATCCCCACACCTTCTAAACCATGCAAAACAAGTCCTCCACTAAATCCAAAACCATCTTTGATACAAAGTAAAAAGATATTTTGATTTCATCTATCCGCAAAGAAGTTTTGAAAATGAACAAAAATTGCGTTATGAGCAATATTTTGTGACAAAAATATAAGTAAACAAGATTACAATAAGTTCAAGATTTCAAAATGCCATCCGCTGTATGGACATACTTGCACACATCCATTAAACGTCTCGTTTGGACGTTTAAATTCAGAAGGGGAAACTGAAATAAAATTATACCTGAGTCTTATAATGTTTGAAGATGTTTTACGAACATTATAAACAGGAATCTGTTCTTTCTTTAAATTTTAATTGTGTTAAAAATTCTGTATCAAGTAGGTTTAAAGCAACATATTCAGAGTGTTCTGACAGTAAAATAAACGTCGATATTTTACCAACGATTTCTTGCGTCATTATGTATGGATACTGATTCCATGATATATCGTTTTGAGACATTTAACATTTAACAGATAGTTCACAAGAGTAGGGAAGCCAAGATGTGAACTGTAACATCGGAATTACTTCTCAAGACAAATAGCTTATGAATGAGGAATTATTACTATTTGCATAACCGATCTCAAATAGTCAATCCTCATCAGCATTCATAGACAGTTCTCACTCACGTAACCTGTGGCGTGGAATAACTATTACTGACTGTTACCTAATATGAAAACGGTACAGTAAACATGCCTAATGTTTGTTTACTTGGAAGGACGTGTAGATTTATTCCTAACGCAAATGTTCACGTACAAATTTCCGTTACATTTGAAGTGGTTGAACTTAGCTTTGGAAGGTGGTGGTTCTGTTAACTGCATTTTTGACTCACCGCTGCGTTCCTAAAGGGAAATGCAGGCCAAAATGCAGAGTTATAGGTACCTCCTGAAAAACTAGAGGAAGGGGGATGCACTGGTTTATTAGCTCTGGTATCGATATAGATGTTGATTTTGTTTAAATGTTTATATTTCGTATTTTTAATTTAAAACGAAAAAGATTGCATTAGGAACTACTGAAAAATTATTTTATTGTAAGAATACTAAATTAGTTTCCCTAGTGTGTGTCTTCTTGCATTTCACTCCATTTTCACTCCACTGTTATTCAGAGTTTATGGGAAATACAAATTTAAGAAATTAAAACGATTTGTTGTGGTACATTCACATGACTTTTCTCTACGCATTGTTCTACAAAGTATGCGTATAAGAGCTTATTCTTATACCAGTTTAAAGTTAATCGATATGAATATTTACAGATATGATTTTGTTACATGTTATTGTGCGTACAAGGGAATTACCTTAAACTTAAGGCCACAGTCAAATCTTTAAAAAGTCGGTTAGTTTATGATAACTTTGGGATTCCACTGTCTTTGTATGACCGTGAGGGGGAAAACAGGAACAATGACTTATCCCATGAAAAAAATATACTTATCAATTCAAACCAATAATAAAGAATGTCTCTGAAATGTTTAATGTCATACAAAGTATATTCGACATAAATTGTATATATTACATATTTTATGTTGAGAGTTTTTGCCTGTTTCGCACGATAACTCGTTCAGAACAAAGAGAACATCACAGACCTTTTGCAATAAATTCAAGATATAGGTATACCAGTGGACAAAAGAAAAAAGTCATCTGGAACGCCATGCCATCTTAACGTTAGAGATCAGCTCCATTAGTACCAAATAACTTGCAGTTTTCACAAAGTTGGTATGCCTGACTGTCTGCCATGTATGTGAGATTGGTTTAGGGTTAAGGGATTGTCTTAAAAATCTTCATGCCGCACCCCTGGAATATACTGAACTTCAACACCCAGGTTGATATTTAACCCGACTTTAAACTTATTCTGTACACAGGCATAGACTTAAAATACTTTTTCTTTTAATTCGGGGGAGGGCTTCATAAAACGAAATCTCGATATCGAATTTTTGGATGGAATGTAATATTACTTCTACTTGCTATAGGTAAGCAATATAGGAACTACAAGCACGAGATTTGTGTATGTATGTCTGCGAACAATATTGCTCAAATGGAACATCAAATAAATATATGATTTCAGCTGCCCCCCCCCCCAAAAAAAAACAACTTACGTGTAGGCCATTGCAATTTTTCGCGTGGTTACCTATTTAGAAGGGACCCTGCAACTCTATGTCCGCTGTGTGACATACTTTTGTCAGTCCGTCACGTGCTACTAGAGTGTTCCTCTCTAGCGCACCTTCGAGATTCTCTGCAGCTGCCTACAGAGGTCTTAGCGGACGACAAAATAGCGGTTGATAGAGTTTTTAAGTTTTTAGCGGAGGGTAGTATCAATTTGAGGACTTATAATTTTAAATATCTCCTTTTATGCTTTTGACATATTTATCACCTTGTTTTATATCTGGTTATTGCCATTATTTTTTACGTTTACGTGTATATTTTCTTTGTTGCTAGTTATTTTATTTTTTATTCAAAATTATATCTGGCTATTGCCATGAATTTTTAAGGGTGCTGATAACCTCGAAGTTGAGCGCCCTTAAACCAAACCCTTCCTCCCTCCACAACTTAAAGGTCTTTTCTCTTTATTTTGAAAAATGGCTAGTGTGAATTTGGTTAACATATAAAAGAAGGAAAAAATTTGAATTTGCTCTTATTTTCTACACATCGAAGGCCTTTGGTGCTGAATATTCGTTCCGATATTTATTTTGAGACTACAGAGAATTACGAAGAGAAAAAGAGAAAATTGTTAGATGGGATTTCAACATGAATGCTACCCACAAATGGTATCCCTTGAGAGTTTTCGTTTAAAGGTGAGTCCTCAAATGACAAATCTGTAATATAATTCACATATGACATTTAGCCCATAGTGCAAGTATAGGGAAAACCTGCTTGGTGTTTTACATTAAGGAAAACTCGTGGGTCACGCGTCTCGGCAATGTGACCTAAGTGGGATTCGAATCCGTTCTCACCGTAGGTAGTGAAAACCAACGCCCTATACACCCATGGTTGGGTAGGGCGTTGGTTATTGGTACACTAACCATTTCACCTATACTATGTAAAATACTTGATTTTTTCCCAATTACCACACTAACGAGTGTGACAGGTATGAAAATTAAATTGAAACGGAATGCCACAAGGCGCAGGTATCAGCCCTAAAGTTACTTCATTTACCTTATGAGTAATGTAGCCATTACATTTCCATGTATGGCATTGGATGTTTTTCGCTGAGAGGTACAGTTTATGCATTCCTTTCATAAGATCACTGTTGCCTGAAGCTCCTAATAAGAGTTCCGAGTGCAGGTATATTCATGTGTGGTGTAATAACGGAATTGTCCACTGAAGAATGCATAGTCCCTGGGGTTAAATCTCTTCGCAGAAACTTGAGTATTGAACATGTTTAAAAACAAAGCAAAAATTTAGCAGTAAGGCGATTGGATTATAGTTTAGCAACTGTAGATGTACGTCAACAAACCCTAACCCTTCTCATGTTCATTATGTAGCAGCCCTTTGAACCAAATATTGCCTTAATGCAGTCCGTTATCCCTTCCAGATAACTGATTCTTAACATGGACTCACTCCGTGCATCCAATTGATTAAAAGCACATTGAAAAAAAATTAAGATATATAAATTTTAGCATTAGCATTAGGGAATCACACATTGACATGACCAGTAAGAGCACAAAACATTACACCGAATAGCAATTGTTTGGAATAGAAATCTATAGATACAGGGTGTCCCAATTGAATCGCCCTATTGTCATATTTTCATATCCTTCGTGTGACTGGTGGGGCACATGTGGAAGTGATATGACTTTCTTGATTTTTGCATACAAACTTGATGAATCATACGTATTAGTAAAGTTTAGGTCATTTCGATATCTCAAATAGTTTGGCAGAAATACTGAAGTGAACATAGGGCGATTCAATTGGGACACCCTATATAATTAGTTGAGTTTCTCACTATCGATTACATTGTATTCCTCTGGTCTGGTCATAGACATTAAAAAATCTGATATGTTGCACTCATATGACTTTCTCTATTCTTGTACTGAGTACTCATACAAATTCTTATTCCTCTATCTTTTTAGTCGAGATAAAAATTTGCAGAAACTATCTCATTGCTAATTTTGTTGTAGGTGTAAGGGGAATATGGGAATACGGCAGACTTTGAGCGATACTCAAATATTTTAAAGCTGTATGACGCTATATGACGCCTTTAAAATTCCCTTCTCTGTGCACGGTCAGAGACAAAAAGGTAAATAATGGTCTTCCATTTGAGAAAAGTATTGCAAAACTCACACAAATAATAAGGAATATCTCCGAAATTATTCAGTCCACAAAAAATGCATTTGGACAGAAATTGTGTTTTAACGAGATCTACATTTTTGTATAGTAAGATTTGGTCTATCTCTTAGGTCAAGTGAACAGGATTGCATGAGTTATAGCCAGAAAATTCAAAACACACACTTCATTTTCCATAAAAATGCCTTAAACGTATGACACTTTAATCAAAATCGTTAGAAATGTTTGAGAAAATCAAAATTTTCGAAAACTTTTACATAAAACAAGTAGTTTAAGATGGAGGAATTTTGCTCAAAATCTTCGTGTCGCATCCTTGAAAGATATTAAACATAAATACCAACTTCAGTTTTTAACCCACTTCTCGTTTTTGAGTTGTGCTATTCACAGACAGACACGCACATACACGTGCAGACAGATAGACAGACAGACAGACACACACACACACACACACACACACACACACACACACACACACACACACACAAAAGAGAGAGAGAGACAACCACCTCCCCCTGTTATAGTTCTAATTTACAACTCCAGTTATTAAGCTGCACTAGTATGGTAAACCAACGCCGAACTGCTTCTGCATCAACATTATAATTTTCTGCACATACGTCATATTCTACAACTACTTTCTAATATGAATAAACTCAACAACTGTCAACACAGTACAACATTCTGTGCCAGATTCTTTCAGAAGTAAAACTGTATACGTATTAGAGCATGGCTAACCAGTTACACTTTCTTTAGCATTGAGTCTGCACTCACTCTTTCTTGCTCTTAACAGATTTGAACTATTTAATCCACTGAGTCTGTATAATGATTCCAACATAGGTGTTTAAAGTGGGGTAAGAGGTGGAATCAGGTCTGAAAAATGCAATGTCATAGCCGAGACTTAAACCACGGATCTTCCGCTTATCGAGCAGCTGCCCACACACGGCTTGTGTGTTTAAAAGCACCAGCAGTAAGCTTGTTGGCATAAATAAATCATAGTTAAATTTGAGGTTTTTATGATTTCCCAAAGAAAATGGGAACGTAACAAAATTTTTAAATATTTCACGTTTATTATGCAGAGCAAATGTGTGTGTGTGTGTGTGTGTGTGTGTGTGTGTGTGTGTGTGTGTGTGTGTGTGTGTTTGTAATATTTATAATGGACCAGGGAGCATGATATATTAGTCTCTGTGTTTCAACAAACAAGAAAAAGTGTAAAGAGTGTTACTGTAGACAGAAATTGCCTTCGGTATTGTTAACTCACAGATACAAATATTCAGAATCGTGCAAAAGTCAGCTCAATTTTGAAATTGTCATAAGTTTATAATATTTTAGCTAAAAATGTAAACATAGCATTCTGTCGGTGAATGTGTGATTTGATTACTTTTATCCTGCACAAACCATTCTTTTTCTGCGCAACAGTATTCTGCAGGAATGTGTTAGTGCGTATCAATTTCTTACTAGAGAGATATTTATTGTGTAAGTCAAGATAAATCGTTCCTTAGGATGACTAAGAAACTTAGACCGTCAAAACTGACAAATTCTTTGAAGTTTTCCCTGCCCAAAAATACCTGTACGCCTCATTCTTTAAAATACTTTTAAAAGTATGATAATAAATTTAAAAGCGTTCTGGTGGGATACTCCAAACCGACTTTTCTCATAAGATAAGTATTAGAATTTTCCCTAAAATTACCATTTGAACGGCCATATACACTTTCAAAGCCACTTCCGAAATGTGTCCTTTTCTGATTTCAGCGTGTTTATATTCTAATACCTAGGGTTTTTAAATACGTTTTCAGCCTTTTAGTTCTTTGGGGCTTCCGTCCTTGACACAGAACGGTGATTTTCAGTGGTCAAAGAATTGACGAAATCGGTTGAGCGGTGTCTGAGATTTCATACATACCTAAATTATTTTGGACATTTGCTGCGCCTACTATGTGTGCCACCACTAATCTACAGTAGTGTCCAACAGTGGTCAGCCATTATATGTTTTGCACATTGGCCCTAATAACGTTACTCCAAGGTATATATGGTCTAATGAAATCTTTCCCCGTGTTCATCTGAGACTTGTCCAAGACCATCAGCAGGAAATGAATTTAAGTGTGAGTGAAGAACGTACATTTTTAACATCTTACAGCCGAGATTACGGAAAGAATGTAGTAGTTCTTGACTAACACATCACTGTTGTCTGCTCTCTTGTTTCCAAACAAATTAAAACAGTTTTCTGAAAGAATTCCAGCAGTGCAGTTGAAGAGGGCTCAGAGCTTTGTCTATTGCAACAACGAATGACTTCATAACTTCAGGTGTTATGTGAAGTGGTGGTAATAACATTTCTTTCAATTTCACCAGTGGAACATTTGCTGCATTCTTGAAACCAGGTTGCATACGGCCAGACCAAATCCTTCTCTTGTAGTGACCCTTCCGATCACGGTTACCCCGTTCACAAAGAAAATAGCAATGCTTTATATACCCAGATTGTAATCCTGTAAGTATTCCAATTACTTTGAAGTCAGCACAGATTTGCCTCTTGTGGGTGTTATATTGAATTTTGTTCAACAAAAGTTCCATACTGGTGTATGTTTTCTTCATTTTAGTGGCAATTCTATGGGAACAGGAGGATATACATTGCTGTTGTGAAAGAGTGCCGCTATGAGGCTAGTTTTGCAGTCATCAACGAATAGTCGCCATTCCACTGGTAAATGTTTTATTCCCATACATTAAATAGACCATTCACACCATTGTGATGACTGAGTGAGTCTTCCATGACAAAGAATGGTGCGAAGGCAGCCTGACGGTGCCAAAAGCAAAAAAGCCCAGCATCCTAGTCTAGTAAATTCCAGTGCTTCAGACGCAAACCAACGGTTCAGCTTGTGCTTGTCCCTAAAAAGATCCTTCAAATTATTTTGTGTCAGAAGATGTGGCGTCATTTCTTCGTAATCGAAATTAAAGCTTGTATTCTTCGTGTCTGCACTAGTTTCGACCTGGGTTTTATCTTCGAATGACCATATGTCTGGAAGAACAGGGACAGGGAAGGAGGAACTGTATGGTACAGGTCGAATATCTGACTTGAAGTAGGGATACTTCATCTTTCTCTGTCCTTATCGTTATTCCCTCATATTTTAACCATGCAGAAATAGCAATCATCTACATGATTAGTCGGTTCTCTTCATTTCATCGGAATAGCAAAAAACATTGCAACTTTACCTTTTTTCTTCACTCGACTATTAAGATGAGACGAACAGTTCACACAGACCATTTTCGGTCCCGATTACCCAACTTGCACCCGGAATAAAGATCATAAAGTTTCTTCACTACAGGTGCCATGTCGGCTGCATGATTTAATGTCGTACTCCGCAAAGATGTAGCAAAAGTTTATTGAGTGATTCTTAAGAAATTTACCTCATTGCTTTTTTATAATAATTCGTATATAATGAGGTATTTTTAAAACTAAGGATGCTACAAAAGAACAAACAACGTAGTCGTGATTTGGGGATCAAAATACATAAGAAATACCCATTTCCATTGTTATAAACCAGTGTTATCAGCGCAGTAGGACACTTATATTATAAATTCAGATATTAGTTACTGTATATTTAACAAATGTTCAGAAGTTTTCGCATCTTGTTGCTCAGAGAAAAGTGGTTTCAGTTTCTCTTTACATGTCAAGGCAACTTGGAATAAAATGAGCTAATGAATCAATTATGCACTACGTTGAAAACAAAAACAATCTATTTATAATCATATATTTGCCTAAAATAGTTTTACAAAAGTTGTAAATGTAGTATTTGTAGATCTCTTAGAATGTTTTTAGTGTCCAGGTAAGTTACCTGCAATAAGCGAATTGGATTCATTCACTAGCTAGCAATGCTCGATAAAAACACGGTCTTGCGGCATGACATACAGAAATAGCAATGACGCCGCGTGATTCTGAATAGTGTTAAGGCTGGAGTGTAAACACAAGCACTGAAGCGTGTCGCTCGAGATTTACTTACAGACAGTCATTACCGCGTTTCCTCGGCCCGCTGGCTGGGGGCTGTTGGTTCAAGTACTCTCAGTGGGATGAGGTCCAAATCTCTGACGTCAATCTCCTTCCAGCAGGCTTTCTGCTTTACTTAAACTCATTAGAGCATTTTAATGCTGGCACCGCATATGAAATAATCACCTACATTCATCTAAGGTTCCAAATACGTCTTGTACAGTCTCTGTATCCCACACACATAAACGAAGAAGTTGTTTGAACAAGCTAATCATGGCATTTTTTTGGGGGGGGGGGGGGCGGGGGGGAGCAAAGGAGATTTCACATAGGGTTTCACAATATCAAAACCATACGTAAATCACGAGCCCTTGGTTTAACCAGCCCAGTCCAGCCGCGGCGTTCGAGAAATTCCGGCCTGATTCGATTGACACTTGGATATTATGTCACAAGCGTGGTGCTAAACTCAGTGCCACGCTGGCAATTTGTCAATATTTGTGCTAATAATCAAATACTTTAAACGTGTCTCTAAGTAAGTTCAAGCGATTATATTAATATACACAGTTTCTTTGGAGCGTGTATGTATGCCATAAACATACTTATCGTTTTGAGAAATATTAGCTTGCTGCTTGTAAAGAAACATTGTTAAAGGATGTGAATGTTTATAATCAAAATGTAACATAATTACTGATATTTAGTAGATTTATATACATGCTTAGGCTTTCACGGCCGGCGTTAATACAATAGATAGTAGTTTGTAGGCCGTGGTCCAGTAGTTGTTAACCAGCCAGGAGTCACTCCCTGAAGATGCCCAACGCAGTCTTGGGCGAAACGTCAGATAATGCATCGACTGGACCACGGCCTACAAGCCCGCAAACTACTATCTATTGGATTTAGTAGATTTGTTTCAGCAATTTGACTTCCGTTTCTTGGTGATTTCAAAACAAATTATTCTAAATAGCCACTATAGTGTGTTTATTCGTTACAGTGCATACTGCGGTATACTGTTAGTCAAATGTAATCGTTTTACTGCAATGTAAACCTAACTGGCGTTCTGAAGATATGAATTTATATGCGTCTGTTAATATTTTCATAATGGAATGAATGTGTAGTGTGACAATTCATATTTCCAATTACTTCTCAAACAAGGAAGGAACATCAGACCATTTTATTAATATTTTAGAAATGAAAAGTGAAGAAACTGTAGTTTATTTAAGTGACAAGTGTACATGTGGTGCGGATGCAATGGCCGTTGTGAGGTAAATCTGTCATACTAGAGAACATATTTGGAAAATAAGTACCTATACAAAAGTCACAAACAAAAGAATTCTGCGCAAACAAATCCAAGATAATGTCATTTTTGGCAGAATGACTCTCCTAGGTCTGCCATACAAATCCAGCTAGACATTTATACATGTCATATAAGTTTCCCTTATTAATGTTGTTGAAGTGCACGTTTTATACATTTTGAAGTGTTTGTTTTTATATGGAGGCCTATGTAATTTTATTTTGCAATAGAAATGTTGATCGATAAATTACAAATCACGAATACAAGATATGTTAGCTATTAGCACTCCCGACGTGACGTCACGGATACTTATTGTCCTGGACACCATGGTCCAGCATGGTACTTCCATAGACAGCAAGAGAAGGTCATCATTTAGAGTTTGTCACAGAAAGTTGCTAAATATTGACAATGCTGTTTTAATGTACTCTGAATTAAAAGGTAAAAATAAATATTTCTGTGAAGCTCCTGGTATTTCGTGAACAGCATAACTAAAAAGAATCTGAAGAAACACTCGACGACTATCTCGTACAGTTTCACATAATCCCCTACGTATTATAAGACATATTTGTATAAAAAGTGATTCTTCTGTTCACGTTGTAACGTTCATGATAACATTTTGGCTAGATACCTCATATTAAATAAAACGGACTTTTTTCCGCCCCCAATACGGAAAACAGAATACAAGTGCTCGGGCACCCTAAGTCGGTTTTTGTTACTTCGAGGAGTCAGATTCATTAAAGATCCTTTATAGACACCGCATTACCGTTCAACCTGGAAAAAACCTAAAAGATCCAACAACGAATCTTTGAAAAACGTTGACGTTACAAAATAACGTTTTTGAATAAAGTTGCATATTTCAATCAGCTCTACAGTTTTAGCAGCAAAATATTGTTGACCGCTTTACAAAATAATCAAAATTCATCAGTTTTAAGAGGACTGCAGAGGTTTCTCAAAGAAAATTCAAAACATTAATTTTATCAGTCATGCAAGTATACCTAAACGTATGCTATTTAACCAAAAGCATACAGATTTTTTCTAGAAAAGAAACTGTAACGAAAAATTTCCACATACAGAGTACATAGTTTGGAGTGGGGGATTTTAAATATATTACCCTTGGTAGATTTTGAACTGAGATGCCAGTTTGGTATTTACCTGAAGCTCTATTTTATTTCTTCATTAATTATGCACACAATTATCTGCACAGATAGACAGGCAGGCAGGTAGACAGTCCGATCGATAGACAGACAGACAGAGAAAGAGAGAGATGGATCTCTTCCTATTTATTTCTTTATTCAAACGCGTGTTTTCAGGAAGCATTAATATCGCATTTTTGGATGGAATGCAATGCTTCCTTTGTCTTTTATAAGTAAGTAGTAGGGAAAGTATGAGAAATCGGATAAATACGAAATTTTACACTTAAGTAAGATTCCATTCAAGGAAGTAAGAGAAAATGGATCTAAAAATACGCATTAAAATATATGTTTGAGAAACTGATATAGTAAACGTGATAACCAATCTCATTTAGCTGAATCTTACTTAGCTGAAATTGCTTCTAGGAAAACGATTTTTGTGATTCATGTTAAATAGAAGGGTCACTTTTTATGCGCATAGTGCAAAAAAGAGGAAGACGTGGCTTCAAGCAGTGTGACATTGCAACGAAGAAGCCTATCACTTCGTGTGACGTCATGTTGCCTAGATAAGCGGCGCTGTGAGTACGAAACTGGAAGGTTCAATTAGCTGTAGCGTGTTGATAACAATAACATGGCCAGTACAAGTAAAATAGAGTAGCCAGTACTTCTATCTGGTTCTGTTATGAAATTAGCTAAGTCCATATCCCCAAGTACCTTGTCAGATAATAACCTAACATGCAATCTTCAATTACAAATTTCCCACACATTATGTCCTAGCATTAGCAAACTAAAGTATTGGAAACTGCCCACATAATTTTGTTCTGTATGGTTGTCTTCCAATTTGTGAAGAAAATGACATGCTTTATTTACTTTATAACATGACTGTCTTTCACATTAACTACAATTGTTATATAGTTTCTCACAGCATAGAGCCGAAATGTAATTATTTATAATTTGTAATCATTTTGTAATTAAAACAGTGAGCATGAATACTACAACATCCAAGACGTTAGTTATCACATCAGACATGTTACCTGTCTTTCCTACATTGCTGCATTCCATTAACTCATACTATTTACTCTTCCCCTAGGCAGCAGTACAGAGCACGGTGACGTCACACGCTGAACTTGTCTTCAGTAGGATGAGCTGATGTTACCCCAACGCCACCTGTCCTTCCCTGGCGTAAAATAAATGTCAAGCTGTGAGATAGTAACAAGTAGAGAAAGTAATCGTGACTATTACACTTTTTCTTTTATCCAATGTCACCCGTGGTCTTTACAACCTTGAGGATTCTTCCCTGGAATGGCGGAATTGTGACTGGTTACTCTTAACTGGGCAACTTCGTCAGCCTCGCTGAGATGAAGGTGAAATTGCATTGGATGGGTGCTCGCAGAAACGGCCTAGCTATTGATTTTTCAAAACAAAGAAAAATCACCTTTTGCAAATGTCAATAAAACAAATCGTTCATAGACTCACACTCATATACAGGAATAAGGTGGCAATGCGACTACCTTACGCACGTATGCCTTCTGCCAAGTGAGGCCAATTTTGCTGCAAGAAACCCAAATGCCATAGTTTCAATAAAATATACAATTTTAAGTTTTTTATTTCGTCACACAAATTTCCTTGAGGTTAGCCAAACTCACAGAGGATAATTGCTAGCTTCTACTATAGATCGCAGCATATAACTTATTTTTACTATCCGATTTTAGCTCATTCAATTTCAGGATGATAAGCTAGCAGAAGTTTAAATCCAAAGTAACTTCACCTAACCAGGTCTCTTACCATGGGATCATCCCATGTGCAATCCGGGAATTGAACCAAGTGGTAGTCTGACGTGCTGACCATCCACACTTGCGCTGGCAGTTAGTACATTCTATTCCATGGTGTTTCAAAAAAGAAAGTTCCCTTCCTCACTGTCGCATATTATTTCCTCAGTTCGTCGTGAAATTTCAATTATGTTTATGTGTATTTCTAGCTTTAAGACAATTACGTCCATTAATTAATAAATTGTATACACTTACAAAGTTCAACATCCGATTCGCTGAAGTTATAGTAAAGTGAAGAGGAAGCACAAACAACTGAAGACTGTTTGCTGGCACTAATCAAATGGGAAGAGAATTTGTATCGACAAACAATGTCCTATAAAACATTTTTCTCCTGAAAACACCTGTAATTTCTGAACTCGGTTTTCGGATTATAAACGTTCAAGGCGATTGCTCTAGGTTCAAAAGTGGGCATACTACACAAAGTTCATCTGTTGATGGAGCAGAACAGTCCCCAGTCCAAGAAGTTACAAGTCATTTTACTATCTCTACTACGTATAGTAAAGTAGAGGAAGTATTGTATTCCACCCAAAAATTCGATGTCGAGATTTCACGGAAATATATGTATTGAGGTCCCCTGAATAAAAAAAAGAAGCCTTTTTAGAAAAACGTGCCTATGTGTGTGTGTGTGTGTGTGTGTGTGTGTGTGTGTGTGTGTGTGTGTAAGTGTGTGTGTGTGTGTCTGTGTGTGTGTCTGTCTGTCTGTCTCAAAAACGAAAAGTCGGTTAAAAATCAAATATTGTATTTAAGTTTAAACGTCTTTCGAGGGTGCAACACGAAGATTTTGAAGAAAATTCCTCCAACCTAAACTACTCTTTCCATGAATCATTTTTCAAAACTTTGGATTTTCTTGAAAATGGCTATAATGATTTTGATTAAAAGGCCACTTGTTTGAGATATCTGTATGACAAATGAAATGTATATCTTGAATTTTCTGGCTATAGCCTATGAAGTCCTATTTACTCTGGATGACTTTTGCATAACTGGTAAACCGTAACAGATAGAGTAAATCTTACTGTACAAAAAAGTAGATCTTGCTAAAACACAATTTATGTCTGAATAAATTTTATTGTGGAGTGAACCATTTTGGAGATACTACTTGTCAATTGTGATAGTTTTGGAGAACTTATACTTCTGTCAAATGGAAAATCGTTATTTTTTTTTATATGTTAACCGTGAAAAGAGAACGAAATTTGAAAGCTTTAAGAGATTTGACTATAGCTCAAAGCCTACTGTATTCCCATATTCCCCTTGCACCTACAAGGAAATAAGTAATAAGATAATTTCTGCAAATGTTTATCTGTATTAACGTGAAGAAGATATAGGAATAAGAGTTTGTGAGTAAGTGTTTGGGGTTTAAGAGTTTGTAAGAATGGTTAGTACAAGAGTAGAAAAAATCATGTGAAAAATCAAGAAACCAATTCGACATTACACACAACATCGTTTTAGTTTTTCCACTGTCTCGCTTATGTAGAAGTAAGTGATGTTGGCAACACCTAAAGCAAGGTAACAATTGAACATCGCAGCCCGTTGACCATCATAACCACGAAAAAGGTAAAACAATAGCATACATAATATACCTATAAATATTCAGCACTGTCTAAAAATAGTGCAAGATGCACGAGTTAAAACGATTTTATTTTGTTTGTAGGTTTCCTCAACTCGGCTTCGTTTCGGAATCACACCTACTCACAAAATAAAATGTTCCTTTTAACCCTTGCATCATAAATAACTACTCCGACACCGTCACGAAGTGGTTTCGCATTATGAGAACGATATCAATTTTATTATTAGTGCCTAGTTTCCTGGTTAATTCTTTCGTGTGTTTTCAATGAAATATTAGTCTAGCTTAAAAGTCCCGTCTAACAATGCGGATTAGTCATTATTATCTACTAACACATCATATTATGTCATTTCAATTAGTGACTTTTTTAGCTAATGTCATTATTCTAGAAGAGAGTATCGAATTATAGGATTATATTATTTCAGAAATTACATACGTTATGTGCGTTTGGTGAAATAGTCACACTATATTTACGAACTGCAAGTTTTTCAGAGACCATAAATATATTTTAAAATTGAAATATTACTGGCACAGGATCTAGGATTCTGTAGCACATAACAATAACCCCAAATCTCTGCTTTAAATATTTTCTGTGAAAAAAGTAACAAAAATGGTAATAATTTACAACTTTCTCCTATTATTTATAAGTTAATTACCACACATGCGAACACGATTTTTCACAATAACTCATTACATGTTGGAACTGCAGTAAAAAAAAGGGGGGAATAGGGTATACCTCGCCCATCTCGAACTACACATACCCAGGAGGCAGGGATGAAGTGAGTGAGCCGCAGGGTGCCACAGGTCCGCAGCTAGATGGGCTACAGAGACGGGTGGAAGTCCCTAACAAGTGCTAAGATCTCTTCAGCCCAGCGCCACGCCCCTACCATCGGAGGACAAGGCCGCCCAAACGCCACCTATCGTCGAAATTACCCTTTTACATCGCACTAACTTTTTATACTGGTATCTATATATTATGCAACTATGCGGTTTTGGGTTCGAAGCGAGTTCAGCTAAGCCATTCTTTTACGTTTCCTCAAATAAGCGATGTTTAATTGTCGATCTTGTTTGAAACAATTTCCGTTTGACCCTGGAAATATAAGAAACTCTATAAAAGTAACGGAACAGCATTTTAATGGATCTCAATTATTCAAGCCAGAGGTCGCTCGCTAAATTAAAGCTAAGAATAGTTAGTAATTCACAGGTTAACCAGTTCTTTCCTTGACATTTGATATTGCATTAAGCATTCCTCCTTTTTGTACAGCTATGTATTTACATCTAGGCCTACAATATACCTATTATCACTGAAAAAAATTAGTGATTTCATATGGGCTTAGTTACACAAAGTGACCGCCTCCGTAGCGCAGTTGGTAGCGCGCTTGCCTCTGGCACGGAGGAGCCGGGTTCGATCTCTGGTACCAGCATGGGGATTCTATGGGAGGTCTGGCACGGGGTGCACTCAGCCTTGTCAGGTCCTGGGGACCAATTGAGGAGTTATTTGATGAAGAAGTAGTGGTCCCAGGTCGAGAAGGCCGCATAACTGGCCGGAAGGGTTCGGGGCGCTGATCACGTCCCACCCTCTAGTACTGCACCCCACCAATGACGCCTGTAGTGGGCAGAGGTGGGTAACGCAGCGGCTGGGTGGCAAGCCTTGGCCCTTCATGGGCTGTTGTGCTAGGGGTTTAGTTTTAGTTACACAAAGCAACAACACTAAATGTTTGTGTCATAAACCGTAAACAAGTCCATATAAAGTAGTAAAAAAGTGAATGGTTTACTAGGTAAAGGGTGTTAAATGTGAAGTTTCAAGTTGCAAACCACCCTCTCCCCTCCCCCCCCCCCCCCCCCGCAAAAAAGAAAGAAAACTTTGCAAACATTCAAATAGATGAAGTGTTTACGATTGGTAAAATAGACAAATGCTGCATAAAATATTTAAAAATGGATAAGACCACGAAAACTGCCACTTATGGCTTCCTAGTTACTCCAAGTCCTACAAATTTTAATCAGAATAAGATGATCTCTACAGAAAATCCAATATCTTCTTGTCGACATTTCAATAACGATTGTTAGAACCGTTTTAGAGAAAACAAAAATCATGAATTTGTTTTCCATGTAAAGGATAGTTTGTGTACTGAGGTCTCGTCCATGTTGAATGCTTGGAAGATGCTGAACTTCACTAAATACGGCGTTCCAATGACTTCTGTTTTGGGTTACGATCTCAGACACACCGCGATCGCGCCTGCATTTCTGGCTGTAGGGGACCTCAACATACGCATTCCCGGTAAACTTTATACTTAATTTTTAGATGGGACTCAACACTTTCTCTCTTTACTATGTATAAGCGGAAGAGATAGGAAACAAAAGATAGCGAACTTGCAAACATGTTCGAAAACAAAGAATAATCGACACAAACTGCGTATTTTAATGGATCCTTCCTTTAATAATTCTTTTGTCTATTTCTACATTTTCCAGCTATACAAAACTTTACCATAATGCAGAGTACAAAGTAGTTACTGACAATTCAAATTATAAATATTACTAGCCACAAAAACATCTCAGCATATGATATTGCAATCAAAATCCTTAGAGCTTGGATCTTTATTGTAAAAATATTTTCGGCTTCAGTGGATCTCAAAATTTTGTTTCGGTGAAATCAAGTCTAATTTTTATTCAAATGCACTTATTCCCCTTCCTGCTATCGGTATGTAGCAGAGAAAGCAAAAAGGCCGCTTCTCCTTCGGATGTCTTGTATCAAGAATGAGATGTCATCGAGAAAGGAATGACGTTGCAGTCCTATCAAATGGACAGTTCAGAAAGAACAACTTTCACGCAGCAACAAACACAGGATTTGCAACTTAGCCTGTAATACAGGCAAACAAAAGTGTGAAATTGTAATAGCGATAATGTTAGAGTGCACCCCAACAGAAGTTAAGCAAGTAGTGCGGTTTCCCTTTCACCGTAGACCTAACAGATCATTACATGCCTTACTCGTACTAATCGTTCTTCCGTGAAGTGTTTGTCTGCCGCATAATTACGGAGCGTGAACAAATAACCATGTTGCATGAAAATACAACTCTGCCCAAAGTTCTCAGAAACTCTTCTATTTTAGGCATTAAAATCCTTTCATTGATGTTAAGCTGATGTTTTACTTTACTGAAGATTCCGTTAACTTAATTATTAAACAATTATTTCAAACGTCCCAAAATGAATCTGATGCGTTATATTCACATGAATTTCTCTACCTCTATCATACAAGTGGACAAAAAATGAGTCATGACTGGATGCCAAATTCGTCTAAGTCCCATATGGCATAGTGGCTTGACTGATCATTCTTTTTTCTTTTCTTTACCTGATTAGCCTCCCCTTACACCCCCTGGGACTTACAGGCCAATGCCTGTCGGGGAACACACGAATCTATGGACCGGACAGAGTGAAGACCTGGAAACGAGTGGTTAGCCAAGCACCAGGTATAACAGTGAAGAGGATGATATGAAATGCAGGCGACATCGATTATTGGAAAGGTGACAATAGAACAGTTGGTGGAATGAGTGACGAAGGAAACCGGAGGACCCGGAGAAAATCCGCCCTGGCGCCGCTTCGTCCACCAAGAATACCACATGCGGGTACCTAGGATCGAACCCGGACCGCCTAGGTGGTAGGCGAACGGTCTAACCATTCGGCCATTTGATAGTAACGTTAAGATTTGGAACTGTGACCACTTATTGCTGCCGCTGCAGATGGTGTAAACAAGGCATTATGCCGAGTACACAAGTTTGCGTCCCAGACATGACTTTTTTTTTTCTTTTGTCCATGGGTGTGCATACAACTATTCTTATGAATACTTATTTCTCTATGTATTTTATTTCGATCGAGTTAAATCTTTACAGAACTACATTATTGCTCAAACACTTTATCTTGAGCTCTCAGATGGCGTTATCGAGAGGGTAACACATCTTTTACGCAATCATACTTAAAATTATGTCATAGAAAGCCATAAGTTGTAGTTCCCGCAGTTCTTGCAGGTTAGCCAACGGCTCGAGTAAAAGGCTAAACACACGCATTACACAAAAGTAAAATAAAATTGAAACTGTATGATAACGCAAGAGAATAGTAATGTGAGTATAGTGAAATACACAAATGGTTTCAGTGCAGTATGTACAACGATGCTCAGTTGTTACTTCCGCAGAGAATAGTGATAGTCAAATGTTTAAGAATTGGACGCTATATGCTGGCCTTAACATTCCATGATGTTTCCGTGTAATCGTGAGAAACAAGACATTAAAATAATGACAAACTATTGAGCAATTCAAACGTTAGTAACCGAAAAAGGTTTGTGCCTTGTCCATTTTAAAGAGAAGTACATTTTTTGCGCAGTACGTTTTCCTCTATCGCTTAACGTTTACCGGTTATACTAGATTATATAAAATTTCTTCCCAATGAAGAGGACTTCAAAGGATCTGCCCAGAAAATTCAACATATAAGTACATTTCACTTTTCATTAAGACATCTTCAATACATGCTATTTAAATAAAAAAATCGTTGGAGCCAGTTTTGAGAAAATAAAGTGCCCAAGAAAGTTCTCTGTAAAGGGTAGTTAAGGGTGTGGGATTTTTCTTAAAATCTTCATGTTGCATCCTTGCAAGATGCCGAACTTAAATGACAAGTCTGGTTTTTAAATGACTTTTCGCTTTTGAGTTATGCTGTCCACACACCCACACACATGCATGCATGCGCACACACACTCACACTCACACACACACTCACTCTCTCACTCACTCACACACTCTCTCTCTCTCTCACTCACTCTCTCTCTCTCTCTCTCTCTCTCTCTCGTTTCTTGTATAAAAATTCTCCTGTTTGTTTAGGGGCCCCAAAATTTTGGTATATTTCCGGTGAAATCTGGACATAAAATTTTTAGGTGGAATACAATACGTACTTCTACACTCTATGTGTATTAGAGTTTCCATACAGCTCGAGCAATCATTTTAGCAGTTGTTAATAATTGTTACATTACGGTTATTATAAATGTGCGCAGTTCATAGTGAAAGCTATCCCTCGAGCCAAAATTAACTTTTACCCTCTCTACCACTTGCCTAGGTAGAGGAAGTATTGTATTGCACTCATAAATCTGATCAAGATTTGAACTGGAATATGTGGTTTGATGTCCCTTGAACCTCCAAAAGCGGTGTTCGCGTGTGCGTGTCTAAAGTACTAGGTGAAGATGTTCGTGAAGTTCTTCCCTCCCTCCTAAGTCTTTTAAGAGGGAATAATTGCTATTTTGTATTTTCTCAAAAAGGACCCAATGTTTTATAATAAAATATGCATGTGTTTGAGATACTGACACGAAAAATAAAATGTTTATGTTGCATTTTCTATTAATAGCCTGTCAATTCTTCTTCATTCTGTGAATCCTGCATAATTTTGTATAACTGGTAAATTATCTTAACTACAAACACCATATAATATAACGAAATGGACTCTACATTGAACTGCCCATCACGTATGTCAAATATTAGGAGGGAGTGAGGCAGGGAGGAGATGAGAGTGCTCAACGGGTGTCCCGGAACCATGCGCTGGAGGTGCAAGCCATTGTGGTGGGTCCTAACGGTGTCAAAAGTTGTTCTCGGCGCTGCCAGCAATCACAGGTCCCCGTTTTCGACAACGTCCACCCCACGGGAACAGGCGGCAACAGCGCCACCCCTACACCAGAACAGAACTTACAGAGGGCAAACAGCAGCACCGTACCAGTCCCGTCACCGACGCTTCCAAACCTGAAAGATTGGACTGAAATGGGAAGATTAAAGATAGGAAGTCGCGGAAAGGAAAGTAAACAACGTAGCATTCGTCTGGTGACCAAGAAAAACAGCAAAAAAAAAAAAACCTTTGGTTGATCAACAGGAACCGAACCTGGGGCCACCCGAGTATAAGTCCCAAGCGTCCTAAGCCACATCGCTTGGTTTACATACACTAACCACAGAAAAGCAGGTAGATCTCATTAAAACATAAAAAAGTTATTTGATACCTGTGTTACATCATTAGCAGTTTTCGAAATATTTCTTGTTACATCTTTAAGCTTTCTCAGGTTGAACTATCATGTAGCATCTACTAAGCACCTTGTGTAATTCTTTTTCCCATATGGGTTCATTAGCAACACATCTGACGTGTTATGCGAACAACTCTTTTGTTTTCTGTATCCTACACCCAATCAGGTATGTGTTGCTTATTGTGTGATCATTTCTAAAGGTTAATCATGAGTAACGCAATCTGAATAGAACAATCACTTTTTATATGAATACTATAACATTATAAAAGGGATCGTGTGGCGTTATGTGTAGAGAAAGGCGTACGAGTGCAATGTATCAGATTTTTTATGTGTAATTAACAAAACTCTTTTTTGTTCGTTCTATCCGTTTGTTGACCGGGTGCAGCGAGACTTCCTGGAAACAAATGCAAGCTTTCTTGAACCATCCACTCATCTGTGAGATGTGGAATTGGCTACACTAGTAGTTTCAGCAGTTGCTTTTGAATAACATGGAAAACTTATAGATAATGTTATTACATTCATATATAATATGAATATGATAAATTATAACTATATTATGTTATGATACAATTGTATTAAACGAAAATAAGTATTATGGATGAAAATAAAACACAATTACAAGTTTTTAAAGCTAATATTCGTTTCTTGGCTTAAAATATGACTTCTGAAAATACGTTCACACTACTTGGAATTCATATCGACGATTAATATCCTTTTTTCTTTCTTTTCAGGTATGCGAAGGTTTATTTCTCTCAGCTTAGCTAACATCGCACCATGACAGGTATGAGCAACGAATAGTTATTTATATTATCAATAGAGATAACTATTGAAATGTTGCTAGTTTTAGCTCATTAACCTGAATTTCCAACTTGCTGTATTTTGATCATAATGTAACAGTGCTACAAAATTTCACTTCTGTTACACTAAGCTACTGATTAGACAGTCACCGGATTAAAATTTACAACTTATATTAAAATCATAATTAACATGTGAAAAAATCTCTCTATAGATGAAATAACAAAACATTACAAAATAGTAATGTTTTTCTTAATATCTTTTGTTTCTTGTGAATATCTTATTGAAATACAACTGCTATGCTGTTTTCAGATTATCGGTATATTATATCTCATACAATTATTGTCAATAAAGAATCGATTCGCCAAACAAGGATAATTTGTTTCAAACATTTGGAATATTTGGAGCCATCTAGTGTCTTGACGAATGGATGTAAACGGTTTATTATCTTACTAACTGTCCCGCAGACATTGTGTGGACAATGCATGTCTTTTTATTTAAATTCGAATGAATTTGGTCACTATTTAATGTTAACGTGACGTTGCCAAATCTCTCTTAGAAATGCAACTTTGCATAACATATTAACATTACATTATGAGTAAATTCGTTCGAATTAAGGTGGAAATGCATTACAGAATTGTTTACACAAAGTCCGCGTGACAAATACTCGTATTTGACACATTTTTTTTCGGAGCAAAGGCTCTTTATTGATAATAATTATGCTGGACATACATATTTGTTACATTCCTCATATAGAATACCGGGTTAACGTATGGCCGAAGCGATACCTCCCACCCTGTATAATTAATATAAACGCGTAATGTTCAAGTCGTCTACAAAATTAAAATTAAACTTTTAACATTTTATCTTTAACTGAAGCGATCCCTTGGGCTTTTAATCTTAAATTTTGTATATGTATTTAGGCTTTCACGGCCGGTGTCTTGACTATTCGAAATGTTAAGTTCTTCCGGGCTTGTAGGCCGTGGTCTAGAAGGCATGCTAGATACCAACGTTTCGCCAAGTACTGCGCTTGGCATCATCAGGGTAGCACGATCCTCCGTCTGCACTGGTCAGAGTTTGAATGTGGAAACACTTTCTCTACTACGTAGTATAGCAAAGTAGAGGAAGTATTGTATTCCACCAAAAATTTGGAAGTCAAACCTACAGTGAAAATAAGTTTTAAGATCCCCTGAATCCAAAGAAAAGTATTTTTAGAAAAAGGTCCGTGAGTGTGTGTGTGCGCGCGCGTCTCTGTGTGTGTTTATCAGTCTGTGGACAGCATAACTCAAAAACTAAAAGTCGGTTAAAAACTAAACTTGGTATTTCAGTTTAATGTCTTGCAAGGATACGACACAAAGATTTTGAAGAAAATTACTCCACCCTAAACTACCCTTTACATGTATTTTTTTTTTTTTAATTTGATTTTCTTGAAAATGGCTCTAACGATTTTGATTAAAATGGCATTATGTTTGAGATATTTTTATGGCAAATTAAATGTATATCTTGAATTTTCTGGCCATAGTCCATGTAGTCCTATTTACTCTAGATGACTTTTGCATAACTGGTAAACCTAAGAGAGAGGCCAAATCTTTGTATACAAAAAATGTCGATCTTGCCAAAATACACAATTTATGTACGAATAATTTTTTTTGTACAGTGAACCATTTCGGAGATATTCCTTGTTATTTATGTGAATTTTGGAGAATTATGCTTGTGTCAAATGGAACATCGTTATTCATTTTTATATGTTAACCGTGCAAAGAGAATGAAATTTGAAAACTTTAAAGATTTGGCTATCGCTTAAAGCCTACTGTATTCCCATATTCCCGTTGCACGTGCAAGAAAACAAGCAATAAGATCATTTCTGCAAATGTTTATCTCAACTAACACAAAGAAGATATAGGAATGAGAGTTTGTAAGAATGGTTAGTACAAGAGTAGAGAAAGTCACGTGAGTGCAACACATCTGATCTTTTAACTAAGCATGACTGTAAAAAGAATTAGAGAGAAAAAAAGACTTCCGAATTTATAGCCATAACTCTGAATAATCAGAATGATTATTTTTTAAAAACTAATCTATCTTACAGCGTATTTGTAATGCTGCTGTGGGAATATGTCCTTATTTGGAATCGGCTGCTGCGCAGTCGGATGTAAAGGAGCTTGGAGATTTTTCACGACTTCCGGATCACATTCATTTGCCATGCATACCGCCAAACTAGTTAAGCAAGTAGTGAATCACAGGCGATCCAGTAGCGGTACCTTCTATAAATATACAAGTACGCTTGCACTGAAAACCAACTGAGATACACATTAAACCACGCTGCAACGTCGCCCTGTGTGACAAGAGCGTAACTATGAAAGCAAAATATGTAATTACAACATATTGAGCTATATTAAAAAATTCTTGCTACACATTAGACTTTCAAATTAAATACATCGGGAAATATGGCAGTTTATGATCAATATTTACTTTCTCCGTCTCATCTATGGTAGGTAGAGAAAGAAAGACATATTTTCAATAAAGACATTTCGCTGAAAATTCACGTTTTGAAGTCCTTGGGTCCAAAATAAGCATGTTTAAAAGTATGTGTGTGGGGGACAGCAAAAACGACGGAATAGCATTTCGGACTAAAAATTGAACGAAATTCCTATATCCCGAACAAGTTTTTACCTACAAAAAGATGGCTAGATTTTATTTTCCCAAAGATTCTCTAATGACTTTGCTTAAAAATAAATATTTTGTTTGATGACAACGGTGTCCATCAGTGTCGTCGGTGTGTTCGAATTTCGTCCCGCAAGATGCTTTTATATGACGTACTTCTACTAAAATGGGGCTGTTACTTTTAAGCACACTGAAAACCATCGGTCTAAGCCGGTTTCAACCCGTTGGAATCAGTAGGCAACGCCTAACCAAATAAGTCCCCCAGATCAACATAAACTGAGAAAGCAGTGAAATTGCAACGCATTACACATTTTTAAGGGAACATTTAATTTTAACAAAATACTCGGTTTTTCAATTACACTGGCAAACAATGAAATGTTTCGGATTCAAAAGCAGTTGATTCTTATGCATCTCCACCTGCTGGATTAATAAAGAAGTATAAAAATGACTGATTAGCTCTTGTTTTGGCGATAAAATAACGTCATGTCTGAAAAAGAAATATGTGTTACATTCACATAACTTTCTCTACTCTTGTACTAATCATTCTTACAAAGTCTTATTCCTATATCTTCTTCGTGTTAGTTGAGATAAACGATTGTACAAATTATCTTATTGCTTATTTCCTTGTAGGTGTAAGAGGAATATTAGAATACTGTAGGCTTTGTGCGATAGTCAAATGTTTTAAAGCTTTGAAATTCCGTTCTCTTTGCACACTTAACATATAAAAACTGAACAACGATGTTCCATTTCACGAAAATTTTGTTTTCTGAAACTCACACACATAACAAGGAATATCTCCGAAATGGTTCACTCTACAACAAAATTTATTCGGACATAAATTGTGTGTTTTAGCGAGATCTACATTTTTTGTAGAGTAAAATTCTGTCTACCTCTTGCGATTTATGAGTTATTTAAAAGTCATCCAGAGTAAACAGGACTACATAGACTATAGCCAGAAAATTCAAAACATACATTTCATTTGTCATACAAATATCTTCAACATAAGGCATTTTAATCAAATCGTTAGAGCCATTTTCAAGAAAATCGAAATGTTCGAAAAAGTTTCCATGTAAAGGGTAGTTTAGGGTGGGTTTTTTTTTTTTCAGAATCTACGTGTTGCATCCTTGAAAAACATTAAACTTAAATATCAACTTTGGTTTTTAACCTACTTTTCGTTTTTGAGCTATGCTGTCCACAGATAGACACACACACACACACTTATCAGTAGAGAAAGTAATAAAAAACGATCTATGGCTCTTGTACCTATGGTTTAGCTGTTATTTCTGACTGACTCCACCTATATTGGCAGGATTGAGTGATCGAAACCTTCATCTACTATTCGACCTATTCCACATTCAGTTACTTTATACTTCCTGTGGAATGGATGATATTCATAGATTCCTCCAAGCTAAGTTTGAAAGCTGTGTTACTTCACAACAGCAACTGTCTTGCTTCTATTCCTGTTGGTCATTCAGTTTACATGAAGGAGACTTCTGCAAACATGGAACCCCCCTCTACTCAAATCAGATATACTGAACACAAACGGAACATGGAACAGAGATATCAGGACCACTGGAACGAAGCAATGCTAGCAGATTATGCTAATCTCTGTATAGGGATACTCCGGAAGTTACTTATAAGAGGAAAGCCATAAGACAACGAGCTTAACAAACCATCACATGATTCTCTTCAGATCCAACCACCTGCCAGGAGTTGCTCCATCAATTTAGATCTCTTGGCTCATTAAAAATATTAAACTGGACTTTCAATGTTGCCATAATTAAAATGTACCCTTTTCTCTGAATCTGCTAAAATAAAACATTTCCATCTATTGTGAGTCAAAAAAACTAGAGCTAATACTACATTTTTCTTTGTCATATTCGTTTTTTTCAACACAAAATTAGTAAGACTTGACTCATGAAGTGAAGGAAACATTCTAATTTTTGGCCAGTGTTATAGTGTTCTTCCAAACCTATAATCGTGAATTTTAATTTGTGCTTATTACTCTCATGTAGACATTTTTTTAACCTTGATTTATGGGAACAAACAGTTGTGGAATAGTCTCATCGAAATTAACTTTTAACGGTGTTATGTCCTCGCCTAACAGAAGTTGTGAGTTTTGAAATGGAAAACCTGAGAATGGCCCACAGACTTGCATAGACATTGGATGACTCATAGAAATACATCATATAGAGTAGTAGAAATTACATATGAAATTAAAATGAACTCCACATCGACCTGAAGCCTTGGCACGAGTTCCTAAACAGCCTTTCTCTTACGATTCGTTACAGCATCAGCACATTATTCATTTATCCAGAGTAGGTTAAGTACCAACCTTATCATTGTATGCTACCAACAGCACTAAGTTTTATGGGCTGCCTCTTCTTATTTTCATGTATCGATAAAATCACGTGGACTTCAAATAACGACACACATACGGATGTAAACGGTATAGAAGTCGAACGTTCTAGTCCCGATTCGATCTGGTCCTAGTTTATTTTATAAACATTCGATGTATTGCAGTCATGTGACTTTCTCTACTCACTCTTTTACAAACTATACGTCTATCTACTTCTTGCTAATAGAAATAAGCTTTAACTGCACATTTTGTTATAGTTCTGGGGACACAATAGGCTAAAGCGATAGTCAGATTTTAAAAAGAGTGTCACATGTGATTGGCTCTTAAATTCCATGCTCCTTGCATGAAAACGGGTAAAGAACGAATAACGACAAATTCAAAACAATAACATCTTGGAAGGATTAGAGCTACAAAAAATGCTATTTGATATTGTGTAATTTAACAGGTCTACATTTTTTTGTGTGTAAGATTTTGTTCACATCTTAAGGTTTATGAATTACATATACAAAATTCATTCAGAATGAAGGACTTCACAGGCTATTGGCAGAAAATTCAAGATATATTTTATTATCCACGTAAATATTTAAACATATAAGAATAAAAAGGTATATAATATCGCAAACAGAACAAAGCAATATTTTGTTTTTAATTTTTTTCTGAAAGAAAACTTAACCAATTAAGTAAAAGTGATGGTTCAGAACTAAAATAAAACCAAAATGATAATGGGGATGTCATTAAATATGTTAGCTAAAAGAAAACAAAAGTATAACTATTAACACTGAAGACAAGGATAAGGTGAGATAGGCAGAGATATTTCACGCTGCTTGCACAGGAAATTATCACACATGATGAAATAACACTTAAAGTCTATTTGTTAAAATATAATTATCTAAGCAAACAATAAAGAATACAACTGTGTTCTAAGATGAGGGATGGAAAGGAGTGCGTGTTTTTAATTTTGTCTGGCTGTGAGAAACTGAAAACGTGAGTTTAAGTAATCTGGATTAGAAATATTCAGTATCTTAAAAAGAAACAATAGGAAATGTTTGCTTCTTCCTTCCCTCCTTCCATCCTTTCTTCAGGCGAACTCATAAAAGCATTGTTAGGAATGGCCTTAGCGGTCAAATTTGCAAGCATTGAAGATGAATGTGATACACATATGAACTCGTTACGGTCTTTCAACTAACACAGAAATACTTAGAGAGGAGAGAGAACGAGAGGGAGAGAGGGGAAAGAGAGAAGAGTAAGAGAGGGGAAAGAGAAGAGAGAGGGGGATAGAAGAAAGAGGATGAGAAAAGATAGGGGAGAGAGGGGGAGAGAAGAGAGAGGGGGAGAGAAGAGAGAGGGGGAAAGAATGAAGAGAGGTAGGAGAGGAGAGGGGGAGAGAAGAGGGAGAGAGTGGAGAGAAGAGAGAGGGGAGTGAAGGGAGAGGGTAGAGTGGGAGAGAGGGGAAATATAGAAGAATGGGAGAGGAGAGAGAGGAGAAAGGGAGAGAGAGAAGAGGGAGTGAGAGAAAAAAGAGAGAAGAGAGCGAGGAGGTGAGAGAGGAGAAAGAGGGGAGAGATGAGAGTAGGGGAGAGAGGGGAGAAAGGGAGAGAGAGGGTTATATTCAGGCAGACAGGGAGTGAAAAAGGGGGAGAGGGGCAGAAAGAGAGGGGGTAGAAAGGGGTAAGAGGGGGAGAGGGTTTAAGAGGAGTGATTAGGGTTTAAGGGAGAGGGGGAGAGAGCGGTAGAGAGAGAGGAAGAGAGAACGAAAGGGAAAATACCTGATGAATTGCACTCATATGACCGCTCTTGTAAAAACTAATTTTACAAACGGTTATTGTTCTATCTACTTCATGTGAAGATAACCATTTGCAAATTCTCTTACTACATATTTCTTTATTGATGCTAGGGAAATAAAGTAGGCTTTAAGCTTTATTCAAATCTTTTAATAGCTAGTCGCTATGTGATGACTTTGACAACCCATTTTCTTCGCTTGGCCAGGACAACAAAAAACGAATGATTTCAGAAACTATTTGAAAGTTCAAACAAATAACAAGAAATACCTCGAAAATGGCTATCTCCACTCTACAAAAGAAAAAAAAAATATTCGACATAAATTGTGTCTTAAACCAAATCTATGTCTGTCTCTTGCGGTTTACAAATTATAAAAAAGTCATTCATAATGAAGAGGACTTCCTTGGATATTGGCAGAAAATTCAAGTTATACACTTTATTGTATGGAAATATGATATGTAAACAAATAATAAAAACGTTCAATTTGAGAAAATCAAAACTAACGAAACATTTGCCATCTAAAGAGAGTTTGGCCTGGGGGTGGGGGGTATTTTCTTGAAAATCGTCCTGTGAATCTGTGAAAGTTATTGAACTTAAATACCAAGTTTGGTATTTAACCGACTTTTCCTTTTTGAATTATGCTGTTTCCTAAAAATGCCTTTTGTAGGGATGAGAACTGATGACCTCAAAAACTTGTACATATATTCGTTGATATTCCCATATCGACTTTTTGGGAGAATACAGCATCCTCTATTTACTACAGGTAAGTACGAAGAAAAAGTAAAAAGACTGCGTGAAGAAACTTGAAACATGCCTAAAAGTAATGAGATATACATGATTATTCAACTCAACCTATGAATTGATGATAACTTTACACCAGCAAATCCATTAGTAACATCTGTTCATATTCAAGCAGAATGAAATTTCTTGTTTGCCTATGCAATTTTGCTAGGAGGAGTTATTGCTCTTGTTATATCTATTGCAATCTAATGTGTTCCTCTCATCAAAATGTGGCTGTGTTGACATAAAAATCATTGGCATTGTCCGAGAAAGATTGCGGTTAGACCTTCAACATATCCACAATGTTAGACATCTCGGAAAACATACGCTTGTGTGCTAGCAATGCTGGGATACTAACGTTGCGCAATATGTTTAACGTAGGAGATTAATTTATGTATTAAAAATAGAAGAATTGAATAAAACAATAAAAGAATATAGAACCAATTGGAAACCGCGCTTAAATAGAGTAGAAGAAGATAGAATTTCCAAAATAGCAAGTAACTATCAACCACAAAGGACAAAGGAACATGGATTGACCGAGGTAAACGTGAAGGAACAAGACTTTGGAGCTGGAACAGAAGAAGAAGAAGAAGAAGAAGAAGAAGAAGAAGAAGAAGAAGAAGAAGATGGAGGAGGAGGGGAAGAAGATGATGGTGATGATGATGATGACGATGACGATGATTTACGAGGTTCGCCCAGAAAGTGCACCACAGTTTTTTTTAACAATTACTTATTCTACACAAGAAAGAATGATGCTTCTACAATCCTAATTTTCCCCGTAATCTCCTTCCAATTCCATGGCTGGCCTCCAGTGAGACACGAGGGTGTGTATGCCCCACTCCTTGTACCAGTAACGAAGCCATTTTTTTCACTGCACAAATCCCCCTTCGTCGTCTTCAAAATTTCTTCCATGAATGGCATCCCTTAATGGCCCAAGCAAGTGAAAGTCGAAGGGAGCTGGGAGTCAAGGCTGTAGGGTAGATGGGGTAACACTGCTTAGTGAAGTCCTCAAACTTGTGTCAGGCCGAACATTATCATGTTAAATCAATCACCGGAGTTACTCTGGCACTGAAATCGCTGGAAGCGCTTCTTGAATTGGGTTTATGTGTTGACATATCCTTCAGAATGGTGCTGCCCCTTGGCATCACATCAATGATCATGACAACCTCACAGTCCCAAAACACAGTGATCATGACTTTACTGGCGGAAGCAGTTGCCTTCCAATGGCCTCACCCGTGCGCCCAGCGACTAATCGTACTTCAGTCAGCTGCAGGTGTTCCACAGACTTCACACAAATGTTTGAAAATGTTCCCAACAGTTTCGTTCTCCGCAGTGAGAAATTCAACGACGCAATCACTTACAGATCCCACTTTGAAACACTGCTGCAACTGTCGGAGGAAATGGAAAATTTGCATGTGTATTCTGAAAACTTCAAATAATGCATACGTAAAGTACATTAACGTTATTGTCGGCTGAGAAAAATGTGGTGCATTACTTTCTGGACAAAGCTGTCACGTGACACTCCTTCACCACCGCGCAGATGTTTTCTTATCAGAGGTCTGTAGTACCAGAATTTTGTGGACGATTCGAAATACTGGTATATGCACGTACAACCATCGCCTTCGCTGCCCTGAAAGTGTTAACTAAAATCACGAAGGCATGACTTATCAGAATGAATATCACAGATTTGAATTCCTGCACCATCCCAGATAGATTACAACTAACAAGTGAGCATCCAACTCGACAGTACTGTCCTATGAATCACGGCTATTGGAGGTATTATGGACCTCGTGCAGGTGAAAGACTTTGCCGTCACTCTCCTCCTGCAAATACCGTGTCAAATGTCATCTGACTCGTCACGACAGCACTTGTACCTATGAACTGTTTGGCATTAGAAAGTCTGTGGAGAGTAAACTACTAATCAATGCCTTGGTTCAGTATTAGACATAACATGCGTCTTTCTCTACTACCTAGTTGATATAAACATTCCACACAGAAATTCGATGTCGCGAGTTCACAGGAGGTAGACGTTATGAAACTCCCTGAATAAAAAATCTGATGTGTTGCACTCACATGACTTTCTCTACTCTTGTACTAACCATTATTACAAACTCTTATTCCTATATCTTCATGTTAACACAGATAAACATTTGCTGAAATTGTCTTATTGTTTATCTTTTTGTAGGTACAAGGGGAATGTGGGAATACAGTAGGCTTTGAGCGATAGTCAAATGTTTTAAAACTTTCAAATGCCATTCTCTTTGCAGGGCTAACATATAAAAAATGAATAACGATGTTCCATATGACAGAAGTATAAGTTCTCCAAACTCACAAAAATAACAAGGCATTCTCCAAAATGGTTCATTCTACAAACAAACAAAAAATGGACATAAATTGTGTATTTTAGCAAGATCTACATTTTTGTATAGTGAGATTTGGCCCATCTCTTACGGTTTGCCAGTTATGCAAAAGTCATCCAGAGTAAATAGGACTTCATGGGCTATAGTCAGAAAATTCAAGATATACATTTCATTTGTCATAAAAATATCTCAAACATATAGCATTTTAATCAAAATCATTAGAGCCATTTTCAAGAAAATAAAAGTTTTCGAAACATTTTCCATGTGAAGGGTAGTTTAGAGTGGAGCAATTTTCTTCAAAATCTTTGTGTCGCATCCTTCAAAGACGTTAAACTTAAGTACCAACTTTGGTTGTTAATTGACTTTTCGTTTTTGAGTTATGCTGTTCACAGACTGACACACACACGCGCGGACCTTTTTCTAAAAATGCTGTTTTTTTTTTTTTATTCAGAGGCCTCAAAACATACTTTCGGTGAAACCTCCACATCGTATTTTTGGGTGGAATACGATACTTCCTCTAATTTACTATACCTAGTAGAGAAAGTAAAAATAAATGAAGGTCTTTCGGTCTATTTCTCTGTGAACAGCATAATCCAGAAACGAAAAGTTGGTTGGTTATTTTGATTAAAATGTATCTTTGAAATATTTTCATGAAAAATGAAATGTATAGGTAGGTATCTTTATTTCTCTGGGAATAGCCTATAAGGTGCTCTTCCTTCTGGAAGACTTTTGAATGACTGGTAAACTATAAGATGGACAAACAAAAATTTCTACATAACAAATTAGATCTCGCAGTTTGTCAAATAATTTTTGTGGACCTAACCATTTTCGAGATATTTCTTGCTATTTGTTTGAATTTTCGAACACTTATCTACTGTCTTCCCCAATAGGTAGTCATTACTTCTTGGCTATCAAAGAGAATGGGATTTCAAAGTCATTATCATAGTGACCAGCCTTAAAAGATTTGACTATCGCTTAAGGCTGGTTCACAAACATCCGGCAACGGGAACCGTAACGATAACGGCAACTAGAAGCAATGCAACACTCAATAATCGTATTTTGGTTCACAACAGCCCGGCAACAAGAACGTCACGAGATACACAATCGATCACCTAATGGATAGAAAGTGGATAACGATATTGCGCATTGGAAACATCTGTTTCTAATTGACCTATGATATCTTTTCTAGCTTGCGATTAGAGAGAGCTCTAGCGGCTGTTTCATGGCATGGCCGCTTTGAATAATTTCTACAGCGAAAAATCTAATAGGCACAATGAGCCTAACATGCCATGCCCTGCATTGGAACAAAAAATATAAATTATGATGGAGAAGTAGCGACCCCAGGTCAAGAAGGCTGTATAACTGGTCGGGGTGCTGACCACGTCCCACCCTCCAGTACTGCATCCCCAATGACTCCTGTAGTGGACCGAGGTGGGGGACGCAGCGGCTGGGCGGCAAGCCTTGACCCTTCATGGGCTGTTACGCTGTTTTTTTAAGTGTTCTCATAGGTCTCCGGGGCTCGGGAAAGCTTCATGTCGGCTGTGTACACTCCCATTTCATATATATATATATAAAGCCTACTGTATTCCTTATTTCCCGAGTACCAATAAGAAAATATGCAATAGGAGAATTTGCTAATGTTTTATCTTGATTTGAAGTAGATAGAATAATAAACTTTTGTAAAATAGTTTGTACAGAGTAGAGAACATCATGCGAGTGCAACACATCAGACTTCTTTTTTATCCAAGCGACTTGCAATAAGGTATCTCTGTTTACTTTATTGTTTAACTGTGGCTGACAACTTACTCAAAAGGGAAATTATACATTAAAGAGAACTAGTGTTAATAGAGTAATAAATGCAACAACCAATACTAATATTATGCAAGTTTTTTGACAGTCTCTATGTATAAAGCTCTTTAAATTACATCACAAATATACGCTAATTCGAATGAAGGTTCACATATTAGGTCATGCTATTTCTTCCATTGCTCTCCCACGTTACGATGTGTCATGTTCTACATACGCCTACCCACGTCACGCTTGCTGCACTTTTGTTACATTTCAAAAGCACCACAATCATTAGTACACCCATTTAGTGAAGTGTTTTAAAACGCATTTTTCTGTCTTCGAGTTGCGATCTAGTTGATTAAATACAACAAGATACTACAGTTGATAAACCATATGCACTTCCGCAATTGAAACAAAAACAAATGATGAAGGAAATTATCTTGATTAGATTTAAATGCGATACAAGTTACACGCACAGACCTTGATTTGGAACATTCTTTTCTTAGCTTGTGTTATTACACGCTCTTATTTTAACACCTACAAGGTGCGGTAATAAAGCAACCGTACCTGATGTCTATTTCCTGCCAGTTTGAGGACGAAGAGCCGTATATAGCTGGACCCATCGTTCTTGGTACCTGACCTTGATTGGAAGTCCTGTAGGCGAACCCATAGCTTTTGTCTCTTTCATCAGCTCATACTGTATAATTCTGCGAATGAAACCATGCACAACAAGGGGGAGGGAGGGGGAAGGTAATGATATCTACATGATCTGAGACAGTCCTTGCTAGTTCACAGGTGTTTTTTAGTGCAGCGTGCAGTTGAAGACATCTTTGCGATATGTGAATATATGAATTTGTGAGACATTCACCATAGCGTAAATCAATTATGCCACCTGTACGTTCTAAATTAGGGACCAAAACATTACTCAGTCAGAGTAGAGAAATTGTTTCAAATGTATGGGGGTACACGAAGAAAGAAGCTAAACGCAAAGAACTGCTTACATCAGAAGATTTGTTTCAAAAAATTCAAAAAGTTCAAAAGCGTGTATCAGATACCACAGGAGTATCAGAACGAAGATGCATTGTGGAGACATTTTTCTGCATGGACTGTACTACCTTAGTAAGAAGAGTGTTATTTGAGTAGCATATGAAGCTGACGCACCAATTCGCATGCTGTCTGCAGTCACCTGGCTTGGTACTAGCTTTCAAGCTTTACATTTACTTCCTCCAGGGGCCAAGAACGGTGAATCCAGCTGTGCAACATGGACCTGTGGAACCCTCCCCCCACCTCTACCTAATCCTCTCATACAAAATTTCACTGATTCACAGCGGTTAGTATGGCCGTGAGTCACGTGATCCATGTTTAAAGTCGGAATAATGCTGAGTTATGAAGTATAACAAAATATTAACAACACATTCTTCAAAAAACTTGGAACATTGCCAGAGAAACTTATAAATTGTTGACAGACGTTTCTTGAAAATATTTAAGGAGAGTGCGACGATCCAAAATCAGGCCATCCTTCTTCTACGAAAATGTAAGAGAATATGCAGAAAGTCGCTAAAATTTTCCAGCGCGCCAATTGAACTCACCAATATCAACAAAGAAAGCGTTAAAACATATTTTGCACGATGATTTCGGCATAGGAAAGGTGTGCTAAAATACTCCAAAAACTTCACTCCCAAGTAAAGGCAACATTGAGTGAATTACTATGTTGACAATCTTGAGTTTTTTGAAAAACCGAATTACTTGTGACGAAACTTAGATTTTCCAATATCATTCAGATTCTATGAAACAATCCATCCATTGAGAGAGCTACCAATTCCCCAGGAATCTCCTTATTAATTAGGTTCCTGCAGATCAGATTGCCAATTAGGATTACTATAAAAAATCTTTTGAAGACCCTTGTGAATGTATGCAATGGATAGATGTAGAAGAATGTATCATGGATCCTTCACCAGGTAAATGTTCCAGTTCGAAATGTGCTATCTATGAAGATTTATTTGTAAAAAACAGACCAGTGATGGAACATTCATCACATTCTCCGGACTTCGCATCGTGACACTTCCTGAAAATCAAATCCATGCTCAAAGGAACTAGAATGTCCTTGAATGTATTGGAAGCAAAAGCAACGCAACTGTTAAATAGCGTAACACAAGATGAGCTGCAGCACTGCTTCCAAGAGTGCAAGATACACATGGAACAGTTTAGACCAAAGAAGGAACTACATTGAAGGGAATAATATTGCCATTTACTGACTATTTTTTTTAAATAAAGTGTTAGAGCATGAACTCAGTTTCATTATTTCCACACCTCGTATGCTTGCTCTGAGCTTAAGTGTTTTTTCATTCAATTTACATATTTATTCATGAACAAAATTAATTTTTATTTATTTAACGTATTTCGGACCACCTCCGTAGCGCAATGGTAGAGCGCCTGTCTCTGGGTTCGATCCCCGGTACCGGCGTGAGGATTTTTCCCCCGCTGGGAGGTCTGGTAGGGTGAACTCAACCTCGTTAGGTCCTGGAAGGGCCAACTGAAGAGTACTTGATTGAAAAATAGTGGCCCCTGGTCGAGAAGATCGCGTAACCGGTCCCATTCATTAGGCCTGTGGTGGGCAGAGGTGGGGGACGCAGCGGTCGGGCGGTAGGCCTTAGCCTGGATGGGCTGTTGTTCTATGGGTATACGTTACTCTTTCATTTGAGTAGATAGGCACATTAATTACTGAGTTTTGCTATACAGTAAGAAAGAGGCATAAAAGACTATGTAGAAAGCAAAAGTACTATGAAAGTATGACTTCTATTTTGATTAATAAATGATGGAATATTCTCTTTTATCCAAGGAGATGGTTGCAAAAAGTTGAGAACCAATACTTTGAACTCTGAAATTTACAGATGCCTGCTAAATTACACATATGAAAGGAAAGTTTTATTCCTGGCCATTATCTATCATGTTCAAGCAAATACATTTTGAAATTTAGTACCTATACAACAGCATACTGAAGTATAACAAGGAAGAAAAGGCCTATTATTGTCATAAAGGAAATCTTGTTGATAGAGAAATGAAATAATATCTAATTCACATATAAGGAGAAAATTATACACTTTGAGTTGACTGAGACTCTGTACTTGACATACTTTATTTTCTTTCAACATGTTTCACCTGCACCTGAAGGCATTATCAAGAATTTGTCAACTGGAGTTGTATCTCCAGAGAGGTATCTCTGCCAGATGTGTAATTCACAGTTAACATTAATATTAATGATAATGATTTCCTTAATTCACCTCTGCAAAATTCTTTCTAATGTGAATGTATAGTAATATGAATAAATAAATCAGAAATGCGTTAAAGGAAAAGAAATTTGCCGTATAGACAAATACTGAAGATTTAGTTTTCTTCTTTATGCTAACAAGCTTATTGCTCGTGTGTTTTTAAACACCTGTGTGTGGGCAATGTTTAAAAGGTGGAATCAGGACTGAAAAATTCAATGCCATAGCCAGGATTTGAACCACAGATCTTTCGCATTGAGTGGCTGCTTTAGCCACTAAGCACTTAGTATTCTTCGTTTTAAAGATTGCTGGTTTTGACTCTACTTGAGTTTCAAACTAAAGAGCTTTAAATAACAGACCTAATTTCTTTTGACAGCACAAGGAAAAAAACAAACACTCATGATTTAGAAGTAGCTGCATATTCTTTGCTTCACCTTTAAGAAGTACAGTTACCAGGTTACGATAAAAACCAGTACCCAGCTAATTTTCCACCTAAAATGCAACTTACCTTCAACAACTTTTACTATTGCTGACACATTCAACTTGTCACAGGGCTGTCCATTCGTAACACCTTCTGTTACAAATCCTTGGGCAAGTCATGTTTGCCACCCACCACCTAATGGAAGTAGGTAGGACTACATCAGTCACAATCGTAAGCATTAGTCACAAACTCTGATGAAAGTTATGTACAAACATAGACAAGTGATTTTGTTGAATTTAGAGAATGAATTTTTTACACAAAGTAGTTAAGACAAAACACTGTAATTCCTTTGTGCCATGAAAGCAGTGACAGCTCAAACATTTTATACTCACTTCATTATATCTGTTCTTTATACTGTATAGTTGAATGCCCTTTAACTTAGATCTCCCTTCATAATATGTATCTACTTCTATGGAAAATGGTACTTAATGCTTCAGTAGTTATTAGACAAGCTATACGTTTACCAAAATAAAGTAGGAGTAACTTAATATTGTAATATTTCTGATCATAACATAATACAACAAGAATAACAAATTAATTAATGGTGCCATTATTAATAGAGAAATGGTAGTATTAATTTTGCACAACCTATGTCCTGTTTGAACTCATCCTAACCAATATCCAAACTTTGGTTGAATACTAGCTAAGTTTATCTCTTCCGGGCTTGTAGGCCATGGTTTAGAAGGCATCGAAGATACTGACGTTTCGCCAAGTACTGCATCTTCAGGGCATCTTTGAATTCTAACCAGTGTAGACAATGGATCATCTTACCCTGAAGATGACAAGTGCAGTTCTTGGCAAAACGTTATTTTCAATGCCCTCTAGACCATGGCCTACAAGCCCGGAAATGATAAACTTAGCTAGTAGTCAGGACACCATGAAAGCCTAAGTTTATACATTCAGTTGAATAGTTTGTTTCTTATATTAATATAAAATAATTTGTCAAAGTCTTCTAAGCAAATGTCCCAGAAAACAAATGATTGATGTTCCAAAATTTTGTTATAAATGATATGTCTACCTACATCTTCTACATAGACTGCAACATATAATCAAAATAATTACATTTCTATGCACAATTAAATATTATGTTATGCAACCAAGAAAGTGAAACTCCATAAATCAAAATTAAATTTCAACCTTGTCTATTGGCTGTTTAGCTTCCTTTTTTTTAACAATGTTTCCATGAACGCAAATGCATTCAGGAATCAACCATAACAATTTTATAAGGCTTCATCATATGAAATAAACTACATAAATTTACAGTTGAAGTTGTTAATTTTAGCACTACCACTAAATGTACAGCCTTAAATGTGGCACTACTTCTTTTCCGGAGAGGTACTAAGCTATTATATTTTTAGATATAACCTGTATAAATCTTCAGTAAATACATAACACTGAAAATAAAACATAACACCACTAGCAGAAATAAAAATTTACTCCTAAACTAAAATTAATTAACTAGTTCACAAGGTAATAAGCATAATGTTATGATTATTTATTTATGCTAACAAACTTACTGCTGGTGTTTTAAACACACAAACTGTGTGTCGGCAATGTTTAAGAGATTAAAGCCAGTTATACAAGCTCAAAATACCACTGTTGGAAGTTATTTCATGTTTAGGCATTAAACTGTGTTGTAAGATAACAGAATATGGTCTATCAAAAGGATAATTATGGAATAAGTTGTTCCATATCTTCATGCAATGATAACTCAAAATAAAAATGACTGCTTGGATCCTTTTTTACTTTATCTACTATGCATACTAAGTAAGGAAAAAAAAAAGCATTTTTAGAAAACACTGTGTGTGTGTCTGTGTTGGTCTGTCTGTGTTTGTCTATGTGTGTGTCTGTGCATGCGTACATGTGTGTTGATCTATCTGTGAACAGCATAACTCTAAACAAAAAGTTGGTTAAAAACCAAAGTTGCTATTTAAGTTTAATATCTTTTCAGGATGCAACACGAAGATTTTGAAGAAAATTTCTCCACCCTAAATTACCCTGTACATGGAAAAATTTTCAAAAATTTTTATTTTCTAAAAAATGGCTCTAACCGATTTTGAGATATTTTTATGGCATATGAAATGTATATTTTGAATTTTCTGGCTATAGCCTATGTAATCCTGTTTACTCTGGATGAGTTTTGCATAACTGGTAAACCTTAAGAGATAGACCAAATCTTACTACACAAAAAAGTGCTAACGCCCACAATTTATGTGCAAATAATTTTTTTTTTTAGAGTCAACCATTTCAGAGATATTCCTTGTTATTTGTATGACTTTTGGAGAACTTACACTTCCGTCAAATGGAACATTGCTATTCATTTTTTATATGTTAACCATGCAAAGAGAATGGAATTTGAAAGCTTTAAAAGATTTGACTTGCTCAAAGCCTACTGTATTCCCATATTCCACTTGCACCTTCAAGGAAATATACAATAAAATAATTTCTGCAAATGTTTATCTCAACTAACACAAAGAACATATAGGAATAAGAATTTGTAAGAATGTTTAGTACAAGGGTGTAGAAAGTCGTGTGAGTGCAACAATCAGATTTTTTTTTCTTTCTTTTTTTTGTTTTTCAGGTAATGTGAACATTTTCAAATCTAAACAGACCACATCCCCAATTAGTTTAGATTAGCAGGATTATACTGCTTCAAAAAGCAGATTCACAAGTTCTTACTTAATACATGTTTTTATACAGCTGGTGAATTTTTGCATTTGAAAGAATGAATTGTATATTTTATGTTCTTGTTTAACGTAAATACATTATTTATAAAAGTATTTTTATTATTGTTATAATTGTTATATATATTTGGAAAAATACCATTATATTGATACTGCTTTTACTATGTAATACCTACGTATATACAAATTTTGACAATTCCATATTATGTATTCATAATCAAAGAATGCAATAAATGAATTGAATTAAATACTGTATTCTACATTTCAAAAAACACTGTCAATGCAAATTCATTTTAAAAAAATTTAGTCCTTGAAGTGACAAAAGGATGCAGAAAAAATTGTGGCTATGTATAGAGAATATCTAAAATGTTCACTATGTTTGAAACAATTAATTTTTGTGCAGTCAGTTTCTATAAGGGTTCCTGAAATTCTTTCTCACACAGAGCACATGATTTATGTTTTAGAAAGTAACCACAAATGAAAACCCTTTGATCTGATGTAAATCATCTTGAAAGATTGTGCACGCTTAAAACATCAGATTTTAGTTCAGATAAGCTATGCCATTAGAAAAGCACTTCAATATATAAATGTAGCATCTAAAGCACCAGAATAGCAACTTAGTTGGCCATAGTGGCATTTATATAGACTCTCATGAAAATAAAATTCATCGGGAGTTTTCACTTTCAAATATCCAACATACACAGCCGAGTATATAAAAATTTAGAATATTTACATAATGTTTACAAATAAAATGGATTAGCATGTCTATGGAGAATAGATGAATATTCAGCTGTATGGGCTCAGTGATCTGTGATGCAACATGGATAACTTAACTTCCTGAAAGACATATTGTGTTACACAACTAAACATATATGGAAAGACCACCAAACATTCTTTAAAGATAGAGCTCTTATGAAACATTTAGTGTAATAAAGATAATAAAGACAGGCTCAGAGTTGTAAATTTGGGACAGCCTACTTCTTTTTAGAAAATAAATTGACCATTTCACTCTGATAGGACATGCACACTCTATTACAGTAAAATAAAACAGTCTTTATAAGACCTGGCCTAAAGTGGATAAAGTAATGAAACAGCATTGTTGACTATGGCCACTTTAGATGGCCATGAAATCATTATCTTTTAACCCCTCTTTTCTAAAATATTTAACGTACATTTTATGCTATAAAAACATTGTGGCACACATTAATAAAGTTATTCTTTTACACATTCAAACCTTTGATGCTGTTTAACTTCACAATTATTCAAAATTAGAAAATCACACCTTAGGAACATGTATTGTACAAGTTAGAAAACGTGACTTAAAAAATCCTCTATATGTATTTTAAATTATGGTAATTCCAGATAATAAAACAAATTTGTATTACACCTTCTTCTTAGATATTTACCCTTTTATGGTTTAGAAAAAAATGTGAACTGTCAAATAGAAACATTGGCAAATGTCTTCTTTGGGGGAGGGAAAATACTTATCTATATATACAAAATGTGAAATTTTCATCATTCAGATTCCTTTCCACGCCGGGGTATTGAATATTTACTAACCATACACCAAAGTGTCTCATTATAGTGCATACTGCTCTCCTCTTTGGTCTGCAAGGGCTGTTATTAATGTTTATTTTCTGTTTTACCTTGCTTGCAATTGGTATTTCAAGTAATTAGTATTAGCTTAATTTTAAAATTATAAAATTAATACTGCTCTTTTCTGAAAACCATTGTTTCTCTTACTTCTTAATAATCTGGTGTAAAAGTGTGCACTATGGTATACACAATTTACAAGCCACTTGGAGGAAATTCCTTGGCATGATTTGAATAGTTTTGTGGTCAAAGCTCTGCTACCTGTGAGATAAAATTATGTAATTGCATTTCCCTGATGTTCCATGTTTCTTTATAAATTATTATATTCTTTCTTGTTTGTTATTTACAGGGGCACATGGTGACAGGGAGATGTAAGGTGGAATGCCGGATGTGAGCCGTTCAGATTCCCAGTATTCTGATTCGTCCAGACCACGTGTATCATTCAATCGTGACGTCCATGTCAAACGGTTTGGTAGGAACATTTTGCATTGCTGTGATTTTATTTTTTACACCAATCATTTAATAAAAATACTGTAATCTATTTGTGGATATTTAAGTGTAAAAAATACAACAGTGCTTCAGAGCTTTGAGCTATGAGATTTTCACAGTAACATAAAATGTGTAAAATACATTCTATAAGAAGTTTTCATAACACTGCAAATTTCCAACGATCACAAAGGAAAAATAGCATTCAAACTGAGATAGAAATGCTACTCTCGAAAAATCTCAGTAAAAAATTATTGATGTTTATAGCAATAATACCACTAGCCATTCCAGTGATCTAAGCAAACATTTGTCCCTAACACACTAAGTGTGGGTTTGAATTTTAACAAATTGAAGTGCTTAGTTGAAGGGTATATTTAACCTTCCCTTCATTTACTTTAGGTTTACAAGCCTCTATCAGCATTTACTTCATTCTTCATCCAGCATAACGTATGGCTGAAATACAAACTTAGAAGAAGTAACAATATAAGAGCTTTTTTATAATGTAGAACTTGAAATTCCAGATGATAATTTAAGAAATTAAAAGAGTTTAACTTTAACAGACTGCAGTTTGTTGTTTATATTGTACATTCTACAATCTATGAATGATGTTTTTGATGCAACTTTTTTTAATAATTTACCATTTTCTATCATATCTGTAAGTCTGCAACATCATAAATATATTCAAATAATTAAAATAAAATTACAGTACAATCTGTTCAAAACAGAATGGCACTAATGATTTTGTGTTATATTTGTCAGAACTGCACATTATTAAGGTATTATTTATTTTTTCTTCTGATTAATATTTTCATTGTCAAAGTCAGAAGAAGTTGTATTCTGCATTTCATTGTACAGTACTCCCTTTACTATTCATCACATGATACCTTTTTACTATCTTGATGTACAGCCTTACTTTATGCCAAAAACTGTTCTGCAACTAACAAACACACTATCTTAATAAAGTTCTGGTTTATGGAGAAATTTTATGTCATCAGTACTACCATGGAATATTTTTGAGCAAGGGAGGGGGCATGTTTAGTACCAAGTGATTATGGAACTGTATTGTAATTAATAACAAAAACTAAAAAGAAACAAAACAAATGTATTATGGAATAATGTTTGCATGGTAAACATTCAACAACTTTTAAGTATATAATCCTCACAAAATTTGCTATTTTAATACTAATACAGTTTATTTTTATAAGCTTTATTTAACATAAAAATATTTGAGTTTGCAATTTTCATTCCAGAGTTTGTTTTTTAAAGAATCGCTACATATTTCCCATTAACCGAGTTGATTTCAGCTTAAATGTTTTATTTTAAAATAACATTAATTTAAATGAAAATTATTTATTTTAAAAAGCAAGCTGAAGGGATAATTGTCTTTCTATTTCCCCCTTATAGATGTCCCTGTATGTAACATATTCATCATATCGCTAATAACACACATATATATTCTTACTTTCTCTACTAGTAAGTTGAGGAAGTACTGTATTCCACCCAAAAATTTGATGTCAAGATTTGCCAGAAATATATGTTTTGAGGCCCCCTGAATCCAAAAAAGCATTTTTAAAAAAAAGTCTGTGTGTGTGTGTGTGTGTGTGTGTGTGTGTGTGTGTGTGTGTGTGTGTGTGTGTGTGTGTGTGTGTGTGTGTGTGTGTGTGTGTGTGTGTGTGTGTGTGTGTGTGTGTGTGTGTGTGTGTGTGTGTGTGTGTGTGTGTGTGTGTGTGTGTGTGTGTGTGTGTGTGTGTGTGTGTGTGTGTGTGTGTGTGTGTGTGTGTGTGTGTGTGTGTGTGTGTGTGTGTGTGTGTGTGTGTGTGTGTGTGTGTGTGTGTGTGTGTGTGTGTGTGTGTGTGTGTGTGTGTGTGTGTGTGTGTGTGTGTGTGTGTGTGTGTGTGTGTGTGTGTGTGTGTGTGTGTGTGTGTGTGTGTGTGTGTGTGTGTGTGTGTGTGTGTGTGTGTGTGTGTGTGTGTGTGTGTGTGTGTGTGTGTGTGTGTGTGTGTGTGTGTGTGTGTGTGTGTGTGTGTGTGTGTCTGTGGACAACATAACTCAAAAACAAAAAGTCGGTTAAAAACCAAAGTTGGTATTTAACTTTAATGTATTTCAAGGATACAACATGAAGATTTTGAAGAAAATTGCTCCACCCTATACTACCCTTTACACCGAAAATTTTTCGAAAATTTTGATTTTCTTGAAAATGGCTCTAACGGTTTTGATTAAAATGGCATGTTTAAGATATTTTTATGAAAAATTAAATATATATTTTGAATTTTCTGACTATAGCCTATGTAGTCCTGTTTACTCTGGATGACTTTTGAATAACTCACAAACCGTAAGAGGTAGACAAAATCTTACTGTACAAAAAATGTAGATCTTGCTAGAACACACAATTTATGTCTAAATAAATTTTTTCATAAAGTGAACAGTTTTGGAGACATTTCTGGTTATTTGTGTCAGTTTTGGAAAACTTAAACTTCATCAAATGCAACATCATTGTTCATTTTTTATATGTTAACCATGCAAAAAGAACGGAATCTCAAAAGTTTAAAAGATTTGACTTTTACTCAAAGCCTGCTATATTCTCATATTCCCCTTGCACCTACAAGGAAATAAGCAAAATGATAATTTCTGCAAATGTTTATCGAAGAAGATATAGGAATAAGAGTTTGTAAGAATGGTTAGTACAAGAATAGAGAAAATCACGCGAGTGCAACACATCAGATTTTTTAAAGATGGGGTTATAATTTACTTAGGTCTCAATATGGACAGGTTTCACTGCAATAAAATTAATAATATAGCATTATTTTCCTGGCAAAAATACTTAACAAATGCTGTACTATTTATCATCATCGTCATCATTATCATCATTATTCATCATCCATCAATTATCAGCCATTACCATCATCATTTTTAACAGTTGTATATGTAATAAAATTTATGTTATTTTAGGTGCTCCCAGTACCCCAAGGGTTGCTGGTGCCCTTACGGGTGATGGGGAACGCCGCCCTGTGCCATTAGCAATACATCGAGAGGATCCTAGCCGTCTGTCAAGACGAGAACTAGCAGAACAAGCTAAGCGTGTTCTAGCAGATGCTGATAATGTGAAATGTGTAAGCCAGTCCCTTTTAGACCCAATATTAAAGAAAAGCAGCACAAATTCAGCAAAGAAGTTCAACACTCTACCTCCCCTTCGAAATAAAAGACACAGACAAAGCAAAGTTAATCACAGCTTTGTAGAAGAATCACAGTCATCATCTCCAGAGAGAAGTGCTTCAAGAGAACCTCGTAAACATTTTAAAAGTGCAGACAACAGTGTGGATGAAGGCTCACATTTATCTTCAGAGAAAGATATTTCTAAAGTAAAGGGAGGGAAAAGATTTCTTGTACCTTCTGTATTTGCCTCCCTTGATCGTTCAGAGAGAAAGAAAAACAAAAAGCAGGTTCAAAATGAGCATAATAGCAGTAGGCTTAGGAAAAGTAAAAACAATTCATCTAGTTTGACTGATCTAGCAGACTCTGGATCTTCTGCGAGAATAGCTGAGAATAACAAAAAGAGAAGGCATGCTGTGAAAAGAAGCATTAGTGACGTTGGAACAAGGAAACCAGATAAATACAAGAAAGCAGGACTATTTCTTTCCATAGATCGACTTACTGCAAGAAAAAGCAAGAATAAGAATTCTGCAGTCCACAGTGATTACTCTGATGCCTCTCCAGCTTATCCAAGGAAGAATATATTGAAGAAAAGTCACAGTGATTCAGAATCTGTGCCTTTGCACCATAACTTGCATACTGAGAGACATAAAAAGAAGCAACTGTCACCAATAATAGAGGTTGCTCAGAAAGATGATTATTTTCACAGGAATGATAAGAATTTGGACTTAAGCTCCAAAAAAGCTGAAAGTAATAATAAGAGAAACTCTGAAGATACGATGCTACACAGTAGCCAGCTTCCAGCTGATAAACCTATTTTAACTCGTGGCCAAAAGGTGGATTTTATGGTAAAAAAGTTAAGTCAGGAAGAAACGCATATTCGTGGACCTCCAAGAGGAATATCATCTACTGCTGTACTGGTCACCCCTGAACACAGCAGACAACACAACAACAACTTACCTTTCTCATATACAGAACCCACACTACAAAGTGAGTCCAGGTCGCCTACACGTGACAGCCTACACAGAAATAATGTTCCAGCTAAAGTGCCCACTGCAACAGGCGATGGCCAAGTCATATATGCAGAGGTTGTAGTCAGTGGAGGTGGTAATGGTGGAGGTGCACTCAGTAAGCAGACAGTTCATACTAAGGTGCCTTCAAGTGACACAGTGCAACTACATCAAGAGGAACCCATACATCCCAACCTACATAATCACTTTTCTGAAGATAAACACTTTCATGAACCAAGAAACTTTTCACAGCAAGAGCACACAGTAAAAGTAAAAGTTTCAGATTCTAACCAACATACATCAGACGACGAAGGACTAGGGCTCAGTATGGATCACGGAGGCTACAGAAGAAGTTCTCTGGACTACATCGAAGAAGGTAGAGAGTATTATAATAGTGGAAATACCTATAAAAAGAGAGATAATAGACTACTTAGTAAAAATGATGACGACGATGGCTACTGGTATGAATCTTCACGCAGGGATTTTACATCTGAATATGATGGTGGTATCAGAAAGGAGTATCAGATGCATGAAACAAAGCACAGAAGCAGCAATCACATCATCAGCTCTTCTGAAAGAGGAAGAGCTGACGGAATGGACTCAAGGAAAAAGGATCTGTTACTATCAGAATCCTACAGACCCAGATATGATAGCGGCTTATACAATCACAATGATGACATTGCTTCACCACCATTGACACGTAAGTCTAAGGATGACTACAGAACAAGGGAGAATTTTACAACAGAATTTGCTTCAGACTCTAGGATAATCCCTCCAGGTGATGATATGTCATACAGAAACTACAGTGCACATGATGAAAAAGATATTTTGTCTCGTAGCATAGACAGTAATGATCTCAGTTTAAGAAGAAATAGGTTGGAATCAAGAATTGAAAGTCAGATGAAGGATCGCTTTGTAAGTACAAAATATAATTCAGACCGTTCAGATTCTAAAATTACAGACAGTAACAAGAAACATATATCAAATATTAATTTAAACGCACGGCAAGAAATTCTTAGCTCGCAGCTAAGCTCAGGAAGAAATTCCCCATATCATGACACTATTCGGCAGGAAAATGTTAAAAATATTGCCATGAAAAGCAACTATGCTTTTACATCCTCAAGAACACATGATTTTGACAGCTACAATAAAAAGGACTTATTAGCAGACTCTGGGATTGAAATTGACTATCGTACCAAAGATCCTGCAGTAAGTACCAAAAAATATGAAAACAGAGCATCACCCAATGAACACTTAACCTCTAAAACTCAAACAATGCATCACAAAGTTGTAAATAAACCAAGTGTTGATTCCTATCAGCATATTAATGATGATGACCAGGAAACAGATGAAAATTATAACCACCATAATATTGTGAATCATCATAAATCCAGCTATCACCACAAAACTAAGTCAAATAACTCATTTACATCAACTCAGCTTATTAAGGAGCAAAAGCATTCTGAGGCTATTCCAACATCAACAGTGCTGATTCGACACTGGGCACCATCGGCTAAGGATGATTCACCCCCACCTAAACACAAACATTCAATTTCAGAAAAAGAAAACTGGAAAAAGGATGCACCACCTTCTGAGGAAGAATACAGTGATTATGAGAAAACACTGCCCACACCGCCCATTGAAACAATAAAAGAAAGTGGCAAACCACAAAAAAAGCTTGAAGAAAAGGAAAAACAGAGCAGCAGCAAAGAATCTAAACAAGACAAAAAGGTTCAAAAGAAAAAGCCAAGCTCTGCCATGGATAGAGTGAAGCAACTATTTTCACGAAATGATAAATCAAAGAAGAACAAAAAGAAAGAAGAAAAAGTGAAAGTGACAGTGGAAAATGTGGCTGAAGAGGAGGATCTATTGACATCTCGCTACAGGGAATATAAAGGCAGTGATATGGAATTAGAAGATGAGCAACCAAAACTTTCTTCTAGAGAAAAATATCAACGGGAAGGTAATGACTTAGAATCAGATCGAGAGAGAATCAATAGGTCATACAAAAATCATAGACCAATAGAACCTGATAGCCCAAGATCTTCACCTCAGGATCGTGCACATTACAGAAGCAACACAATGCTGGATGATAACCAAGTGCAACACAGCCCAAGACCTACTCACAGAAGGAAGAACCCAAAGCAAATAGAGGAAGAAGATGAAGAAGCAAGGTTTTCACATAGAAACAACATGGGATCAAAATACATAAAGTCAACTGCTACCAGTGATCATAAGGTAAGCACAAAAGAATATTTATCATTGCTTTAAATCCAAAACCTTGTTGCTTGTGCTACAGTCATTTTTATATGATTGGCATTTTGATAGCTTAACAATAGAAGCATTTACTAATTAAGCAATCAGCATAAATAGTGCTTAATAGTGTCACAGAATGTATTGTAAAACCAATACAGTTGATAAACATTTTTTAACTGATCAAAACAAAAATAAACCTAAAACTATTCAAAATAAAAACATATGCTCTAAACATTGCATCAAAAGTCACTTTGATTGACTGGATATACTTTTTAGTACAATCTTACCAGATACTTTACTTTACAAGTTCAGTTGTATTTTAGTTGTACTAAAGAGAAAATTGCAAGTAAACTTACCTAGAGCTTGGATATAATTAGACTATTTCACAATGAAATGCAGTATAATAAGATTAAAAGTAATAAGATTGAAGTAATTCAAACAATGAAACTAATAATTGAAGCATAACCTTTGAATAGACAATGCAATTAATTACTATCAACAGCTTCTGAAAATGTTTATAAAACAAGGAAATATTCTAGTAAAGAGCACAATAGCTTTAGTGATGTAGTTTCGTTATTATTTAAAAGAGATATAGATGTCAACTGTTTTAGTAGTTACTCTATGAAGAGAGATGAATGAAACATTATGGCACCATTTGTGCTTTCAAGCACTTCTTTCAACAGAAATTAAAGTTTATGCATTTTTTATAACATCCTAATTTAAATACAGAACAATTCACTGTCATCTTAATGAAGTATACCACAGAACAGCAGATGATCAATATGTTTTATCACCTTCACTTTGTCCTTCAAATGACTAGTTTGCCCAAAATTTAGCTTTCATATTTTTTTATAAACTTTTCAATTTTTGCTATGGTAAAGAGCTTAAAGATAGGTATGTGTTACCACACTGCCCACTCATGCCTACTATAACTATATGTTTCATAATTATTGCTTTCATTTTACTTTTTCTATGATGCACCTAATAAGTAAAGTATATCTGTGAACAGCATAATTCAAAAAAGGAAAGTCAGTCATTTCTGAGATATTCATTGTTATTGGCTTGGGTTTTTCAATACTATCATTTTTGAAGTGCTGTAGCTATTTGCTTGTTGCTTGCAATGTAGTGCAAAGAGTATGGAGTTTCGAGCTGGCATATAACTACCCTTTTAAAAACATTTGACCATTGTGTCTCATTTATCCTCTTTGTTCCTACAATGAAATATGTAATGAAACCATTTCTACATATGCTTATTTTGATTACACTAAAATAATAATTTTGTAACAACAAATAGTAGAAGAAATATAAAAATATGCGATAGTAAGTAAAGTTGTATGAATATAACACATTGGACTTTTTTGTGTTTAAATAAATATACAATGTGTTAGTCTTCTTTCAAATGTTAAACAATTTATTTCTGCTCTATTAGTTATGTTCTGTTAGTTACTAAATAAAAATAGCCATCTTACTTTTTGCCTTTTGAATGACTTACAGAAAATTGTGATCTTTTTGGCATCTTTATCGTATAATCAAAACCTACTGTACTAATTATTTATTTATGCCAACAAACTTACTGTTGGTGTTTTTAAACACACAAGCCGTGTGTGGGCAAGCGGAAGGTCTGTGGTTCAAATCCCAGTTGTGGCAATAGAGCGTCCGCCCAGCAAGCGGAAGGTCTGTGGTTCAAATCCCAGTTGTGGCATTGAATTTTTAAGTTCCAGTTCTACCTCTACTGTACTAATTTGAATTTTGCTTTAATCGCATATAAATAAAATTTAAAAAAAATTTAATTCTGTATTTCTCATGTATAAACATGTTGCTTATCACCTCACAAGCACTGCCTTGTTTTCAAGCTACTGGGGCATTCAATAAGTTCTTGAAAAGCCAAGGAATTACACTCATAGCAACGAAAAAAAGTTTGCATTCAGTAACCGTCGTCTCTTACCAGATGGCAATTAAAGTTTCAGTTACATTGATCACATGGTTTTGTTGCCATAGGGGATGGAATCAAAAAACTTGTGTTTATTAAGATAGATAGAAAAAAATTAGCGTGCAGTAATTAAACTGCTTCTATTTAAAATGTTTAATACCAAAAGAGATATAAGTCAACTTGCATGTAGTTCATGGCACATCTGCTCCTTGTTTGCAACAATTTACAATTGGATAAATGAATTTAATGCAGCCATACATCCACAAATTATCCACAAACTATGTAGCCCTATTTGTAGTATAAAATCAAATGCAGGGTTTTAAACTAATATTTAATTTCTCTTTTACAGGAAATACAACAGGGTGATTACCATCCACCTACCAGGCAGCGCTTAGCCACACCTAGTCCTAGTCCAAGTCCTATTCCTCAGCGCCCTTACAACAAGTCTACGTCTGCTACACTCAACAGGATAAATAATAAGAATAAAGAGCAACATGGAGGAAGCTGGTTCAAATCTCTTGATAGGCTGGGAAAGCGAAGCAAAAAGAATAAGGTACTTATAAAATTACTTCCATAAGATTAGGTCTATCACACAAAATGTAAACAACCGTGGCAAAGCGTCACAGATATGAAAGTGGGTGTAATCAGGTGACCACTATATGTGTACAGTCGGGTGAGTAAACAACTACATCATGGCATTGCTATCGACTGTAGAGCATGTACTGCCTATGTTTACATATTTTCTTATACTGTATGCAATATACACGGTGCAAACAATGTATACTACATAACTCTAATGCATGCAATATTTATTGTATTTTTACAATATTTAAAATAGAATTTTGGTACAGTATGAGCACAATTGCCGTTTTAATATACAATGCATTTATACATTTTAATATGCATATGCATTTTAATTTTCAGCAGTATAGCTCATATCTTTAGTGACACAATATTCCATAAGATGTACATTTTTTGTTAGTTGCTCTTGCGCATGCACCAATTGCAGTGAATCACCACATACATCTTGAAGTTACTGAAGGTAAATCTCTTAAGATTTGCTGTAAGATATTCCCTATATCATGAAAAACTGCATTCTACGTCACAAATTGAATTGTCAGTCACAGAACCTCTTATATAATCAAGTACCTCTCCATGTGTATATTTTAAGTACCCCTTCCATATTGTTCTTGCATTTGGTATGCTTCTTTTTGTGTACTTTTCCATGAAACTTTTAACACATGGATTGTGCAATTTGTTAAACGAGATATTAGTCTGTATCATCATGTTGCATAAATCTGCAAAAAAGATCAGATTATGTGCCTGGATATGAGGTAGAGGGCATAATTTCACCCTGTTGTTTTTACCCCACCAAATGCGCCTGTTGGCAATGTCATTTATTGTAACAATATTGACACTGTTAAAGCATTTCTTCCCTCCTATTTCTGAATGGCACAGTTTTCATTGTATTAAATCACCATTAATAGTAAAATACTGTGAACCAAATTCTTTAATATATTCCTGTATTTTCTCTTAGTGTGTTTTACACATATTGTATTTCTGCATACAACCACGTATGTGGTCAGTGGCCAGAGAAAGAGACACGGAATCAGCACTTGAAGACAGCAGGACAAGGTGCAACGTGTATGCGCATGGACTGTACAGGGAGTGGGATAGCTCTGATGGCACTGCCTAAAGTCCAGTTGCAGTCCAACCTAATTTCTGTTCGTTCTCGCATTAGCGCTTAAGAAATCCTCAGCCCAGTGATCATATATAACACAAATATATAAGGTGGTAGTTTTTTCTTTTCTTTTTTGGGGGTTGGGGCAGGTGAGCTTGAATAGAGTTGATGCATAATGCCAATATATTTGTGGATATCTGTAGTGTCAGTACACAGTGAATAAATACCATGTTGCAGCTTATGGTGTGGTTTAATTGCTAATAAAACAACATACTATATTACTTATAAGCAAATAATTTAAGAAAAAAACTCATATTTACAGGAACAAGAAACTAATGATGAGTATGAAGATGATTCAAAACTGCAAAATAACAGCAGCAATAGCAGTAAAAATCTGAGATTCTTTGGTGATACAGATCAAGAATCTGTAACATCTGCAGCCCAGCACTCAAAACATGCAGCACTAAGGCGTTATAAAGCAAACACCAGCACCAGTGGCAGCAGTAGTCATAACAGACTGAAGGTTCCATCACGTAATGCTGCTCCACGCCACCACCGCAGTGCAGGAGATATGGCTACTAGTTCAGCAGAAAGTACTACAGAGGGAGATAGCAGCCAGCAATCCCAGAGATCTGTATACTTGCATGCTGCTACAGGTTAGTCACTCATTGTAAAAACAATGAGACAAACATGTACTTTGAGAGGTAGAATCAGAACTGAAAAATTCCATTCCACAGCTGGGATTTGAACCACAGACCCTCCACTTACCAGGCACGTACTCTAACCATTAAGCTACTGTGACCACCTGCCAGAATGACCTTGAATTCTCCAACCGATCTGTATTTCTCCCGGTAAACCACAAAGGCAGTCTCACGTCAGATGTAAATGGAAAGTCTGTGGTTCAAATCTCAGCTGTGGTATTGAATTTTTCAGTTCCAATTCTACCTGTCAAACATTGCCCATATACGACTTGTGTGTTTAAAAACACCAACAGTAAGTTTGTTGGAATAAATAAATTAAATAAACATGTACTTGTCATGCAAACATCTCAAAGTTATTAGATTTTAAACAAAATTGTTAAATATTTTTAAAAAATTACATTTATTGCATGTAATGGATATTAAGTGTTGGGAGAGGTGTTGTACAGGTGTTTTTCTATTCACTGATGACACCAATGTGGTGGTTGACCAGTAAAATCTTAAATGAGTGTGTAATTAATTTGAATTATGTTTTGAACTGTACGTTATGTTGGTTTAAAGCGAACAAATTATCTAGACAAAACAAAAGTTGTTAAATTTATAACTCACTGAATATCACACACTCCAATGGAAATCAGGGTTAATAACATGTTATTAGAATAAATAGACAACATTCAATCTCTGAGTCTTCAATGCACAGATATTTAGATTGAAAAGCTCACATTATGTATTCATATCCAACCTCAGCTCTGCCTTTTATGCTGTCCAAGCACTGGTAAATGCAGGTTCTGTGGATACTTTACATTAATACACTATGCCCCAAAAGCACCCTGGTAGTCATAAGTTAAAGGGGTCATACATCGAGGGTAACTTTGTTAGTAACATATGCATAAAAATAAACCTACATGTATACATAATACAAATCATAATTTTAATTTGCGTATACAATTCCACTTTCCTCTCCTTAGCTGTGTCTTTGTCAGCTTCTTATTGAAGCCTAAAATATTAAATACCATCCTTCTTTCTAGAGAGAGCATAGCCATAGCAATCAATCTCTCTTTTCCCATCACACCTCTGAGAAAATCTTTATTTCAATGATGAAAAACTCTGTTCACTTCCCACTACTGTTATTGGGAGTGTAACAATTATTGTCAGTACACAGACACATTCTGAGAGATATGCGACAAGTTGTTCTAGAAGAAGAATGACAGAGGGCAGGCACCATTCACAATATGCAGATCTTCTTGTATACTATTACTTTTATATAAAAACTTGAAATAAAATTAATTCAATGTTCACTACTACACTGGAACTTAAGAACTGCCCAGTTCAGTTTGTTTCATGCAGAAAGCGAGAAAAGGGAAGGTCATAAAACCATGACCAGTGTGTGCATTCATGCCAGTCTCTTTCTCTGTTCAGTTCTTGTCCTCACTGATGGGCATTTCTATCTGTGACTGAGTTAGGCCTTAACAGTTTTACCTGTTTTTCCAAATTCAAATGCACTAAAAGTGGCAGATGTAATTTCTCTTCAGTGACAATTCTGTTTCTTCTTCTTCTTTACCTGATTACCCTCCCCTTATGTAGGGTTAGACGCCTGTCAGGGAGCAGAGGAACTTATGCACCGGCCAGAGTGAAGACCTGGAAGCAGGTGGTCAACCAAGCACCAGATATGATAGTGAGGAAGAGAATGATATGAAATGCAGGTAAAATGGATGAATGGAAAAGTGATGATGGAGCAATTGGTGGAATGAGTATGGGGTAAACCAGAAAACCTGGAGAAAACCCGCCCTGAGACCACTTCATCCACAATGAATGCAGGCCCCTGGGATTGAACTTGAGCCCCCTAGGTGGTAGGTGAACAATCTAACCACTCGACCACAGCGCCGCCTGACATTTCTGTTTTAAAGAAATTAAATTGCTTTAATGATTAAACATGCTATCCTGGCTTGTAGGCCTATGTTTGGCATCTTTACAGGTGATTCGGTGGTTGGTCAGAGCACAAGTGAGTTTTCTGCAGAGAATACATCTGTTTTTATGACTGTGGGTGGGGCCTGTCCAGTATGGTGTTCTGACATCATCTAAATTGCTGCAAAAAAGGGGAACTTCCCTCACAGACTTCTGCAAAGACTAGAACAAACTAAGATATATACACATGCGTTATTCTATCATCATTGTCATCACCATCACCATCATTATTATTTCTATAATGAAAAATTATTGAAGTATATAAAAGAGCAACAACTAATCTACAGTTTAGTTATCTTCATTTTTTCCTCTAAGGCTTCTTGTTTCACCACAACTTACTATATCTGTTTTTTATAAATTACACGTTATATTGAAGTTCTGAGACTGCAACAGTGACTGAATAAATGGCCACATATAATCTTCACATGACTTATCTCTCACCTGTTCATTATCATGTGTTCCCATCTTTGGCATAATGTTACTAGCATTACACACAGCTTTTATCTCATATCTTTGGTACATATACTCTTATCAACATTGCACGTAAGTTTTATTTCCTTTTATTGAATGATTAAATAAACATAAGACAGCTGAGTTGTTAGTGTTGGTTTCACCAAACATCTCTGTATTTGAAAGTATTTAAACTATTCTATGAAAGATTGATAAAAAGTGTTAATAAACGTTTTCAGTGTACTCAGCGTTTTTCTGGTTTAAAGACCGACAGCTAGATACCCCTTCTTCCTTCTATATTTGACTTTTTGGACACAAAGTAACTAGTCTATTTGATTTCTCAAGCTTCATAGGGTCTCAAGATCCACATTTCTGGTTAAATCTGAAACTGAACTTCTTGAAACAACAGCAATACTTCCTCAGAAAATAAAAAGTAATTAAATTATGCAGAAGGCACTAAGAAATAAAATGACTCAAGTTAAAAATTCATAATTTTTTTCTGAACATCTGAAGACATCTTCTTCAACGGATAGAGATACGAATAGAATAAATAGAATGATTCTCAGGCTTTTCCAATACACAATAGCAATCACCTATTTTACTTAAGCAATGGTATTACTGAAGATCAACAATAAAACAAATATTTTGCAGCTAATATATCTATTATTGACTGGAATTTGGTTTTATTTTAGTTTTACGAGACAATATTAAAAACAAATGATGAGCTCTTCTTTCTATAATGTTTCAGTTGGTGATATCCCTGGTCCACCAAAATCACGTACAGGTGTAGCACGAAGAGCCCAGAGCAGAGAAGAATTATCATCAACTGCTGGTTCCTCGCGACTGCAGCCTCGAACACGAACTGTGTCACGTTCTGTATCAGTAAGTATGGGTTATTTATTCTGAGAAATTATTGAAGGTTATACAGTTTATTATTTCCATAAACATTTATAAATGTTTCTCTTGACTGTGACAATCAAGTGCAGTGGTTAGCAAACAGGTCTCTAAATGCAGAGATTTTAGGTTTCAATTCCTAATGGAATGTTTCTCATTCCCTATCCTCCTTAATCTTAAATATGAATGAGGTCTGAATATGCATGTGATTCAAAGTTCAAAATTAAATGAAACTCAAAGATGAACACAAAACAGAAATAAATTAAGATCATCTTCAAATACCTGAAGTTTATGACAGTGTTGTTGAAATCAATAGTGTAAAAATTGAGTCAATTAAAGACATAAAAAACACTCACTGTTTAAATTTCCTTGAGATAGCCTTTGAAGCATGTTCCAGAAAATTTAAAAAGTGAGTGTTGCTTTGTGTTATTAATTGACTCAGCTTTTACTTCCAAGTTAAAATCCTATCTGATGCAGGGCCTCCTACGAGATATGACCTTAGACTTTAAAACAAGCAAATAATAATGCACAAACTTGTTGCTACAAGATTTTACCAACCGCCCCCACCCCCAAAAATATTGCAATTAAAATTAAGTGTTTTGCAGCTAAATGCACAAAAGCTTGAAGAACTGCCAGGATAAAAATTTTATGAATCCTTCAATGTTATATCAAGCATTTAAATATATTCTATATTTAATTAGTTGTGTGAAGTGATGAAGAGAACTAGTTATATTTATAATGTGTTCTTTTTCTTTTATTTACTGCTCAACAACCAACCAAGCAAGCATTTTGAAAATAAAGTGTAACAATGTCGTGATTACTAATATTGCACTTTCAAGAAGAGCTATCATTAATACACACACTTCACAACATGCTTGATCTATTTGTTAATATACATACAACAGTCTTTAACTACTTCAGTCATGTAAGTGGCTTTGTCTTTAAAAACAGTTGTTTGGTAGTGTTTACTTTCTCGTATGCACATTCACTCTTGGCTCAAGTGTAACAGAAGAAAATAACAGCTGAAATTTTCTGAACATTAAACTACAAATCTCCACATTATTGAATAAAATACGTCACTAACAGAAATATTTATGTAATAAGTAAACAATCCTTTAGATTGTGACTCAAGTGAATATTTAGTGCATGGCTAATTTTCACAAGAAGATTGTGCACAAGTTAATAGATTTTATGCAATCCTAGTATTAGGAAGTCATAATTAATTCCAGAGAATTAATTTAATTTAATTTTCTTGTTAGCCAAAAAGATGTCATGGTTTCACAGCAACAAAGAAGCTTGCTTAGTTATTTACAAAGCCAAAGAAATTTTGCGTGTATTTATAAACTGAAAGAAGGAAATAACTTGGCTGATATTCCTATATAGAACTATTGAAGGAAATTGATGAAGTTGAAGCACAACTTTTCCATGAATTTTCAGTTATTAGCCAAGAACAAAAAGTTTGTTAAACAGAAAAAAACTAAGTAACCTATATTGTAAGTTGGAATGAACATTAAATTTATAATAACTTATGTCAGTATATCAATTAATGAAGATTTTTAGTTATATGTTATATATGCATTGCCTACTAAAGCGCGTTTCACCCTTAGAAGACAGTACACATTAAATGGAGCGCAGTGTTGCAACATGTACCAGTTGCGAATCTTTCTCCGTCAGCGACTCGAGGTGGCCGGAGTCCTGCACTTAGTCCTTCAATTGCTGCTTAACTTTGGTATCCCTCCATGCCTTTGTCACTGTATGACCTAAATTTACAAATGGCTCGTCTGTATAAACAACTGATTTCCCCTGGTCCCTAAACCTTTTTACGTTTTTTAGATATTTATGTTGCCATCTGATGATATCAATATCGTCTCTTTCTATTAATATTTACTTGTTACCCCTTCTTTCATATTCCAACCCCAAATCATGGAAGAACTGACTAAGAGTGGCCCTTGAGAAATTTGGTACGGTCTCATCACTGTTGAATCATGACAAAATTATATTCAGCATGGGTGGAATATTTGCAAACTGCAAAGAATGAACAATTCGCCACACTCCACCTTGCACTATTCAATCATATTGCGTTAACCTATCGTTTTGTGTAGTCCCGCCCTTTTTGCTTTCTTTTTCGATGGCGTTCTTAGAGGTCCTTTCATTAGTTCCTTTTTAATCCTACACGCTACTGCTTCTGAACACCCGATAGCCTTAGCTGTTTCTTTTACTGCCTTACACGCATTTTGCTTCAAAAATAATCTAACACATCCATAATTATTTGGCGTTCCTTACTTCTTAATTTACCAACATCGACTCTTCCTAGCTTCCCCCTCCATAACTACAAATATTTACAAAAATATTAAACAAATAACGCAATAACAGTTCACAGTTACACACACAGCTTCTTTCGAACTAATGTTAGTGCTGCTCCTTACACTATCTTCTGTGTCAGGCCTGACGCTGAATAGATGAATACCTTTTGTTTGCCTTATTGGATAAAAGAAAGAGGTTACTGCCTTTTGTTTATTTTAAAAACTTTCTCCAACTTTCCTCAACATTTGTTCTCGCTGGTTCCCTGATGTAAACTCAATAACAAAAAAGTTTCACACTGCGTAATGTAACGGATTAATTAGTGGGGGGCACGAACAGCAGTTTGAAGAGCCAAAAAGAGAGGGTGGTTGGCAAGAGATGGAACAGCTTGAGATGACGTCAGAGACAAAAGCCGATTGTCTATGGGTTTCTACTGCGTGGTTAGTGTGCGGTTGAGAGTCTACCGTGAGATGTGACCAGGTGTGGGTCCGCCATCAGCAAGGGGAAGTAGAACCCGGGCACCAGTGCAAGTGGGCACGGCGATCAGTCGTGGGGAATGCAAGATAGGCGCATAAGCCTCATTCTCCCAGTTACATGGAATTCGACTTGGTGCATGTGGTTCCCTTTGGCAAAGGAGCGGTATGGACTTCTGAGGTGGTTGAGCCAGTTAAGTCTGGTAAGAGACGTCGCCTATGTGCAAAGGAGGCTTCGATGAATGGCGGTGAAAGCTGAGGACACCGTTGTACACTGTCGACCAGGGCGTGGCTACTCCAGGCTGGAAGTTCTCCGTACATCCTATATCTTCTAGTGCCGACATCGGGATGAGTATCAGTTTAGTTAATAATACTTTGTAGGAGTGGGAAAACTCCAGAGGGACAGTTAACAAAGGGGGATTGCTCTGTACGAGGCCCCTTATCAGTAAACCGGAGAGCAACTCGGTATAGGTGGATATTGTCACAGACTGTACGCAAGATTTCCAGCTAGTATTTTCTCTGTAATTATCTGATTCCAAATATAGGAAAGGTTCTTGTTTTCATTTTAGAATTTTCATGTTAATATTTAATAGCGTTCATTATCAAATTTGTGGTTTCATTTTAATATTTATAGGTTACTACGTAACGGAGTCCATTGTTAAAATTATTGTTGTCTTTACTAATTGCTTGTTAATATTTAACACTTTTCATTATAATAAATGTTATGCTATGCTGTAGTTTGTTGTGTTACTTGGTAGTATCCTGTCACGATCCTGCGGAATACGCTAGTAAGGAAAGGGAAAGGGAAAGGTAGTAGGTGTAAGCAAAACGCAAAAGGAGCGTAACACTGGTAGCAGAGCCATTTTGTCCTACATACACGTTTTAGTGTCAGTGGGAACATTTAACAGGATACTACAAAGTACACAACATAGTGTTTGAGGTCAATTATATTGTCAGTGTCATAATGGAAATTGTATTTCAGCCCGAATTCCTCCATCGTACGGAGTTGGAAAGAGAACTGAAAATAAGACAGATAAAATATGATTCAAAAAGTACAGTAGTTGAATTGGCCAGAAGTTTACGAGAAGCATTAAGCCAACCAGGCCCAATTAATCTCGGAGCAAGTTTTGATCCGGTACAGGAAATCGGACTTTGTGAGGCGAATGTTAATTTATTTGATGAAATGTTAAAAGAACTTAGGTTATCGGAAATCACACCGAGTCAGAAACGAAGAATAGTTGGAAGGTTAAAGTATTGGAGTTTTAGGATAAAGGAAAATGCACGATTGTTAGAAGGAGAAAATAATGAACAGCTTCATAAGTTGGGGAGGCGCTTGTCGTCATTAGCAACACAATTAGATGCCACCGGAATTGAAAATAAAGGAGCAACTGGTTCAGGAAATACTGAGAATATCAATCCAGAGCTACTTCACGTTAAATTCGCGAAACTTGTTGTACCGAATCCATGGCAAGCGTTCTTAGCGTCATTAAAAATATTTGAGGTAAAATCACCAGACGACATATTTGATTTTCTCATTTGTTTGGTGAAAGCTAAAATGCAAGCTGAAGCTTTCCGAACACCACAAGTGACTGTGTTACAGATGTTACAACCTTTTGTAGGCTTGAATTTACAGTCGGTGTTGTTACAAATAATTGCAGAAGAGGGCTCGTTAGATAGTTTTCATAGTAAGGTGTTACATATGTTTCTGTCATCAGCACAAATTCATGAGCTCCTATATCGACATTTTTTTAGGCTACAACGGACTTCGGAAAGTATTTTAGATTATATTAATCAGCAGAAGTTGGTAGCCTTGGCACTAAAAGTAGTATTTTCAGAAGAAGAAATTGTGAGCAATATATTACAGAATGCAGCTCATATCGAACTCCGGTCATTATTTTTGAGTAAATCAAAGCCCACTACCTTTAAAGAGTTGGAGGAGGTAGCTTTGAAATATACACAATTACCAAGTTTAAATAGGGGCGGGCCTCAGAATCAAATGGGGCAACCACTATCGAATGCCGAACTAACGAAACAAGAGAGTAAACAAGTGTTCGTGTGTTATTACTGTAATAAGCCAGGTCATATGGTAAAAGATTGTGATGTTAAACGGCTTAGGGGAGAGCAGATATTTCAAAACTCGTCCTTGGGGAGGAATTCCGGACAATTAAGGGAGAGGCTGGTTCACGGAATAAATGTAATACAGGGTTTAGTGCATAAAGAATTGCCTTTTATAAAGATAGAGGTAAATAGGATTCCCTCATTGGCCTTGATTGACACGGGCAGTGTAGTAACATTAGTTAATGCACAGCATGTTAAGGATAAGCGTAGAGATCTAATGGTTGAGGAAACACAATTTATTACGGTAGATAGCAGCCCGTTGAAGATTATTGGGTCCTTAGTAATTCCATTGAAAATTGGAGAGTTTAGTTGGAACTATAAAGTTTATGTGATAGAGGAATTATTTGTACCACTGATCCTAGGAGCGGACTTTGTTAGACATACACAAATGGTAGTGGATTTAGCGAGAGCAAAAGCTTATTTCGGTTTTCAACCGAGTATTTATATCCCATTACAAACTTGGTTAAAACAGACGCCAGTGGATAATTGTGAACAAGTTTCAGGAAAAGTATGTACAATATTATCAAATCTTCCCTCGTTGTTTGAAGATATCCGGACCTATCAACGTAACGACAGTGAATTGGGGCCCCTATTGCAACAGGTTGAGGGGGGGGAAGGAGTACCAAAATATGTCGTACAGGATGGAGTATTGTGTTGTAAAAATAGAACGCAGGACGCGAAGATTCTGGTACCAAAGAGCTTAGTGCCAGAGCTGTTTACCTATTTTCACGAAGCGCCTTGTGGGGGGCACTTAGGGGGGTTTAAAACTAGAGCTAGGATCAAACAGTATTTCAGATGGAAAGGAATGGATAAGGAGATAACCCAGAGAGTAGCTCAGTGTCGTAGGTGTAAACAGAGCAAGCCTGTAAGGAGTAAGCAAGCGGGTTATTTGGCCTCCAAGGTAGCTGAACGGCCAATGGAGAGATTGTTTGTCGATTACATTGGACCATTTCCGAGGAGCAAGATGGGAAATAAACATGCGCTGGTGATAGTTGATGCGTTTACAAAATATGTTTGGATACGAGCAGTTCGTGAAGCGAACACCCATAATGTGATTAAGGAATTGCAAGGCATAATTGCTGTCTTCGGAGTACCGGAGGAAGTCGTTTCGGATAATGCCACGTGCTTTAAGTCAAGGGCGTTTAAATCGTTTTGTTGGGGAAGTGGCATTCGTAACGTATTCATGGTACCCTACTATCCTAAGGCATCCCAAAGTGAAAGGGTTAATAGAAACCTGAAGAATGCGTTGATTGCCTATCACTCAGATGATCACACCAAGTGGGACCAGAACTTGTACTGGTTGCAATTTGCATTTAATGCGGCTAGACACGAGAGCCATGGCGAGAGCCCGTTCAGGTTAATGTTTAAATTCCAGCCTAACTGCCCTCTATCTAATTTATGGGGGATTAAGGACATTTTGCCGGATAAAGTAAGCGAATCCGAGATTCGGGAGACCTGGAAACGGGTCAGACGTAATTTATTGAAGGCTAGAGATAAAGTGGCTAAGTACTATAATGCGGGACGACAAGCTTCTCACTTTCAGGTTGGCGATATAGTGTACGTACAGAATCATCCCCAGAGTAAGGCAAGTAATAAGTACACGGCTAAACTCGCCCCGAGATATAAGGGCCCATGGCTTATAGAAGAATTCACATCTCCAGTCTCAGTGCGATTGACGGAGAGCGGGACTGGAAAATCAAGCTTTGCGCATGTGTCTCAATTGAAGAAATAATAGGAATAGGAATTGTAAACTGAGATGTTCTCCGGGGTAGGATGAAGGGTTCACCTCTTCAAGGCTATTGTTTCACAATAGATTAAAGGGGGGGAGTGTAACGGATTAATTAGTGGGGGGCACGAACAGCAGTTTGAAGAGCCAAAAAGAGAGGGTGGTTGGCAAGAGATGGAACAGCTTGAGATGACGTCAGAGACAAAAGCCGATTGTCTATGGGTTTCTACTGCGTGGTTAGTGTGCGGTTGAGAGTCTACCGTGAGATGTGACCAGGTGTGGGTCCGCCATCAGCAAGGGGAAGTAGAACCCGGGCACCAGTGCAAGTGGGCACGGCGATCAGTCGTGGGGAATGCAAGATAGGCGCATAAGCCTCATTCTCCCAGTTACATGGAATTCGACTTGGTGCATGTGGTTCCCTTTGGCAAAGGAGCGGTATGGACTTCTGAGGTGGTTGAGCCAGTTAAGTCTGGTAAGAGACGTCGCCTATGTGCAAAGGAGGCTTCGATGAATGGCGGTGAAAGCTGAGGACACCGTTGTACACTGTCGACCAGGGCGTGGCTACTCCAGGCTGGAAGTTCTCCGTACATCCTATATCTTCTAGTGCCGACATCGGGATGAGTATCAGTTTAGTTAATAATACTTTGTAGGAGTGGGAAAACTCCAGAGGGACAGTTAACAAAGGGGGATTGCTCTGTACGAGGCCCCTTATCAGTAAACCGGAGAGCAACTCGGTATAGGTGGATATTGTCACAGACTGTACGCAAGATTTCCAGCTAGTATTTTCTCTGTAATTATCTGATTCCAAATATAGGAAAGGTTCTTGTTTTCATTTTAGAATTTTCATGTTAATATTTAATAGCGTTCATTATCAAATTTGTGGTTTCATTTTAATATTTATAGGTTACTACGTAACGGAGTCCATTGTTAAAATTATTGTTGTCTTTACTAATTGCTTGTTAATATTTAACACTTTTCATTATAATAAATGTTATGCTATGCTGTAGTTTGTTGTGTTACTTGGTAGTATCCTGTCACGATCCTGCGGAATACGCTAGTAAGGAAAGGGAAAGGGAAAGGTAGTAGGTGTAAGCAAAACGCAAAAGGAGCGTAACAGTAACTTTTGCAGTGCACAGATAAAAAATTTTCCAGAAACATTTCATTTTAAAAATTATAACACTTAACTGGGTAAACATAGAGAATTCAAACTAGGCAGGTAGTAGCACTATGGTATACTCTACCTAAGAAAAAAATATAGATGCATTCTAGCAGTTAGTTTGTTAGTTAGCGCGTGATGAGTATAGAAACAGCAAATATCGGACTTCTATTGGAAAAAACGTTTTCTGAAGAAATTTGGGCCTATAGAAATGTATAATGACTCTGAAAAGGATATAACCTGATAGAGAAAAAAATTCTGCATAGGATAATGTGTTCAAACCTGAAATTTATAACAAATTAATATTTATACCATGCTATTAGGAATCTGGCAACACCGCGAGGTTAGAAAAGGACGCGGCTAATGGCAACTTGTATGCGCTAGATAGAGACAGAGATGTCCCATTTAACTCTATACTGTCTTCTAAGAGTGAAACGCTATATAGATACAATTTTAGAGAATGTACACATTTGTCACTGTGCTTTATATGTTAGTGATTGGTATGGCAAGTTGCTATTGAATAGGTTCTGAGATCAAATCCTCCTCCCAGTTGCAGAGTTTTATACCTCTATTACATAGTGCACTATGCACACATGTTTGTACAGAGCCTCAATAAACAACTGATTCAAATTTGCGCCATCCACGAAACCCCTACAACATACAACCAACATTACAGACATGTCATGCACAACTATGAGGTGTAACTTCTAAAACTGAGCAGAGATTCAGGAGCATCCTGTATACGGGTAGTAAAATGTAATACCAGGTGAACTAATTTTTGGTTCAAATTTTAGTTTCATAAGCAGGCATCCACTACACTACCCATGTATAGGTACTGAGCTGGAAAGCTGTATGGTTTAAAAACTCAATGCCATAGACAAGACACCAACCACAGACTCTTGGCGCTCTGCCAAAACTCTTACTGATTGAGCTACCAGACAGATACATACATATGTATTAAATCTTCTCAACTGATTCGAGTATCCTGGTGAATCTTCAAGACATCTCAGTTATTAGAGATATCAAACTTCAGAGGCAGTTTGCTATTTGCAAGTATTTTAAAATCCTGGGCTTTTGAAGATTTACCAGGATAATTGAATAAGATGAGAAAAATTATGCAGGGATGTCAAATGGTGTGCTTGAACACAATCGCATACTTTGGAGCTTAGCTACCTAGTGTTCTAGTGACTTATGTTACAGCAAGAAAAACAGAATGGGTTGCTTGAAACTCGCAAGACTTCATTGTAAGGCACTGCACATGCTCATATGCTGAGATCTCCTAAAGACAATTCTGCTCACTTTATTATTAAAATCTATTCTGCTAGGAGTTCTAAGCAACATATTCTAGAGGAATTGACTACAATTAGGGAGGACGAAATAAATACATTTTTAACACTTTTTATCATTAGCGGTGGAATGCAACCATTATAAACATGATGAAAAGTTTGGATTATTCCAACTGACTGTAGGTTTTTACAGAGTGCTAATAGAAATTGGTAAGCCCGCTGTCCTCAGTGGTCCTCAATGGTGTTTGTTAAATGGGGACCGGAGGTTTGAATCACTACCAAAGAGATAATTTTTTTTATCTTAAATGTAGCACATTCAAATATAATTAAAGGATGATAAGTCAGTATTAACACAAACATTGCAAAGTAGCTCCAAATGTTTGGTCCATTACTTTTTTCACTTAGCGTACTTCATGTCTTTAGTTCCCTGAATTGCATTTGTTAGATGACTGCTGTAATATTCTCAAACCTAAATAGATATTCAACAAAGAACTATCAGTGTAATAACATCTGCTGTAACTTGTTTCAGGTTCTGGCTCCTTGGAAACCTCGTCATTACAAAGAAGGCCTTGAATTACACTACAGCAATGATACAAATAGCAAAACTTTGGGAAGGCCAAGCAATGGGAAGCCTCCAAAAGTGCCAACCACTCACAACAGCAATTCCACTATGAACAGGAATTCTGGTGCAAGCAAATATAAAAATGATGGTGAAAAGAGCAAAGAAGACACTCTAGTGCAACAAAAGCATTCAAAAAAGGCCATGTCTGTTGAATCTTTAAGTCAAAAGAATGGACAACTTCAGAGCCAGCACTCTAGAAGCAGAACTAACTTAGACAAGAAACACATAAACTCATCCATGTCTGTAGAATCTCTTTCTCACAGAAGAAATCGAGACAAAGAACCATCTTCCAGAAATCATTCACGTATGAACAATTCTACCATGGAAATAAACAGCAGTGGATCTAAAAGTACTCCTAAAAAGGGTAGTGAAGGAACTTCACAGAGGAATTCTTCGAAAGTATCTAGGTCAGCATCAATGCCAAAAGACTCAAGAAGTGCTGGTTGGTTTAAGTTACGAAACAAAAAACAAGGAACTTAAGGGATCAAACTGCTTATATTTACACATCACATTTCCCTTTGCCGTAAGAGTTAATACTCTAATTTCATTCAGAAATTAAAATCAATTAACACACTAACTGCTTACATGAAGTTCACGAGAACAGACAGGACTTTTCTTGAAAAGACATAGCTGTAATGCAGCCTTTATTAACATTTATGTTGTAAAACACAATAACTTTTGCACAATTTTACTGGTCTTTGAGCTAAAGCAAATATATGAAGCCAGGTTATTTTCAGGCAGAATATATGTAATACTTAATGATTTAAGTTCAGAACGTTATTTCTTCCAGAGTTTAAATAAAAGTCTTAATAAGAACCCAGAGAGAATATAGAAAAAACTAACAAGATAATGTCTAGTATTTCAGTGGATACATAGCAAGGACACCCCTGTTTTTTATGTGTGCAGCACAGGTCTACCCATATTAATTTTGTGCTCCCTGTTCATTGTTAAGTTTGAGGTGACTCTCATTAATAAAAACTACCCCACATGATTTATACAGTAGTGGAATAGTAGTGACCTGTGGGTAGGGGAGAATGGCACAAAATAATTTAACATGGTAAACCACTACCTCCACATCTCCCATACTGAATTGTATACTACCCCCTAACATAAGTCTAACTGTTCCTCTATTTTGGGCGGCCCTGGTACAGCATACTAATAGCTCTCTGAAACGATTCATTTAAAAGAATCCATGTGCTGTTTGTCCAGAATTATCTACTCTTTGTTTTTTGTGAAAAGAAAAAGTACACAACATTATTCAAGCAATTTCTTGATAGTAAAAAAGAACTGAAGTTCCCAAAGCTGAGAAGCGACACAGAGTCCAAAAAGTAATAAACCATAAACAAGAGAGAACCAATGGACCTGACTTAGTACAGGGTTTCAGCCTGTATGATAAAACTATTCTTGGGCTATACCTAAGTCAGAATGAAGTGATCTCAATATTTTAGTTATTAGACCTTCTCTCCATGTTTTGAAGCTGAATTTCTACAGTAATACAGATCACTAATTGCTTCTAGCCTTGGTGTTTACACAATGAAGCCAGAATGGAGAAACACAGTTTCATAAAATTTTCTATTCTACAACTGCTTTAAGGACAAAATAAATGACATAGGTATCGACATGAGAATATTGTAAATAATGTAGATTAGTGTCATCATGTAATAGGATGCAGTTTACTTCTATATGTATGTAAACATGTTCTGAAGTATGGTGCTGATTTGTAAAATAGAATGTTTAATAATAAACAAATTGTTTAATCTTTGTGTTGATAAGTGCTTACTTATTGTTAATAATTACAAAGCTTGCCATAAGTTTGTATTTGAAGCCGACCACTTGTTTTATATTTTCTTTTACCACATACATAAAAACAGTGCCTATAAAGGGCAGAATGAATAAATGGATATAACAAATTAACTGTGTATTTTTAAAAAACCCTTATCCTTCCCAAAAATTAGATGTGGAACACTTGCACAACTTTCTCTATCCATTACAAATTCACATGCACGCTAAATATGTCAAAGCTCATTCACAAAGTGATTCTTTCTCATGAAGCATATCTGTGCATAAATGATTTCATATCTAAACATAAAATAAGACTTATCTAAAATTTTTCAGTATATTTTTACTCTGGATCAATAATTAATACATATATATATGTATATTGGGATATCGTGAAACCAGAAATTAGAATTCTTCTTTGTATGTGTGTGTGTGTGAGGCATTCTTACTCAAGAATAACCAAACCAATTCTCACGAAACTTGGTATAGAACTAGCCCTTCTCAGGCAAAATTTCTTTTTCTTTTTTTCTTTTGGAAGCTTTAACTGCAGATTTTGTACACTTTTGAAATGTTTATGATGCACTTGACCACCGTTCTAGAAAGCAAAAGGTAATGTGAAAAAGGGAGTAACTTCCTTTATTCTGTAAAATTAGCTTAAATAATTGATTTTAATTATTCTGATATGACGTGTACAATAAATTCAGTCCACTTAAAATTCTGAAATTTTGGGCCTAGGGAAAACAATTACAGCTGTGATCCTAATGACAATGTAAGTGTTTTTAAGTATAGTGTCAAGCTAAAGTTGTGACTTAGGTTGTCACAGTAAATGCATTATCTTTAGCACTTAAGTTATAAGATGAGTAGAGTTTAGGTATGTTACTAAAAGGTGTACTGGAGGATAGTTACCCACATATATATTGCAAATAAGACTCTTTTTCAAATAAAAATGTGAAAAACAAACTAAAAAAAATGTGTTTACTGGAGTATATGCTTAAGTATAAAAAAAAGTTAAGTGTAACAAAAAGCCTAGCAATCTCATGAAGGAAAATTCGACAAGAGCCAGCTGAACAGTTTAATCTTGAAACTGCTGGGTAAGCATGGTTACTGCAGTTGAAAGATTTAAGTGACAGTAAAAGAATATTTCTTGGGTAACTAAAAAGGATATTTTTGTTTAGGATGAATATTTTTATTGTCAGCTGTTACAAATTATACAGACTCCTGTTAAGTTCTAATACCCAGAGTTTGCACATGCAGCGCTGCACAGATGCTGTAATACTCGTATTTCACTTGCACAATTATACGTGACAGCAGAACACGAATGACAGAACAAAATGTTGAGATAAATTTTATGATTTCAATCAACAGTGCTATTGATTAGTGAACTTGTATAACTTCTGTTATTTTGGATTTTTCTTTTTTTTTATTATTTTTTGTTGTGCACCTTTTTGTTTATTTCATTTGTCATGTAACATTTACATTGCTGAGCTAATGCTCGTAAATTGGCGACAATGAACTTAGGTATTAACTAAATGTTGCAACTGTTCAATTGCCTTCATAATTATCATACATTTTGATTATAAACATATATACAGGGTACATATGACTAAGATTAATATTTAATATACTAATTATCACAGTTTAATACTTTTAATTATCACATGCTGTGTTGATAATAACACTATACAGACTGATTTAAAAATTCTTCAGTGGAGTAATAACAGTGATCAACCAAATAGGACAGTAGTTTTGACCTAAAAAATATTTCCTTTATATTTTTTATTTCTTCTGGTAACTGTTATAAAACTTGGAACTGGAGTATATTATTCTGTCCTGATACAATTTAGTATTTACTTGTATCATGTGTAACTTGCTATGTTGTCTGGTGTTACGCTCACGAATATCTGCATTTTTGGTTTCGTGTTACAATCAAATTTCATTGTGTTATGCTTTAGTTTGTATCAATTTATCCTACTGTTCTATTTTAATTCAATATAAATTCAAAATTTAAGTTATACACTTTTATCTCTGAACTCTTCTCTAATAACTTGCTTCATATTAAATCACATTTTTTGTGCTGTTTAATGTCCTCCTTGCTACACATTGCACATCCACCACATGTGCACATGTGATAAGGAAATGACACACTACTTGAAAAGGGAAGTTTTGAAAGGAAATGTTCCAGGCCTAAATGTAGGATACCTTATATTTACCAGTTATGAGGACTGAGGAAAATCTGGAAGAAAGCTTAGTCAGGAAGAATAGTCCTAGCAGGATATGAACACTACATTATACTCTGAAGTAAAAGTGTTGTTGTTGTTTTCTAGTGCCTTGCATCTGGCAATGAAGCCATTAGCATTCGTGCTTTCCAATACTTTTGAGCTGTAGTTTCTTCTGATCTTAATGCTTCACAGGTCTTCAAGTGGTCTTCGTTCATTTCTGCTGGATCGTTACACAGGACACATATCGGTGAGGATGAGATACCTATTCTGTAGAGATGACTTGCTAAGCAGTCGTGATTTGTCAATATATTTGTTAATTACTGTAATACCTTCCCCTCTCCCAACACCAGATTATGGATACTCCAGCTGATACCTCCAACCAAATAAACACTACTGTCTTGTACATGCTAAAGGAATATACTAAACAAGAAGACGAATGCGAGACGGCGACAAACTATAGATTAAACTCTTCCCATGTAATGAAAAAACTGAATCTATTAACAGTGAAGCAATGTAAATCTATAAATGTAATAATAACTTAGACTATAAGCTTCACTTATGTTAGTACCTGCTACAAGTTCTTGAAACTAAAGGCAGACTGCAGTTTCTGGAATATTCATTCCTATCATTGGAAACTGCAGTCTCCCTTTCATTTCAAGAACTTGCAGCAGGTACTATGATAAGTGAAATTTATAGTCTCTAAGTTATTATTAATCTTCTCAAGTGTTAAAAATAAACAGTTTAAGAAATTTGAATGATTAAAATAGATAATACTTAGCAAATAATTAATAGAGGAGTATGCAATAATGTGAAATTAAGGACTGATAGCGGTGAAAAGCAGAAAACGTGTACTCTAAATGGTGGAGTAATATTATAGCTGTGGAGGTTGCAAACAAAACCAATTAAATCAACAAAAATTAAAAATTGAGAGTTTTATGGTTTCAGTAACTTTAGATAGGCAACAATATGAACTATGTAACTGATTTTCTTCAAATGCGGTTATTTACATAAGAAAATATACAAATCCATACAAGTAATAATTCAGTATTTATTTGTTTATTATTAAATCTAGACGAATCCATACTATTACACACGTCTTTCCATTCAAAATCAGTCATTTCCTCATTAATTTAAAACTTTCTTTCCTTACTGTGGAGGCACCTTAATGTTTTCTCATTGGTCTAATAGTATCAGAAATTACTATTCTTCCCTGAGTGTGCGATTTCTCAACAGTCTATTCAATAATGAAAACAAGGAGGACTAGTTGTTAGCTATATTTCCTTCTACTTGCATGTTGGTGGTATAAGTACTTGTCAAGGGAAGTACTAGTAAAAGTATAGCTGTTGATGTTAATTGTAGCATCAAGAAGAAACCTAGAGTAGGATGCAAAGCTGAGTCTGCAAGGAAACTGCTATATATAACAAAGAAGGATGTAATGAGATTACTGGAGAAGGTATTTAGTGAAAACAGGGAACAAAATTCAAGACTGTCTTACTATGATGAAATGCTGAACAGAAAAGGTTTTGAACAGCAGGAAGATACCTGTGCCAGTATTGCAAGCAATTTAAATCCTGAGTGTGGCTGTTTGGAACCAGATATAGCCTTTGATGAACAAGATTTTTGTTCATATCATTTATACTGATTTCTCAAAAAACACCAACAACACTTAGTATGTTGTGTGTGATGGCAAACTAGTTGGTTTTCAAATAGGAACTCCTGTGCGGAAATGTACGCTTTGGACGCCAAGAGCATCAAAGTTTGAGAACAAATGGTTGTGACAATTTGTTAATATTCATCTTGGTATCTTAATGTGGAAGGATGTAACCCTTCAGCCATCTGTGTACTGGGATGAATGACTTGAGCATAATAACAATCTTGTGCATGCCTAAATTCCTCCATAGAGTCCTTGGTGCACATCCTACTGGGTTACTTGTGTAGTTTCCAGTACAATGAAGTCTTTTAACAGCAGTGTGACACAAAATACACAAACCAGACATCACTATGAGACCCATAATTAGCAGCATACGAGGGCCGTTCAGAAAGTAACCTCTGGTTGATTGCAAAAAATTCACCAAGTTAAATAAAAATATTTTAATATATACATCTTACAACTACATCTTTGCACTATTTTTCTACATAGTCTCCATAACGATTGAGGCACTTATCGTATCTGTTCACAAGCTTTGAAATTCCTTCTGCATAAAAATCACCCGCTTGTGCCTGGAGCCAGCCTGTGACCGCATCTTTGAGCTCTTCGTCGTCATCAAACTGCTGGGACCCGAGCCATTTCTTCATATGCATGAAGAGGTGATAATCGCTTGGCGCCAGATCTGGGCTGTAAGGTGGATGGTTGACAACGTCCCACTTGAAGGACTCAAGAAGGGCTGTTGTTCTGCGAGCAGAGTGAGGACGGGTGTTATCGTGCAAAAAAAATGATACAGGAAGTCAGCATACCACGGCGTTTGTTCTGTATAGCCCGTCGTAATTTTTTTAGTGTTTCACAGTACACGTCTTGATTAATTCAACCAACAACACCCCTTTTGCATCCCAAAACACCGTTGCCATCAATTTTCGGGCAGAAAAATCTTGCCGGGCTTTTATTGGTTTGGTAGGCAAATTTGAATGTGCCCACATCTTTGATTGTTCTTTTGTCTCAGGGTTCACGTACTTAATCCAGGTTTCATCCCCGGTCACGATTCTGTTTAACAATGGTTCACCTTCGTCCTCATAACGTGACAGAAAGTCTAATGCAGAGGCCATTCTTTGAGTTTTGTGGTGGTCGGTAAGAATTTTGGGCACCCATCGTGCACAGAACTTACGGTAACCCAATCTTGCTGTCACTATCTCGTACAAGAGAGTCTTAGAAATCTGTGGAAAATCAGTAGACAACTCCGACATTGTGAAACGTCGGTTTTCATGAACTTTTACATCAACTGTCTGAACGAGTTCGTCCGTCACCAATGATGGTCTACCACTCCTCTCTTCATCATGAACGTTTTCTCGTCCACTTTTAAATAAACGTACCCATTCACGGATCACTCCTTCACTCATAACTCTTGGTCCGTACACGGCACAAAGCTCACGATGAATAGCTGCTGCAGAATATCCTTTGGCTGTAAAAAAACCTTATAACAGCACGCACTTCACATTTGGCGGGGTTTTCTATTGCAGCACACATTTCAAACGGCCACAAACACTAAACTAGCGCAGGTACGACGTTCACTCGACCACGGCTTGATGCCAACTGACCTGCTGAGTGCGTGAATGCACAGATGGCGTCGCTACTCCCCCCACTACCCGCACTGTGACCGATCGGAGGTTACTTTCTGAACGGCCCTCGTAGATTCACCAACTTACAAACTGGCAAAATGGCTATCTAATAAATTTAATTCATTACCTAAACTCGAAAGTTTAAGCATAAGAAACAGTTATGAACTGATAGAACACATTAAAGACTTCAAATTAACAGAAGAGGACACCCTTGTCTCCTTTGACGTAAAGTCACTATTCCCCAGTATACCAATAAAAAAACTCCCATCACTGATCAAACATTGGCTCAAATCACTTGGAATGTCATCATCAGAAATTGCAGAATATATAGAACTCACCAAATTATGCACAGAACAAAATTTCTTCCAGTTCCAAACAAAGTATTTCCGTCAAACTTCAGGTTTAGCAATGGGCAACCCTCTCTCACCATTCTTAGCAGATATTTACATGAGTTCATTAGAAATAACGATCACAAAAGGTTTTCCGTGGATGTTCAATCTCTGGCAGCAATACGTAGATGACGTATTTGCAATCGTTCCAAAAAGACACATCAGTGATGCATTAAAACTTCTAAACATACAGGACAAAAGCATAAATTTCATAGTGGAAGTGGAAAAAGATGATAAATTACCATTTTTAGATTTAAAATTAATCAAAAACGAGGATAGAATAAATTTCGGTATTCATAGAAAACCATCGCAGACGGACAACTACATAAAAGCTAATAGTTACAATCCAAGGAGCCACAAACAAGCAATCTTCAAGAGCTTAACACATAGATTGGTGAACATCCCTCTTCCAGCAGAAGAATACAAACCAGAATATTAAAAAATAATCGAAATAGCACAAAAAAAAAGGCTTCCCCTAAGAATTAGTAGATAAAAAAGTAAGACGAGCAGAAAAGAAATAATTATTAAAAGAAACTACAACTCTCACAGCAGCAGAAACAAAAATGACATTCAAAAAATTCACATATCATCCATGGGCCTTTGATAAATTTAAAAAAGTGTTCAAGGAATACAACATTCAGCTAGCACCAGTAAATCATTACTCCATAAAAAACCTGCTACTTTCAAACATCAAAGTTGCTATTTCACCTAACAAAAAATCCAGCATATACCAAATTGAATGCAGTAATTGTAATGAAGTATACATAGGAAAAACCAAAAGAAATTTAGAAATTAGATCCAAGGAACACATTAAGAACATCAAGAGTAAACAATTAGAAAAATCAGCAGTTGCCTTTCACTTTTGGACAAAAAATCATGACATAAAGCCAGAACTGAAACTTTTCAAACACATAACCGGAAAACAAGAACTGTCCACATGGGAGCAAATCTTCATTTTAAAAAATAGAAACCGAGTATTTAATTTTGACATTCCCCAGAAAGATAATTTCAGCAAGTTCCTTGAACTGTTACCAGAAGAAACATCAGAAGAAGCATCGCCATCCGCACCATGAAATACCATGGAAAACCAGTTGTCCGGTTGATAATGGAGGAAAGTTAACCTCCGAAATGCGTTCCAGAAAATTATAATGTAAGTGTTGTTTAGTGTTATTGACTCACCTTTTAAATTAAAAAAATATTCCTTATTTATTATTTATTTGTACCAACAAACTTACTGTTGGTGTTTTTAAACACACAAGCCGTGTGTTTACCAGGAGAAACACGAACTGGTTTGAGAATTTAATGCCATTCTGGCAGTTTGTCACAATAGCTCAATGGTTAGAGCAGCTGCCTGGTAAGCGGAAGGTCTGTGGTTCAAATCCCAGTTGTGGCATTGAATTTTTAAGTTCCAGTTCTACCTCTCAAATATTCCTTATTTATTTATGCCAACAAACTTACTGCTGATATATTCCTGTTTTCATTTTGTGTTGGAGGGATATGAACCAATCCATGAATGAGGTTGTGGAATGCAGCATATTAGTGTGATATTAAAGTGAACTGGTTGTGCTTGAAATAGTTGTCTGTGTGTGTTGGTTTTTCGTAAATACTGAATTCTAATTTTGTTGTTACCTCAAGACTTTTAAGGCCAAAAATGCTAAGAATCCTTCCCTCTATTACACTGCAAATTTCATACATCCTTCCTGTACATTTAGTAATTCTAAATGCTACATACATAATAAAATAAATAATTAGAAACTAATGGATTTACATGTTCCTTACAAAAAAGTTTAATAGCATTTTCAATCTATTTTTTTTGGAATGATAGCAAAACCTGGGCCAACATCATAAAGAGGAGAAAGGAAGAATTTAATTAAGGTGTTGACATCCTAACATGCAGATGTTTGCAATAAAAGGGAAAGAGAAGGGTTTGCTTAGGGTGGAGCTTGAATAATGTGGTTAAGAGGACTATAAGTGATAAAAGAAGGGTGTCCATTATGTGAAATTGCAAATTGTATAGTAGAATGTGCAGAAATTAAATTATGGAGAAAAAGAGAGAATGTTTGGAACAAAGTGGGGCAACCTACAGGCATAAGTTATGGCATTTTTGGAACCAGTAGCAAAAACAGTATAGAACAATTTGACAAATTTATAGGCATGGCAACAAAGAAGTATTGGAGGAAAGTGATTAAGAAACGGAAGAATTTAATGACAGAATGATGAAGAAAGTAAGGAAGCAGGGAAGGAAAGATGTTATTGCATAGGAAAACCTAAATATAAATGTCCAACTTGGGATCTTTATATGCAGTGAAGCGGGATCCTCAATACACAAAGATTTGGGAGTTAGTAGTATCTAAGATCACATTTTATGTAAATTCATTTATTTCCTGTACTATTTACTGACTTTACACTTTGTCACAGAAGCATAACATTAGACCACATACTGCTAACAACACTCCAAGTAAGGTTCCTGAAAATAAAAAAGACAAATACCATCACTTATTTTTCTCAACTGTTAGTATTCTTACAATTTCTAAACAATATACATTTAGTAGCTTCTATTCTTTTCATGCACTAACTATACAGCACACATTTTTACTTTCTCTACTGGTAAGTAGGGGAAGTATTGTATTCCACCCAAAAATTCGATGTCGAGATTTCACCGGAAATATATGTTTTGAGGCCCCCTGAATCCAAAAAGGCGTTTTTAGAAAAAGGTCCGTGTGTGTGTCTGTGTGTCAGTCTGTGGACAGCCTAACTCAAAAACGAGAAGTCGGTTAAAAACCAAAGTTGGTATTTAAGTTTAATGTCGTTCAAGGATGTGACACGAAGATTTTGAAGAAAATAACCCCACCCTAAACTACCCTTTACATGGAAAATTTTTCAAAAATTTTGATTTTCTTGAAAATGGCTCTAACGATTTTGATTAAAATGCCATATGTTTGAGATATTTTTATAGCAAATGAAATGTATATCTTGAATTTTCTGGCTATAGCCCCTGTAGCCGTATTTACTCTGGACGACTTTTGCATAACTGGTAAACCGTTAGAGATAGACTGAATCATACTATACAAAAAATGTAGATCTTGCTAAAATACACAATTTATGTCTCAATAAATTTTCTTGTAGGGTGAACCATTTCGGAGATATTCCTTGTTATGTGTGTGAGTTTCGGAAAACAGAGCTTTCGTGAAATGAGTCATCGTTGTTCATTTTTTATATTGTGACTTTGGTGGTTGGGGTGTGAAGTAAAGTAGACAGATGTAGTCGAGATAAAGAAACACTTTTATTTCCGTAAACAGTAACTTTGTACACTCGTTGCAACAACAAGAAAGTCCTTTCCGATTCTCCAACAGCACGGCTCCGAACTTGTAACACAAAGAACTAACTTTCTCCGTCGGTACAACGCTTCACATCGTCTGTCCGTCTCCGTCGGCACGACTACTCAACGCTTCACATACTGACTCCCTTCTCTCGCACTTTACCTCTATTTATATCTCCCAGGCACTATTCTGGAAGCTTCAGGAACGTTCAGTTATTGCGGCGAGATAGAAAGTAGAAGACTCCAGAAGCCTCTATCCTTTTCTCTCTTTCGGCAAGCGCCCCAACAATGCGGCCATTCTCTGTCTCTTTCCTTCGGCTCCTTTGCCGTAGTGCCGACAATAATGCGATGGGTGACACTGCTGTTGTCGGCAATTAGATGCGGCGTGCGCGGTGACAATATGTTATGTGTGCAAAGAGAACGGAATCTCAAAGCTTTGAAAGATTTGACTATCGCACAAAGCCTACTGTATTCCAATATTCCCCTTGCACCTACAAGGAAATAAGCAATAAGACAATTTGTACTAATGTTTATCTCAACTAACACGAAGAAGATATAGGAATAAGAGTTTGTAAGAATGGTTAGTACAAGAGTAGAGAAAGTCATGTGAGTGCAACACATCAGATTTTTAATTTAAGCATCCAAAATATTACTTTAAACAACTTTATGTCAACCATATATTATAATGGTGATTTGATAAAGTAGCCAAAAAAAGAAGGAAAAGAAAAGAAACACGCTCTGATGTGTTACATTTACACAACTTTCTCTACTCACTCATTTTATTTTAGTCTCTTTTCTACAGGATGGAAGTGAAATGATCCTCCAGACTTAAACAGCGAATTTCTCATGTTGTGAATAACAAGAAAGTCTAATACCAAAATGTTGAAAAGTTTATAGTTTTCTAGAAAAAAATATTTTTATCAAAAAAATTTATCATCACCTGGCTGAATTATTATTGACTGAAGGTTCTTGATTTATGGCTATATTCATAGAAAATTGAATAAACAACTTTTTTCTTTGGCGTATTTCAATAGATTCAACGGTTTTTGTGTAGATTAAATTTAAAAGAACCCACAATTTGTTGCCTTTTTGTTGTAATAAATTGTGGGTTTTTAAAATTTAGTCAACATGTTGGAACAGGTATTTATTGAGATAACCTATAGATTGAGTTGATCTTCTCAACAGCATTAAAAGATGGTCTAAGTTCCACCTTTTCCCACCAAATAGAACACACACAGAGGGCAGGTGGGTTGGGAGTGAGAGAGAGTAGCGAGTGTGGGAGGAGAAGGAGGTATAGAAGGGGGAGGTAGTGCAGGATGGGGGAGTGAGGGAGGAATGGAGGTATAGAGAGGGGGAGGGAGGGAGGTGAAGTTTGACAACATAAGTTGAGACAGCTAAGCTTGCTAGTAGAAAAGGATGGTTCATAGATCCTCCCTAAGCTATAGTTTTCACTAAAATATTTTTTTTCTGCCAGTATACTCACTTCATATTTTTCTTGTTTCTTTACTTGTAAAACTTTGTGTTTTAATTTTTTTAAACAATATAGTTATTCAATTCTTCCACTTTTCTCTAATTTCAAACATTAGCACATGTACCCTTTTAAATTACAATATTAAATTATGGTGCCCTAAGAAAAACAAGCGCCTGCACATGTGCACATGTATACACACAATATTTCTGAAAATGTTTTTTCTGGATTCAATGAAGCTCAAAACGTATTTTTGAGGAAATATCAAAATAAAATTTTTTGGTTCATGGAATACTTACATAGATGTAGATGCTAAAGAAAGTAAAAATAATTTATAAAATGAAAAATTTGTACGTATAACTTTCACTGGAGAAATAGTTTGATGTTGAAAAAGTTAAAAATATTCTTATATGTATAAAAATTCAAAATTTTATTTGTGTAAACCAAAGATTGCACATTCAGATATAGCTCACATTCATATAATGTTAGTTTATGTCCCAAAAGTACAACTAAGGTTAATTCCACCCAAAACTGGCATGTGTATTGTACGACCAGTGAATTTCTGGCTCCGACATTTCACAGCTGTGATGAGTTGGAGGGGGAAGGTTAACATTGCCAACATATAGTAATGAGTTTCGGAAAATGGATTCTCAAAATTATCTTAACAATGAAAGTATATGATATTTATTAAGTTTAAAACATTGAAATACAGGTTTTGGTTTTATTTTCATGCAATATCTTTTTTACACCACTATTCTGTTCAAATATTACCTTTACATCTATTATGGGCAGTAGCTGTTATTTTTGACAACACTGGAAGCGAGTAACGCACCGGATGTTAAAACTTTCTGCTAGCACCAATCAGCTAGGCGTGGCTTCCAAATGTAGCACCGTGTTGTCTACTCCATTTTACAAGGACCACGTGGTTTCAACTGCTTTAGCGTTTGTGCAGGTTTTCTTTTCAGTAGGTAAACGGTATAACAATTGTCTCCATATTCTACTGTTCTATGATCATTTATATGCTTACCATCCATGTAAATTTACGAAGTAGAGATGCGATCTGCAGATGTATGAAATGTTTCAAATATCCTGTTTGAAACTCCCGCTAAAGAACTGGCAACACTGCATCACAAAGCCTTGAGAAATGTCAGAGCCGGAGATCCACTGGCCATACTAAATGAAAATACAATGTATATTTTGTTGAATGTTGCTGGATTTTGGCATTTATAGAAAATGAACTCATAATTACATAACAAATACAGAATTGGAAAGGGTAGAGTGAAACTGAAAAATTCAATGCCATGACCAGGATCTAAACCATGAATCTACCAGTTTTGGCATTGAATTTTTCAGTCTCACTCTACCCTTCCCAATCCTGTCCTACACAAGGCTAGTGTGTAGAAGAACATTAATTACAAAAAAATAAAGAGTTTTAACTGTTTCCTGCATGAATTTCCTGTTTTCAATCATTTAATTTATAGGCTGATAAATTAACCCCTTCATAAAGACAGCTTTCATAAAGAATATGAACACATTATTAACCCTACTTTAACGGTTTTAATCATAGCTAATGAAGGAAAGGGCAACTTCCTGTTTTGAACATGTTGAAGTGAAGGCAGGAGGGTGAGGAGCTGTTAAGTGGAAGGGCAGAGTAGGATGTTTGTGTTCCTGCGTGTCTCAGTCGTAAACATACTTTGGTCATATTTGAAGGTGGTCTCGATCCATTTCCTCTTGCAGATCACATAGAGGACAGAGTGGTGAAGAATATATCCCAATTCTGTTTAAATGTTTTGCCAGACAATCATGTCCTGTAATCAACCTGAAGGTTGCAACTGCTGTTTTCCGAGGATACTCAGGAATCACTGTTTGAATGTTTGGCAGTTTCCATCTTTTATTCTTTGATTTTTCATAGTAATATTTTGCAATAATATTATCCATCAGTGAAAAATATTGGAGAGCAAGAGGATTAATGACTTCATTGTCAGAAATCCAGCATTAGCTAACAACAACATACTTTGGCCAAGGCAGCAGTGTACTTTTGCCATGGAGGCGTATTCTCTAAAAGTGCGTCAATTATTGCAATGCACTTCAATATTCGTTCAATATTCCTCCATGAGGTCATGTTCCTGATCAAAAATGTGTTTTAATGTGGGTGGATTTTGCAGTCACCCAAGCATTCTGCACATAAACATGCAGTTGCCCTTGAGATGTCCCGTCCTCTTCATCAAATTCTTCACTATGAGCTCCATTTTTACCGTACAAAATGATTGGGGTCCAACAACTGATGGAGCGGGATTATGCAACCCGGCAAACATCATGTGAGCAACTGCTTGACACCTTGCTGAATGACTCAGTTGTGTTCTTCTCTGACAAGGCAATTTTCACCTCAGTGGCTGTGTGAATAAACAGAACATGCGGTATTGGAGTGCAACATATCCCAAAGAACTTTATGACAGGCACCTTCATTCAGATCATGCCACATCAAGAGTAGGGATCATTGGACCATACTTTTTTGAAGAAAACTGTTGTGGTCTTACCATCAATTCAGACCGTTAAATGACAATGATCCAACAATTCTTCTTATCTGCTCTCGAAGAATTGGATCTGGATGTGTGTTTTCAACAAGATGGGGCCACAGCCCACACTCCCAGGGTTTCCATGGGTGTTTTGAGAGTAGTGTTCCCTAAACGTCTGATATCCCTGCGAGAGGATGTAAAATGGCTGCGCACTCACCTGATTTAGCTCCTCCTGAGTACTTTCTGTGAGGTTATCTCAAGTCCCTAGTTTAATAAAAAGATCATCTCAACACCCTGGAAGACCTATGGAACAACATCTGAGCCGAAATTGACAATACTCAGGTCAATATACTTGAAAGGGTGATTCAAAACCTTCAAATTCGACTGAATCAGTGTATTGTCCATTGAGGGCTACACTTAAAGGAGATTGTGTTTAAAACTGTGTAAATTCAAATTTCCAGTTCTGCGTGATAAGCAGAAAATAATAATAAAGTTGTTGAAACGTATTTTATTTCATTTTCAAAACGGGAAATTTCCACGCCCCACCCTGTATTAGATTAGAATTCATCTGCATGAACAGAAGAACGAATAAAATATATAATGAATTGCTTATATTTGATTATCTATTTATGTTGATTGGATTAAATGACTAGAAACTAATGTTTACCCCAGTATCAAAATGGAATAAAATAAATGCTAAACTAAGAAGTATTCTATTAAAAGCTTTAAGAGCAGATTAAATTCTGCTTCTCCCCTTTCTTTCTTTATTCATCTTTTTAGAACATATACATGTTGTTGGATATATCAGGGTACATAAAATACATAAATTGAAAAGTAAGAAAAAAATACATTAATATTATATGCACTACTAATATCAATAATGTTTGTACATGGTTATCAATAAAATTTACAAATTTGGTTATATCAATTGTTTACAATTCTTCACTCAAAAATTCCTCTATTGAGTAAACACAGCCCTATTCAGAGAATACCAATAAACATTTTCTTTAAATCAGATTCTCTTTTTTACTTACTAGCACCCAAAGGTGGCACTGTGGCAGAGCGGTTGGACTATTTGCCTATCACCAAGGTGGCCTGCATTAAATCCCAGAGACCAGCATGTGGTATTTGTGGTAGACAAAGCAGCATCTGGGTGGGTTTTCTCCAGGTTCTCCAATTTCCCCCACCACTTATTCCACCAACTGCTCCATCATCACCTTTCCATCCATTTCACCTGCATTTCATATCATCCTCTCCCTCACTATCATACCTGGTGTTGGGCTGAGCACCCGCTTCCAAGTCTCCACTCTGTCCGGTCTATAGGTTATGTCTGCTCCCCTACAGACATCTGGCCCTAGGGCCCTAAGCACATGCTTGTAAATCCTCCTTACGGGAAGGGTAATCAAATAAAGGAAGAAGGAAAACTTACTAGCACCTACTTACTTCTCTTAAGCTGCTCTTCTCCTAAAATCCAACCACACAAAGCTGTGACAACAAATGTCAGAGAATTTGTAATGGTCACAGCTGCTGTCAGATCTGTGAAAAATTGAAAATGCTGTCATATTTACCATTTATTGCTTTCTTATTTCTCAAAATTCAATCAGCATACATACCGACAGAATTGTTCATGTAGGAGGGTGGGAGGGGGCTGCTTCACAATAACCAAGAATATTAACCACAATGAGAACAACAAAGCTAGAGAAGTTGTAGTAATGGATCCAATTTAGAAAATGTTTGCTCTGTTGAATTTTGACACTGGCTAAGCTGCATTTATCTTAGCTGAATAGGAAGCAGGTGAAAAAATATCAGTGGTAAGTTATAAACAAATGATGCCCATTATGCAAAACCAACTTTCCACTTGGCTATCAATGTGGGCATCAATGTGTGTTACCAGAGTATTGTAACCAAAATATTAAATGCTGTCCTTTTTTTTGCTCCATTAATGTGCTGCCATTAACAGCTAAGTTCATATCAGTGGCTTTTCCTTTGAACAACTGCTCACTGGTAATGATACACATTCGTTCACTATTTGTGTAACTTTGGGTTTGTTTAAATTGATTTTCTTTATAAACAATGGATTCACACATACATTTACACTCTCACTCATACTTCCAGACTCTAGGAAGGATGGAAAATAATATTAACTAAAGAAAAATTCACATCCTCCAGCCAGGAACCAAACCTGGGACCTCCGGTTCTGGAACATATGATTTTGTTTCCTGTTCTGGTTTCCACTCTCAGGTTATCGCAGACCAGCCATTACAGTCCTTTGAACAGTATAGCCGTGCAATGTGGTGGCATTATTTTATCCCTCAGACACTCAATAACAAGGCAGTTTGCTGATGAGAAGGGAAATAAAAAATTGGTAACACTATTAAGAAGTTTTTACTATATTAAAACTGTTAATTTCTAGACAGTAAAGTGAATTGGATTTACTGACACTACATCACGTATTAAAAATGGGGTATGTTATGAGAGCTCACTTACTCTTATTCTCAAGCTGATGCCAACTCAGTCAATTAATCACAATCAAACACAGTGTGCAATTTATTGCTATATAAGTCACAAATGCTAATGACACCAACCTAAAATTAATGCATTTGAATCGGATTTACATGATTTATCACACAGTTTATAACAAAATGTAGTTATGTAGGAGCAAAGTCGGCTGTGGAACACCCAACCATGCACAGGCAAAATGCTGTGTGCCTGTTAGGTTTTAACAGGCACAAGGTGCTTTAGTAAAAAATGTTGGCTTTTTTTTTTAAACCTATTCACCTAATTATTATTTATTTATGCCAACAAACTTACTGTTGGTGTTTTTAAACACACAAGCCGTGTGTGGGCAAAGTTTAAGAGGTAGAACCGGAACTTAAAAATTCAATGCCACAACTGGGATTTGAACCACAGACCTTCCGCTTGCCGGGCGGACGCTCTACCACTGAGCTATTGTGACAAACTGCCAGAATGGCATTAAATTCTCAAGCCAGTTCGTATTTTTTCCTGGTAAACCACAAAGGCAGTCTCACATCAGAGACAAGCGGAAGGTCTGTGGTTCAAATCCCAGTTGTGGCATTGAATTTTTAAGTTCCGGTTCTACCTCTTAAACTTTGCCCACACACGGCTTGTGTGTTTAAAAACACCAACAGTAAGTTTGTTGGCATAAATAAATAATAATTACCATGTGAAGGTTATTTAATCCTGGGATATAAAGTACTTGCAATAGTAAGTCACCATTGGGGTAATTGTCTCTGATGTGAGACTGCCTTTGTGGTTTACCAGGAAAAAATACGAACTGGCTTGAGAATTTAATGCCATTCTGGCAGTTTGTCACAATAGCTCAGTGGTAGAGCGTCCGCCCGGCAAGCGGAAGGTCTGTGGTTCAAATCCCAGTTGTGGCATTGAATTTTTAAGTTCCGGTTCTACCTCTATTCACCTAATCTTGCAACATAGCAAGTTGCCTTTGTGGTATATTTTGAGATTGCGTTGGTTTTAAAAGGATACTTGAATTGGATGAAAACCTTTAATGTCCATGTGGGCATCTCACCATGGTAACTCAAGTGGTTACTATCTACACAAAGCTAGTATGAAACAACCGCTATTATCCACTTAAATTAATGAAAATTATTAAGTTATTATAAATGATTAAGAAAGTTGAAACATTTAATCCCACTGAAATTGTAAACTGAGTGAAACTAAAGTGTCACCAATCCACTCACAATTTCAATGTGATAAAAATAGTCTTAAAATATGCAATGCTCTACAAGATTAGTAGCTACCTTATATTGTATGGTATTTCCTGTATTTAAGGTTGCAGAAACTTATCCTCATATGTGACATGCAAAATTGCATATTTGCATAAAAGTAACAGAACAGTCAGTGTCATATTTTCTTTAAATATTGCAAATATTTTGCATAAGGGTATCACATCGTTCTATGTCAAATCAGCTTTGTGGAAACTACTTGTGCATTCTCTTTGCAACCAGTAAAAAGTTGGAAGTTTATAGATACTGTGCAATGTAGAACTGTGAAACAGAAATGCGTTGTAGAAGGGGAGCCCAATAAGGGATTTTGGGATTTACTCAAGCATAGCACAGGATATCTTCCACTCTGTTGAGTACCTCCACCATATGTAAGCCCTCTATATAGTGTCTAGGGCAGCCAATCAGAATAGTAAAAAAAAAAATTGATCACAAACCTGAACAAAAAAAAGTGACCTCGACATTCTCAAGCATGGTAAAAATTTTTTATTTTGAAGGAAATAATTCAAGGATAGCCAAAGTAACAAAAATCATCAATAAAGCTTAGAGCGTGCAGCTCCAGTGAAGCATGTATTCCCCACTCTGCACCTCTCTTTCCTTTTCACTCTTTTCTATTAAAAGAAATAAACTGACATTGTTGTCATCTTTGGCAGGTCTGAATTTCATACTTCCTTCCTTAAGTGAGTATTTGCATGCTGTTTTCTGTATATTTTATTTGTCACATTCAATGATTTAAAAAAAAAAAAGGATAAAAAAATATTTTTTTTCAAACCGTCATATTAAGAAAATCCCTCCAAATAAAATTATGCGTCAGCACCACCAGGACATCAAGCTGAACTGTCTGTATAACAATTTGAAGTGTTCAAGTAGTTCAAAATGGCAATTTTTTGCATATTCAAAAAGCCACCATGAGCTTGCGTCACTTCTGTATCATCAGCCTTTTGAATGGGAGCTTCTTTCAGGTTCATTTAACATCCCCTTTGAAAATCAGATGTGCTTGAATACATTTTTTCCCTCCATGTTTTTACCCTTCCGCATGGCCTGCCCAACAATGCAAACCAGTAGATTAACATACCTCCATCATCAGAGCATGGGGCATATACACTATCAATATCTAATGCACTCGATTATTTCCATGTGACTGTTTTTCGTTTTTCTTTTAATTTTTTAAAGCCTGTAGACACTCCCTCGACTGGCGAAAGGGTATACAACATAACCTTTTTCTCTTTCTACCATCTGATCTTCATAATCCAACAGGTCCCCATGATGCTCAAGTAAATCCCCATTTAGCATCGTGGGCTCCCCTACTACTGTTAAGAATACACTTGAGACATTAAACATAGCTGTGACATTATTAGAAGTGAATAATGCCATGTAAGACTGATTTTGTGAATCTTACGTATGCATAAGGCTATTCAAGCTATTATTTTAACTAACTACCCTAAAACGGGTAAAATAAAGGACATTTATAGTATGATTAAACATCTCCAAAATTTAAATAAATGTATTGTTTTCCAATGGATCCCATCCCACTGTGGAATTTCTGGAAATGATTAAGCAGACATGCTGGCCAAGAAGGGTTCCAAAATTGCTCAAACAACAAAACAAAATATCCCCTATGAAACAGTTAAAAGGTTAATCAAAAACATATTCACAAAAAAATATCATGAATATCTTGCTTCTTCTGAAAACTTAATTGGAAGGATCTTCAAAATAAACTTAAAACAATTCCAGATCTACCAAGAAAATCATCAGTTGCAACGTGCAGATTAATCTCAAGACATGATTGTCTGAGTGGACATTTATTCAAGATAGGATTAATAACTTCCCCACAGTGCTGTTTATGTGGAAAAAATTACTTACTGAACATTGATCACCTAACTTTATGTGAAATTCTCCAAAATCAAGAAGATCTAGTCTCAAAATATTGGGAGGCAAGAAGAAGAATGATTTTATTATCAAATTCTGAGCATTAGACACGCACACATATGCATAAGGTATTTTGGCATACTTCTCTGATTTTCTTTTGATACAATAGTTTATTATACTGCCTTTCTTACAAACTGTTTATGATTGGATTTGGTTCTATTCATTATTTAATAGTGCCAAGTGACTCTCTCCATAAAATAGTACATTTAAAGTGTTGAATGGCATTCACTACACCTAGTGTATTTACACAGAGTAGCACATCACCCAAGTATTGCAGTAGGCCTTTCGAAACATGCAACATATACAATATTTTAACTAATGCATATTTAAAATATAAATGTTAAAATATTTAGTTTAAAATCTGAAACTGCTAGATGCAAAGAAACCATTTTTTAATGTGTTTTTATTTCAATTTTAACAAGTGACTATTTGTTAAGTATAAGTCCAAATTATTACAGATTATTACAAGAACAATGTAAATACCATTTATTTACAATTTAAAACCTGAGGTAGAAAAATAATCCGTTATAACAACGCAACCAAAGCACTAATTAATTATGGCTTACCTGATGATTCTAACAACAGGTAATAGAGGACAGATCCACATTGGTTCAGAAGAAAAGGCAGCACATACTGGAAAGAAACAAAGTATATATAAAATTATACCAGTAATATTAAATGAAAAGAAGTTTCTATCACCTTAGAAAAGTTATCACTTACAACAGATTATTTTGCTTGTGGATTTAAAACTTGAAGCATATAACCATTGTAAATATATGAAAGAGATTTATATCCAGCCAACAGAGCTAGCAAAGAAATGTATCTTCTATACCTATGACATTCATTTTTATTTATTACTGCATTTTGCTTACATTTTTCCTACTTTTTGTTTTAAGTGTTCATTTATTTTTTGTTTGTACACTATCTTCGGCTATTACTTTTTTATTTAAATACTTTGGTTGACTATAATTGCCACCAATCAATAAAGGGATTAACATTTCGTGGAGAAAGAGAAGCAATGTTGCCACATGAAAAGCTCGGTAGGATTATGTGTGCATACTAATATGATTGGGCTGCATACGTGTACGAAGAATATAATAAAATAGTGAATCTACATACAAACAATATAACATGTTAGCATATATCAATGTAAAGATTTACATTAACATAAGAGTCATTGATGGTCATTGTAATGGTAAAATGCTGCTGATATCTGAATGACTTGGTGCAATTCCCCATGGACATGACAAGCTGTTCTATCACTTCTCCCAAAACTTCATTTTCCCATGCTCACTTATTAAGTCCTTTGTATGAGTAATCACTTTTTCCCAGTTTTCAGCTTTTGCTGTTATTAGCACCTCTTCTGTCAACTTTATTATGGACGACACTGAAATCTTTGTTGTTTCACTCAATGTAACCCTTTACTTTCACCCAAATTAATTCAATCGGGTTAAAACAGCAATGATAAGGGGGCAGCCAAATTATTTTTTGACCAGGTTCTGCAGCAATGCGATCATCTGCATAATCCTTTTATAAGGATACGTTTACCAATTCAAAGTGCCAGCACAACTGCAAATGCTCACAACATACACAGATACACAAACTCAGACACACATAGCTGAACACAAGACAAATAACCATATAAATGGAATGATGCAAATGAACTCGTCAGCACACAAGTAATCTCTAACTGATGCAAGCATTGCAAGCTGGAAGTGATTGTTTATAAATACTGCGGTAACAGCAGAAAATGTTGTTGTTAGCTAATGCTGGATTTCTGACAATGAAGTCATTAATCCTCTTGCTCTCCAATATTTTTCACTGATGGATGGGGCATTAGAAGTGGCCGGGCATATTTGAAGGTGGTCTCGATCCATTTCCTCTTGCAGATCACATAGAGGACAGAGTGGTGAAGAATATATCCCAATTTTGTTTAAATGTTTTGCCAGACAATCATGTCCTGTAATCAACCTGAAGGTTGCAACTGCTGTTTTTCGAGGATACTCAGGAATTACTGTTTGAATGTTTGGTAGTTCCCATCTTTTATTTTTTGATTTTTCATAGTAATATTTTTCAATAACTTTTTTGAATTCAGAGTTGACTAATCTTTTAGCTGCATAAAAAGGTAGATTAACTATAGATTTCTGCACATTGCCGGTACCCTTTTTTGCAAGAGAATCAGCTTTCTCATTACCACTCAGTCCACAGTGAGCTGGTATCCATTGGAAGACTAGGTGTTTTTGAAGTGCTGTTAGATGGGTAAGGATTTTCCAACATTCTATAATTGTTTGGTTTTTTGGTGACACCTTGGAAGTAATTGCTATAATTGCTGCCCTGGAATCTGAGAGAATAACTGCTTGCTGAAAATGTGAAAATCTGTACAAAAGATTTTGTAGGGCCATTCGAATTGCTTCAATTTCTCCATCAAAGTTCGTAGTTCCATAACTTAAAGATTTGTAATAGGAAAAGAGGTGACATGTGACTCCAGCACCGGCTCCATCTTGGTTTGATATTAATGATCCATCAGTATAAATATGGAGCCATTCGTGTTCTGGAAATCTAGTATGGATTGTCTCTAATGCCAATAATTTTAGAACACTAGTTGGAGTATTACTTTTCTTAACTTCTTCTGTCAGGTGTAAATAATATGTGATGTCTAATGTTTGTGTCGGATTGACTTTAGATATAAAGTTTTCCTTTGAATTAGGAAGGTATAAATTCTTCTTGATGTCTTGAATTTTGGAAAGAAAGCTCTCCTGAGTCTTTAGTGTATGTGTAAAATTTCTCTTGTGCCATGTATTGAATGGGAGTCTGATCAACTTTTCGTGTTGAATAAGAGCCGCTTTTTCTATTTCATATTCAATGGGGCATTGGTTGGTTACTACTTCCATAGCTGCTATTGGTGTGGTTTTGATAGCACCTGTAATTAATCTCAGACTTTGGTTTTGAAAGATTTGAATTTTTTTTGTGTTTGCTGTTACAAGAACTTCGCTGCAGTAAGTAAATAATGGCTTTATATATACATTGTATGTTGTGTTAAGAGTTGCTCTGGAACATCCCCACTTCATTCCTGTTAGACGTTTTAACAGTGAAAGGCACCTCTCTGCTCTTTGTATTACATTTTCTATTTGTTTGGTCCATGTAAGTTTAGTATCAAATGTAACTCCTAAATACTTTGCTTCCTTAGTTTCTGGTAATTGTTGACCCTCAAAATTTAGTTTTATTTTTAGTGGCATTTTTCTTAGTGAAAAGATTTGGTAGTTTGATTTTGTTGTATTAACAGTCATTAAATTTTCTTTGGTCCACCTTTGTAATTTGGTTAAGGATTGTTGCATGGTTTTTTCTAGTTCTGTACTTTTGCTTTTTGGTTTTGAAGTCCACATTACTAAGTCATCAGCAAATAGTGCGCACTTCACACCTGATTCTTGTATTTGTTGTGGCAGATCGTTAATAAATATATTAAAAAGTGTTGTGCTGAGCACTGCGCCTTGTGGTAAGCCACGGTGTACTTGTTTGTATTTAGATATGTTTCTTCCATATCTGGTTGCAATAAAGCGTTGTGTTAGGAAATGACATAGCCATGAAAACATTGGACCTTGTATCCCTATTTTTTTACTTTCTTTAGTAGTTTTGTTCTGCATATAGAATCATATGCACTTTGGAAATCAATAAAAACTGATAAATTATCTTCTTTTCTATTGAAGGAGTCTTTGATTTCTTGACTGAGAAGTAAGACTTGTTCGTTTGCAGAGTGGATCTCTATAAATCCAGCTTGACATGGGGAAATTAAATTTTTTTATTCTAGAAACCAATTTAACCTGTTTGACACCATTCTTTCCATCACTTTTGCTATTATGCTAGTAAGAGCTATTGGTCTATAATTTTTTATTTCTGACGCTGTTTTGTCTTTCTTCAAGAGTGGGACAATTATTGCCTTTCGCCATTCAGCAGGTACAGTGGTTTTCCAGGATAGATTGTAGAGTTTTAGTAGTTGTTGTTTTGCTGTTTTTCCAAGGTTTTTTATGAACTCTGGATGTATGTGATCAGGTCCAGGAGACTTTTTGTTTTTTAGATTATTTATTGCAATGTTTAGTTCTTGCATATTAAAATTTTGAAAAAAGATATTGCACTGAGTGTTAGGATCACATTCTCTTTCTTGTTTCAAATCTTTCTTAAATTCTTTACGTTCCTTTTTATTATTTCTTGTTACTTTATGTGAATTAGCATAATATTTATTGAATGTTTCGGCTATGGCTGCATCATTTGTTAATATTTTATTGTTGTGTATGATAGGTGTGCTGTTGTTTTCTTTCCTATCCTTGACATTTTTTATGAACTTATGAGCTTTGTTACCATCTGTCCTATAATCCATTTTTTCTAAGAAATTATTAAAGTAATTCTTTTTAGCAGTATTAATTTCTTTTTTTAGTGAGGCACATTTCTTCCGCCATATTTGTGTATCCGATATGTTTTGTTTGTTTCCAGCTATATCGCTTTGCTTTTTCAGTTCTTCTAACAGGGGGTTCCAAAAGGGTTTGAAATTTTTAATTCTTCCCCGAGGAATATGTTTTTTTGCGGTTTCTAGGATGACTTTACAGAAATTTTTGTTCAAATGATCTGGTTGGTCATGTAGCTGTGAGTTTGTTTGTTCTTTAAATTTATGTTCCAGTTCAGTTTTATATTTGATCCAATCTGCTTTTTTGAAGTTCCAATACAGATTCGTGTGACATTGACTGTTATTTGTATTCTCTAGTTTTATATCAGCAATTACTGCTCTGTGACCAGAACTTGGATATTCTATAACTTGTTTTTTAATTTTTGAAACAATATCTGTTGTAGCTAACAAGAGGTCTGGGTTACTGCCTGCTCCAGAGTAATGTATGAAGGTTGTGGGATCTTCTTTACTATAAATCAGTTCAAAAGTTGTGGTATTCAAAAATTCTTCCACTATCTTCCCTGTAGAATCCACTTTTTCATAACCCCATCTTTTGGAATGAGCATTGAAATCCCCAATTACGATTGTTTTATTTAATTGGTCAATAAGAGAGAGATCTGGTTCATTCCTGGGAGGATTGTAAATACTGTATAAATGTAGATGTGTTTTGTTATCCCAAAAATTTAGCTTTATTAATTCACTTTTGTCTGTGTTATCCATTTCTTTAACAATTTCAAAGGAGGATTTAATATCCTTTTTGACTCCAACTAATATTCCACTACTTATCTGTCTATTTTTGGGTAGTAGGTGTAGTAGAAAACCAGTAAAATTGAAGTATTTAAGTTGGTCATTTGTTAGATTTGCTTCCTGTATGAAAAATATATCGATATTATAGTCAAATGCAATTTTATTCAGTTCTACTCTTTTTGTTTGTGTGAGACCACCCGCATTCCATTGTAGAAGTCTGATGTTAGATCTTCTATTAATATAATGTTTTGGTTCTCAAGAAGTAGTCCCCACCCGGAGATCCGAATGGGGGACTATTTTAACTCCGGAACATTTTACCCCTCGAGTCATATTGCATAAATATTGAAGAGACTTAGCAATAAATGTAACCGCTTTTTAGAGAGCACCATATTTTTATGTTTTGGCGGTCACATCACTCTCTCACAACCCCCAGAATGTCTGGAGGACCACACCTGTCGTTGGTTTACGGGTCTCGCTGACCTGACCGGGAGAATTATCAAAATAAATTCACCGACCATATTCTCTGATTACCAATCAGAGGACGTATACATGCCATGACAGGTCAGCATGTTATGGGTTAAGGTTTTATAGAGAAATTAGAGAAATGGAGAGGTTGGAAAAATAAAGACTCCCTAGCCCTCAGGAACCCTAATAGCATCGGGGTCAGAAGAGAACAAGAGTTGACCAAGGTAAGGTCACATAGAAAAGTTACAGTGAGGAGCAAAGCACCAGTAAGTGGAAGTAATGTTCTGCTCAGCTTGGGTACCTTGTGGTCGCTATTCACATATCCCCTAGACGGAGACCCCTGAGTACAGCGATAAAATATATAAACCAACTTTAGTGAGAGATACATGAATAACATGAATATAACAAATTTAAATAACTGGATTTTCAAGTTTATTAATTATTCATTGTGTATATCTCCCTAGCGCATTGCACGTCTGACCACTAAATTAAAGCTTGGTTAGTCTGAAGGGAACAATCTGAGTTGTACCACCATTTACTATCTTGATCTAAATATGTAAAACCATCTTCTTTCTTGGAAAACAGCAGAAAATAAAACCTCAGTAATGTTATTGCTGATTGTTCATCAGGCACATGCTAATTACTGATACAATATCAGCAACATGGTGTTTGTGTCTACCGTTGCAATGGAAACGTCTTAGCTCTAAATGGCTCCTCTTTTCATTGCTATGATGACCACTAAGATATATCCATGCCCTCTTGTTCATTTAAATGATTTCTGCCATGTGGTTAATAACTGTCAATCCCCTGCTTGATTGGTGCCGAACAAAGTACCTACACAAATTGTATCTAACAAGATAACATTGATGCACAATAGCTACCAAATCCTAGGATCAGGGGTTCAATTCCTGGAGGGTGGAAGTTTTTTAGTGCCTGGATTATTCCCTATAACTCCTACAGCCTTGACATACAAATGTACGTGATTTATGTAATGTTTGTAAAGCAACACAGAAGGGTAATGTTGCCAAATCTTGTTGCTTCTTGATGTGCAAAGCCAACATGACATTAAGAAATACACTACTGTATGTGGGCAATGTTTGAGAGGCTCGTGTGTTTAAAAATACCAGAAGCAAGTTGGTTGGTATAAAAAATAACAATTATCATCTAAGATTATTTAAAACCAGGACATAAAGTACTTACAATAATTGTAAGTCATCCTTGGGGTACTTATCTCAGATGTGAGATGCCTTTGTGGTCTACTGGGAAAACACAAATTGGTTGGGGAACTTAATGTCATACTGGCAAGTTGGCCATGGTAGCTCATTGGTTAGAGCAGCCACGTGTGAAGCAGAAGGTCCATGGTTCAAATCCCGGCTATGGCATTGAATTTTTCAGTCCTAATTCTACCTTACAAACATTGCTCACACACGGCTTGTGTGTTTCAAAACACTAGCAGTAAGTTGGCTGGCATAAAAAAAGCATTATCTCATATTGCCCTGCCAATTACTAGTACAATATCTGAAGCTCTAACATAAGTTTATGTACACACACTAACATAACCTGACTAAATTTCAATAACACAGGAACCTGTCATCCCGTTCATATACGTACACACTAACCTAATCTAACATGGGCTAAATTTTTATAACAAGGACCCTGCTATCGTGTTCATATACAAATACTAACCTAAGCATTGTAACTTAACATAGGCTAAATTTCAATTACAATAACCAAGACAGGCATTGAAGCTTGGTCAGCTGTTAAAAAAATCTGATGATCTGATGATCTCACAAGACTTTCTCTATTCTTATATTAACAATTATATTAACACCTATTGATGCCATGCTTGCCTTAACACGGACCCCATCAATAACAACAAAAATAGAAGAACAAGCATTGCTCCAACACGAGAAAATGTTACGACTGCCAAACTCTAAATGGACAAAAGAGAACCTCCCCCCTTCAATCCTTAAAACTCATAGTAGTTTCCTAGAAAAGGTAACACAGATTAAATCCAAATTGAACATTCCTAACACCAGAGAAAATCTACTTATTAGAGAAAATCCATTGGAATTATTGCAACCTACCTTCAATTTGGAATTAATAGAGGAAATAAGTAAATCAGACACACCAAAAGAAATACAAAAACTTCTAGCTCTGGAAACAATCAATACTAGGTATCCCACAGAAGAATGGCTGCACATATATACTGATGGATCCTCGAAGGAAAACCTTACTGGAGCTGGAGTTACATGTTCACATTTTTCCTGGTTAGCGTGTCTGCCTCACGTTCAAGAGGTCGCGAGTTCGAATCTCGCTTAGGGTAAGTTATCCGGGTAAGGTTTTTTTCCGAGGTTTTCCCTACCCTGAGAAGACGAATGTCGGGTAACTTAAAGCTCCATGGACCTCGGGCTCATTTGAGCATCATTTCACCCGTTTCATTCACTCACCGTCCGATATGACGCAATGTTGGAGGACGTTAATTGAAAAAAAAAAAAAAAAAAATCACATTTTTCCTTTTATCATTCTGTTGGCAGAGACACAACAAATTATGATGGAGAAATAGAGGCTATATACATTGCTCTCCGACAATTATTAAATCTTCCCTTAAATAAATTTAACAAGGCAGTAATTCTTTCGGATTCTAAAGCTGCAATTCAGGGAATATGTTCAAATACTACAAAGAAGTCAACAAAAATTAGAGAATGCTACAAAATGTTAACACAACTCCAAAAAGTTAATAAGACTGTTCATCTCCAATGGATTCCAGCACACTGTGGAGTCATGGGGAACGAAGCTGCAGACTCACTTGCAAAGAAAGCCACAACAATAACACAAAAGTCTAAATTCAATTTCTCATATTCCTCAATAAAACGCTTGATCATTAAAAATTTTTGTCATTCATACCTACAAGAAATAGAAACAAATGCCAAAGATAAAAAATGGATTACACTACTTTCCAATCCAGATATAATCCCCCAGAGACCAAGGAAAACAGCTGTTGCAGCCTTCCGACTATTGACAAATCATGACTGCTTGGCAAGTCATCTCTACAGAATAGGTATCTCAGCCTCACCGATATGTGTCCTGTGTAACGATCCAGCAGAAATGAATGAAGAACACTTGAAGACCTGTGAAGCATTAAGATCAGAAGAAACTACAGTTCAAAAGTATTGGAAAGCACGAATGCTAATGGCTTCATTGCCAGATGCAAGGCACTAGAAAACAACAACAACATATTAACAATTCTTCCTATATCTTCATATTAGTCAAGATAAACATTTGTAGAAATTATCTTATTGCTTATTTCCTTGTAGCTGCAAGAGGAATATTGGAATATAGTAGGCTTTGAGTGATAGTCAAATCTTTTAAAGCTTTCAAATTCTGTTCTTTTGGCATGGCTAACATATAGGAAAATGAATAACAATGTTCCATTTACAAAAGTTTGTTTTCCAAAACTCACACAAGTAAGGAATATCTCCAAAATGGTTCACTCTACAAAAAATTATTTGGACATAAATTGTGTGTTTTGGCAGGATCTACATTTTCTGTACAGTAAGATTTGGTCCATCTCTTATGTTTACTAGTTATGCAAAAGTCATCCAGAGTAAACAGGTCTACAGAGGCTATAAACAGAAAATTTAAAATATAAATTTAGTTTGCCATAAAAATATTTTAAAACCTATCGTATTTTAATCAAAATTGTTCAAACTATTTTCGAGAAAATCAAAACTTTCAAAAAAAGACAGTTTAGGATGGAGCAAATTTTCTTCAAAATCTTTGTCTTGCATCCTTAAAAGACATTAAATTTAAATACCAACTTTGGTATTTAACCCACTTTTCATTTTTAAGTTATGCTGCCCACAGACACACTGATACATAGATTTTTTTTTCCAAAAATGCTCTTTTTGGATTCAGGGGGCCTCAAAACATATTTCCAGTGAAATCTCAACATCAAATTTTTGGGTGGAATACAATACTTCCTCTACTTACTATGCATAGTAGAGAAAGTAAAACCACAAAGTACAAAAATTGTAACCAGCATATTTAAACTAATTTAATAATAATAATCAATTTATTTGTCCAAGATCATACATATATAAGAATAGGACATTGTCACATATACATATACAAATTAATACTCAATAGGAGTATAGTCATTAAAACCATAACCAGGATCATAATTATACAAAAAAATTAGACATTGTCAACAACTAAAAACATACATGCATGTATAAATTAATATTCAATTGCAGCATAGTCATTAAAATCACTAATAGAATAAAATGGCCTTGCAACTAGCCAATTATAAAGCTTTCTTTTAAAAACACTCATGCTCAATGTTCTATATTTAATATCTAATTTATTATAAAATTCTACACCTTTGAAATAATAAGTCTCCTTCGTCAGAGTAAGTCTACAATTTAGTATATTTAGGGAAGTACACTAGCCACTCAAAATATGACAAACTCGAGGAAATAGTGAGAAGCAGGTTCAAAATGATGAGAGCAGCAAATATTCCAATCAGTGGAGTGCTGTTACAGGAGAAGGCACTTCATGTGGCAACTATGCTGGGAATAGACAATTTTACTGCATCGAGTGAGTAGTTGGACCACTTCAGGAAACGTTACAATGTAACATACAAAACTGTGTGTGGTGACTCTGCTTCCATCTGTGACGATAGTGTTGAGCAGTGGATCAATGGAAAGCTTCCGGAACTGTTAAAGAATTATGATCCTAATGACGTATTCAACATAGATGAAACTGGGTTGTTTTTTAACATTCTGCCCAACAAGACATATGTCATGGCGTTAAGCACAGCAAATTGAGGCTTAATGTTATGTTGGGAGCCAATGCAGATGGCTCTGAAAGGCATCAACCATTTTTAATTGGTAAATCAAGAAAACCTCGATGCTTCAAAATGTCCATTCCCTGCCCACATCATATGCTAATAAGAAGGTTGGATGACCTCCGATATATTTCGGAAGCAGCTTTCTGCACTTGATGCCAGAATGGGTGCACAGAAACGGAAGATTATACTCTTCATTGACCGCTGTCCTGCTCATCCTGTTGATGTGCATTTGAGAAATGTGCAGTTGGAGTTCCTGCCAGCAAGCTGCACCAGTAAACTGCAACCCCTAGATCTAGGAATTATTCATTCCTTCAAATCGGTCTACAGAAAGAGTGGGTGCAGCACATACTGATTGCAATGGATGCTGGTAAAGACCTTTCTGCCTTGAGAATTTCTGTGTTTGATGCCCTCCACTACATTGCAAAAGTATGGAAAGATGTCATGCAATCTACAATTGCCAACTGCTTTCGCAAAGGAGCATTCTTCAAAACAGAAAATATGCAGCCTGAAGAAGAGGAAGAAGATATCAACTCCCTTTTGACCACATGGGATGCTTTGCAGCCAGACTGTACTGTTGAGGACTTCATGGCAGTTGACGAAGCACTGGTAACCACTGAGGAGAAGTCCTTGGAAGATTTTGTTAATCAGCATACTGCAGTGGACTCAGACAGCAATGATGAAGATGAAAATGAAAATGACAGTGTAGTGCCAACAAGTGCTGCAAAAATATCTTTCATCAGTGGAAGGGGATGAAAAAAACTGAAAAACTTTATGAACTTGAAAACCAAATAGAGGATTCTAAAGTAAGAACAAATTAGAAACTAAAAACTTCACTTATCTTATTATTTTGGTGCTGACCCTGGGGTTTCAAGCTATATCCAGCTCATTCTCAAAGCCATATAAACAAACTCGTTGCCAAGCTACAATCTTTTATTTTTTCTGAAAAACAATTACTCTTATTCAATTTTTATTTACCAATCTCTGAAAACAAAAATTTATAAATACAATCTATAGATGGTAATTCGAAGTTCATAACACGGTTCCTGTTTTTTAAAATAAAAACTTTTTCCCAAACCATTAAATCTATTGGATTACTTAATTGTTTTAATAATTTAACTTCTGAATTAATTTCATGATTAAATGACCAAAAATGATCTGCCACAGCTGATTTATCAGTTTGTTTATATTTAATATTTCTAAAATGTTCTTTTATTCTGGTTTCTAGATGACGTTTAGTTTTACCAATATAAACTTTATCACAATCTAAACAGCTAAATTGATAAATGCCAGATTTTTTATAATTTGGTATTTTATCTTTTTTTGAAAAATTAAGTAAATTTTGTATATTAAATTTATTTTGAGGGACCAAATTTATTCCATATTCTTTAAAAATCCTTGTAAATTTTTTATTAGCCCATGGATGGTAAGTAAACTTTTTAAAAATACAATTATCTTTTATTTTTTTAAGGGTTGAAACTTCTTTGACAGCTTTTTGATACTTAAATTCCTCTATCCTTTTATGTATAAAATCTGTATTAAAACCATTAATTACTGCAGTGTTAATAATGTGTTTATATTCTATGTCAAATTCATCTTTATTAAGGGGTATATTTATTAACCTATAAATTAAACTATTAAAAACAGCAAATTTATGTGCAAAAGGATTAAAACTTTTATATTTTATGTAATTATCAATATGAGTTCTTACTTTAGAATCTTGTTGCTTCACTGTTAATAGCTTCAATTTTTCCATAATTAACCAAATAGAGGAAATTAGATCAAAAAGATAAAAACAAAAATCAATTTTGGACTACTTCAAGAAGAGTTAGGTGTTCTTGACTGAACTGTATAATAGTTAAATAAAGTGATCCATGTTCAACAGTTAAGTTTCCTATCACTATTGCAAAAAATAAACCTTTAGGTTCTCCTACTGACAAAATGCAAAATTTTTAATGTGTGTAACTGTAATAAACCCATACCCTTTCATCAGTAGCAAAATAATAAAACTGGTTACTCAAAGGTACCTATGTGCCATGTTACTATCTGAATAAGCAGTGAAGTGTTTTACAAAGTGCGATATACATTTCAGTCAATATTTTTATAACCATTACATATTACAAAACTTGAGTTGTTGCCCATTTACCCCAATTTACACTTTCCCCCATTTTACACCACTTTTCCTCTAGTCCCCTGAAAAGTGTAAAAGAGGGGTTATACTGTATGCTCATAAAACAAAGAAGCAGCTTAACTACCAAATAAAACTTTCATTATCAGGAATAAAAGACCATTGATTGCACTAAATTGTTTTCTCAAGCAGCCCATTTTGTGCAAAATATCCATAGAATGTAATTGTTCTATACTATCATTCCTTACCTGCCATTTAAATATTAAGAACTTCAGTTCATGGTACAACTTCAAACCATTTGGAGGAACCTTGACCTTTTCAACTCCTGTACTTCCCTTTTTAATAAATGGATTTGTAATTCCCCATAGTACTCCAACAACCAGAAAGCCAAAATATGGATCTGAAAATTAAAGCAATTTTCTATAAAAAATACATTCAGTTATAATCTCTGATCTACAATGTTTAAGAATGTAGGTTACTGTGCTACTATTGTGTGCAGTTAAAGGCAATAACTTTCAGTTACTTCATGTTCGTATTGTTCATCTGCCATAGATAATATGCTTTTCCAAGATTATACTTTGTAATAACAATAAAACTAAATAAACCAATGTATTATTTATATTACTTTTAGAAAATGAATTACAGCTTAATAGTTTACAAAGTTAACAAATACTGTTAGAATTGTTAAGATGTTCAACAAACTTCCTTGTATTATAGGAACAATGTAAATTCAAGAAGCTTTTCACAGCGTGCCCTAGGCAGTTAAAGAGCACTTAATATCTTTACTGCATATTTACCAGGGTCATATTGAAAATCAAGAGCAACAATTTACAGATCACATATAAATGACATAAAACAAAGACATTGCCATAATTTTTAGACTACAGAGTCAAACACGATCAACTCATGGATGCAAAGCATATTTTATTTGACTTCTGGAGCAGAACAATGGAGAGTGAAATTGCAGGGGATTAGGTCGGGTAACCACAAATCTCTACTAATAATTCTGTCCCTTTTTTTGTTGTTGTTTTGTTTTAGTTTTTTTTTTTAATGATGCTGTCAATTGCTAGGATCACATCAGCATTGCCACTGTTTCGGAATTTCATCCTGCAGAAGTTTTTACATGCCAGTAAATCTACGGACATGGAGCTGTCGTTTTTAAGCTCACTTAAAAACTATTGGTTTGGGCCAGATAATTCTGTCCTGAAACACACTTTCAATTGTTCTAATCAAAAGATTGACCACGTAAGCTGCTGCAGAATATTGTTGAAAAGAGACAAAATTACACTCCCTGTCTGTTAATGCTCTAAAAAAGGGGCAAAATCACATTCACGTATGTATGGGCATCAACTGCTGATTCAAAAAAAAATTGGTACTATAACTCAGTACCTAATATTGTTCATGAAAATTGTTTCATGATGAAAAAATTGTTGTATGGTGCGTCATTAGCGGACAAAGGTTTCTCAGAGCTCCAATAAGCGATTTCTATCTCTGGGGTAACTTAAAACATAAAGTGCACAAGACAAACCCACACACCTTGAAAGAATTAAAACAAAATATCTACCAGGAAATTGCCAGTATTTCTCAATGTGAACTGTGGCAAATGATGGATAGTTTCCTAAAGAAACAACAAAAATGTATGGACAATGGTGGCCAGTTTCAGCATCTCCTTTCATAGGGTTGGTAAGTAAAGCCTTTAAAAGTAGTTTTAAAAATGTTGTGTGGTTTCATCTGTGCCTTTTTGTGATAGAGGTAGATGGCAACAAGTACCAGTAACGTGAACAGGCAAAACGCTGTGCAGCCCATTTGGAACTTCTTTGCTCTCCCCCTACTAAATCTAATTAGGTCTAAGTTTTGAGAAGTTGGCTATCTTAGGGGCCATAACACATTGCAAAGACATCTACATATGAGACTTATACAGTTTATGCAGGAAACCTGGAATGAAATATGAAACCTTTCAGCATATTAAAGTGCAAAGGTTTGCCATGCATAAGTATGTATTTTTAGGCTACTTTTTCTTAGAACGTAAGAGCATAAGAACAGTAAATACGAAAGACATGATCTGTTACATTGGAACCATAGTTTTTATTAAATATACCCACATTATGAGGTACAAAAGGTTTTTGAGAGCCTAATTTCAGGCTACTCAGTTTCTTCTTATTGTTCTTCGTTAACAAGTTTAGCCCTAAATTTGCATTTGTTAGATATAGAGACAAATGCACTGAATATACCTAAATTAGAGGTTTAGGAGAAGATAGTAAAGTACGGAACCCACTTTCATTAAGAGTTTTTTTAACACCAAAATCATCCCAGATTGTCAATAAAGGACTCCACTTGTTACCAATGGGCGTGCATTGAAGGAACTCCCAACCCAAGTGTAATCCATAAGAAATGGTTTCTAAACCAAAGGTAAGAGCATACATATGCTGTCCAGGATCATTTTTTGTGTGTGTGTGTAGTGTTTAACACCCGCTTTTACTACTATGGCACCACAGACGGTGACACTGATGATATATGGAATGAAGATGGAGCACCAGTGGAATAAGATAGTGGGGGAAACCGGAGAACCCAGAGTAAACCCACCTCAGCGCTGCTTCATCCACCATGAATCCCACATGAGGTTGCCTGGGATCAAACCTGGGCCACTTTGGTGAGAGGTGAATCAGGATCATTGAGGTTTAATTTTAGAAATTCTATGCTCGGTCATCATTCTGCAACTGATTCACTCTTCTTATATAGAAGAAGAAAAAGAAAGAAGAAAAAAGAAAGAAAACCACCTCAATTACGCTTTGCGGCTTAGGACCCTTAATTTTGGGCTACTCCTATAGTTACACTGCTTGCTTTTCACTAAAATGTTACCAGCTCTTAACCTCTGAAGCGCAACAAGAGGCACATAGCTTACCCTATTGGCGCAAGTGTGAACAATCCAGAGCCGTAAGCTCCAGAAGATTGAGCACTAATTTATAGTTCGGCAAATAAACTAATAAACATGCCCTTGTATAATTACTATTATTGATGTAAGTTAGCATTTTATCACACGGTTTAGCGACTGTTCGGCGTGTTTACGCTTTTAAAGCAACATTATCAGTTAAAGTACCGTATATTTCCACTCTACCCATGACTCATAAAATTTGGTGACCACATAGACTTAGCTTTCGTTTCATACTTACTTATTGCTCCTGAAATATAGTCCATTATTCTGCTAAGACATTCTAATTGTGAAGCCTAATAGTTAAAATCATGAATAACGGAACCTAAGTCCATACTTTGATGCCACTATCATTATCTACGATAACGTGAATAACGTGTACACAATGCACGTGCACATGTAACAGAAGTTTACACACACACAGAACACCTACAGTTTACAATTCTGATGTGAATTGACAGCCAATGTAGCCAATATAGGCTGGGGAAACATATGAGCTAAGACCGAAAGTTCAAAAACGCGAATAAAATGAAGCTTTTTACTGATAGGGTAGTTTAAAACCTTGATAACTTTCAATTTAATGTTAACAGTTTAATTACCGCGCTTAAATGATACCAAAGATCAGGCTTCAAAAGCCTGACAGTTGGCAATATTGAGACGGTCTGAAAACACGTGACTTTTAGTAGAACGAGCGGTGAGCGATAGATATTTCAAATATTGCGTTACAAATATATTAAGCAATCGTGAAAATATTTGATTGAATTGATTATTAAGCGTTACACTAACTAATATTAATGTAATTGGAAGTTCAGATATGCTATAAGATCAAGCAAAACCTCCAAGTTATTGTAAATTATTTATTTTTCCGGAAGTCTGGAAGAGGGCGCGTGTGGTATGCGTGTTGAAGCCGGGCAAGAATCCGATCTTTCCTTCTAGCTACCGTTCCATCAGTCTCCTACCAGTTATCTCGAAAGTTTTCGAGAAACTGTTCCTGACCCGCCTTGGACCTCTCTTAGAGGAAAAAGACCTCCTACCGGAACATCAGTTTGGTTTTCGTTCTGACCATTCCACAACCGAGCAACTACTGCGAGTAGCCGAAAAGACCTCCCTGGCTTACCAGGAAAGGGCCAAAACGGTGGCAGTGTTGCTTGACGTGGAAAAGGCGTTCTCTACCACCTGGCACGAAGGGCTTATCTACAAGCTCATACAGCACGAAATCCCCCCTCCATATATTTACTTGGTGGCTAGTTTCCTACAGGAACGTAGCTTCCGAGTGAAAGTGGAGGGTTCATTTTCCCGAGAAAGGCCCATTGGCGCAGGAGTTCCCGAGGGCAGTGTACTGTCACCGGCACTCTTTAACGCTTACATGGCCGATCTCCCAACGCACCCCAACACCCACATCTGTCAGTATGCGGACGATCTCGTGATCTTCGCAACTAACAAGAACCCGCGCTACAGCTACCGTCAAGTACAAGCCCACCTCTGTGCCGATGGTGCGAGAACTGGCGCATATCTATTAACCCGGAGAAAAGCTCTGCGATTCTCCTGGCCAACACGCTGGCAAACCGGCTCCCGCAAGACCTCGTGCTTCTGCGCCGTCGGATCCCCTGGGTCACTACGGCGAAGTATCTCGGGGTCACGTTGGACCGGCGGCTAACGTATAGGCATCACGTCAGGGGCAAAGTACTACAAGGTCACGCAGCCCTCCGGCAGTTGTATCCCATCCTCAGCACCAAAACCATGCCCATTCGCCTGAAGCTCCAGCTGTATCGTGCGATCATCCCGCCTCTGGTCCTGTACGGATGTGAGATCTGGGGAGTGGTGGCAAAGTCCACCTTCATCAGAATCCAGACGTTGCAGAATCGGGCATTAAGGATGATCTACGACACTGGTTGGAGATTTCCTGCCCACATCCTTCACGAACATTCCGGCATCCCGTACATTGTCGACGTGATTAAAACCCGCGCTCGAACAATGTACAATAAATTCCAGAACCACCCTAACCCACTGGTGAACACTCTGGGACAATATGACCAGAGAGAGCCGCGCCGACTACTATCTAAAAAATTGCCGAAGGACATCTTAAGTCCAACGGTCTAATTTTGGAAGATGAGAAAGGCAAAATTAATATCTGTACTTGAAACAGAGTAGAGCACCTAACTCAGATCACCTCTCAGTGAGTGACTGACGGCCAGAACCCTGGAGGGGATTAGCGCGTCACCTGATTGACTAACCAGCCAATCAGTATGTACGGGCACTGCCCGCTCACGGACCAATCCCTACCAACCATCCATCTTACCCCTATAAATACCCCTGATTCCACTAAACATTCCCAGAAGTATTAAATCCCTGTAGACCAAAACATCATACTATCGCGCAGGTTAAGCCGTATAACGGCTAGGTACTGCGGTAAAGACACTCGGGTGGGGGAATAGCTTACCCACTCGACTCGAACTGCCTCTGGAGCAAATTGAAAGTTTTACCTTTATCTAGCAATTGCGTTTCCAAACCAAACAGGGATTAAAACTTTAATTTTACTATGTCTGCGTCATGGGCGTCGCGAAGGGGGGGCAAGGGGGTCCGCGCCCCCCCCCCTGGAAGTTGGTCAACTTAATGTGCAATCAATTACTGACTATTAAAGTATTTTAATTTTAATGTAAGGATCAATTTTTATTTAGCACAAATTAATATGCTTATATGCAACAAATATAAATTTTGACAGTAAAATAATGAATTAATGTTATCTGATTGCAAATTTCAAACATGTGCCCTCCCCCTGGAAAAATGTCTGCCAACACTCATGGTCTGCGTTCAGTTATTTTCTCATCATAGTGATTCAATTACTAGCAAGATTTTCTTTTTAAATTTATGGATGCTCTTTAACTGCTATGGTTCTCAGCATCCCATTCAATATTGGGCATGAAAGACCTCTTAGTTATGCTCAGAGGCCTCTTTATCAGCTTGAGGTTTTAGAAATCTAAGACAGGGAACCACCTGCTTTATTGTCCTTCCGGAGGAAGCCATGCTAAAGATTATTACACCCGAAAAAAATCCATTGTCCTCCCCAGGTTTAAATCCACGACCTCGGGACAGAGGCTAGCATATTACTGTTAGACAACGGAGGACGACACTCGCAAGGATACAATTTTCGATCGGAAAATGTTGAACTTAAGAATAGACTAATCATGTACTAGAAGAAATGAGTTGTTGTTGTTGTTGTTTTCTAGTGCCTTGCATCTGGCAATGAAGCCATTAGCATTCGTGCTTTCCAATACTTTTGAACTGTAGTTTCTTCTGATCTTAATGCTTCACAGGTCTTCAAGTGTTCTTCATTCATTTCTGCTGGATCGTTACACAGGACACATATTGGTGAGGCTGAGATACCTATTCTGTAGAGATGACTTGCCAAGCAGTCATGATTTGTCAATAGTCGGAAGGCTGCAACAGCTGTTTTCCTTGGTCTCTGGGGGATTATATCTGGATTGGAAAGTAGTGTAATCCATTTTTTATCTTTGGCATTTGTTTCTATTTCTTGTAGGTATGAATGAGAAAAATTTTTAATGATCAAGCGTTTTATTGAGGAATATGAGAAATTGAATTTAGACTTTTGTGTTATTGTTGTGGCTTTCTTTGCAAGTGAGTCTGCAGCTTCGTTCCCCATGACTCCACAGTGTGCTGGAATCCATTGGAGATGAACAGTCTTATTAACTTTTTGGAGTTGTGTTAACATTTTGTAGCATTCTCTAATTTTTGTTGACTTCTTTGTAGTATTTGAACATATTCCCTGAATTGCAGCTTTAGAATCCGAAAGAATTACTGCCTTGTTAAATTTATTTAAGGGAAGATTTAATAATTGTCGGAGAGCAATGTATATAGCCTCTATTTCTCCATCATAATTTGTTGTGTCTCTGCCAACAGAATGATAAAAGGAAAAATGTGAACATGTAACTCCAGCTCCAGTAAGGTTTTCCTTCGAGGATCCATCAGTATATATGTGCAGCCATTCTTCTGTGGGATACCTAGTATTGATTGTTTCCAGAGCTAGAAGTTTTTGTATTTCTTTTGGTGTGTCTGATTTACTTATTTCCTCTATTAATTCCAAATTGAAGGTAGGTTGCAATAATTCCAATGGATTTTCTCTAATAAGTAGATTTTCTCTGGTGTTAGGAATGTTCAATTTGGATTTAATCTGTGTTACCTTTTCTAGGAAACTACTATGAGTTTTAAGGATTGAAGGGGGGAGGTTCTCTTTTGTCCATTTAGAGTTTGGCAGTCGTAACATTTTCTCGTGAAATGAGTAGTGTTACCAATAATTTTACCATTCTGGTCCATTTTTTAAATGAATAAATCAATAATTAGGCCAAAATCTGCTGAACAGATCTATGCTCAAGTTCAAGTGTTTGATCCCCATTGTACAGATATCTTTAATGTAGAGAAGCTCATGGTATAGATTTGTAGAGATTCTGGGGAGAAAATTCAATCACACCCATTAGGGCTTTATTAATACTCTAGTATTTTTGTTTATCCTCTTCATGCACAGTAATATTAAAAATTTTGCTTTGCAAAGAAAAAACAATGGTACAGAAAACAAGTTTAGTAAAATGCAAAAGTGTCATGATTGTTTAACATGGCCTTCACAACTTTAACCTTCTTTCCCTCTCTCCAATGAGTGATATTCACACTGCTGGCTGGACATAGTTATAACCAATGACACGTTGGCATGAAAGAAAAGTATTGATTTTTTCTGATCACTCGGTAAATTCATTCACAAATGTCATTAAGTGAGAAAATTCACAGAAATGATTTGTGAACCATTTGTTGGTTTATTACATGGGTATTAGAAGAAAACCTTTTGTTCAAAAGTAGAAGTTGTACTATAATATAACATAACAGACAAACATGTTAAAGCTCTGTAATTAATGTTCTTCCTCACAATAGCTGTGTATAGGACAGGATTAGAAAGGATAGAGTGAGACTGAAAAATTCATGGCCGACATGCCAATATGACATGAAAATTTCCAGGTAACCTTTCCAATCCTGTTCTGCACATGGCTATTGTGTGGAAGAACATTAATTACATTGATTGATCTTATAGTTAGTTAAACTAGAAGACCAAGACTTAAGAGTACTTACAATATTGTAAGTCACCATTAAGGTATGTTATCTCATATAAATTATTGAGATCTCTTTGTGTGGTTTACTGGGAAAAATGTGAGTGAGTTGAGAATCTAATGTCGTATCAGCATGTTGGCCATGATAGCATAGTGGTTAGAGCAGCTGGACGATAACATAGATCTACATCTACGTCGTACAATTAAAAGATGTTTTAAGAACATTAGTAAACAGACTAAATTTAAATTTTATAAAGTTATGGCAGCCCCAGCATTGATGTAAGGGAGTGAGAGTTAGATGCTCACAAAACCTCAGTCTCGAAGAGTGACAGCAGCTGAGATAAGATTTCTCAGATCTGTAGTGGAATACACTTTGAGGGATAAAAAACAAAATGAAGATGTAAGAAAGGAACTGGGAATGTTTAGTTTATTAGATGAGATTGAAAAATACAGAATGAATTGGAAAGAGTATGTAAAGAGAATGGAGGACTCACGTACACCTGAAGTGATTCTCAAGCACAAACCAAGAGGCAAACAGGATGTGGGACGATCGAGGAAGATATGGAGAGACCAAGTAGTATGAAGGCAGAACAAACCAAAATGGTTTATACCTTGATGACTATGACGACAATGATGACAACAAAACATTTAGTTTCTTGTTTCTTCAACAGAAGTTCCCCAGTTGCTTCACCTCAAATGACTGCATGCAAACACTTCTAGCAACCCTACTCCCAGGACAGACACAACTACTCAGTAAGAAAATTCTGCTCCCATTTCCCCTCAATACCTCTCACCCATCAGAAAACATTTAGAGCCAGCTGCACAACAGGTAAACTGTAAGATGCAGACAAAATCTTACTAAAAAAATGCAAATCTTGTGAAAACACAATTTATGTAAAATAATCTTTTTTCTTCTTTAATTTTCTTGGCATTAATTATTTCTGAAATATTCACTGTTATTAATTTGAAGCTTTAAATACTTATCTTTTTCTCAAACAAAATTGACTACTTGTCATTTTTTCTATTTCTACTATGCGCTTAAGTAGAGCAAGCATTTGAGATATCTCACTAAAAAATTTGATGTCAAGATTTCATAGGAAATGCCTGAACCCAAGAAAATTATCAAAAATACCCAATGATTAAGGTATTTTCATAATAAATAATAGCCTGTGGAGTCTTCTTCATTCTGAATGAATTTTACATAATTGGTAAACTACAATTAAAAAATCTTAATACACACGCATACCATCTTGTCAAAGCTCACAATTTATGCTAAATAAAAATGTTGTGGCATTAAAAATTTCTGAGACATTCTTTGTTAACAGCTTGAACTTTTAAATATACTTTTCTTCTGGTTGTGCAGTGAAGAGTGCTCTAAAGTCATATTATATCAACCCACTTTTAAAAATAAATGAAGGCTTTCACTGCCGGAGTCATAATTAGAAGAATATGCTTCCGGGCTAAGAGGCCGTGATCCACTATGCTCCTTCACTCTCCCAGACGTTGGGAATTAGTTGGCTATTACAGGGCTCAATAGGCTACCCATAGCAACACCATCAGCTTGCTCATAGTATTCTTCTTGCCACTGGAAGTAAGTGGTAGTTAAGACATGTTCGAATAGAGCCACTATATCATTGGGAAATAAGTCTTTGAGAAGGTCTAGGGCATCATTGACAGGTACCATCGTGAATAAAGATACTACGTCGAAGCTGACCAGTTGAGAACCAGGTTTTAAAGAAAGTGTTTTTATTTTAGCCAACTTTTATATGGAACACTTTGAAGCTGCTGCACTGCACTCCACACCCCAAAAACCCATCTGGGATATTGTTTAGAAAAGCTTACGCAAGCACTTGGTCAGAATTTCGGCAAAGTCCCACTCAGCAGTGTGTACGAATGGTCACGAAAGTTGCCGAAGTTGCTGTTTTAATGCAGCGCTGCCAACAGCAGAATGTCCCTAGGAGTTTGTTGCCAATAGTTGTTGTTGTTTTCTAGTGCCTTGCATCTGGCAATGAAGCCATTAGCATTGTTGCCAATAGTAAGTTTGAATGTTTTTGCGGGAGTCGGCAGTATGCTGCTAACCTTCTTAGAAGCAACTAGTGCAACGGATTGCTTTATCAGTACATTAGATTTAGCGCCTCTGTGCTTTAATGAGGAGTTATGCATGCAGTTCCTGTATGACGAGGGCCTGCTGAGGACTCGAATGCTATGCAGGGAATGTGATGTGCCCTAGGGCGAAGCCTACAGTCCCCCATCTGTGCCATCCCAGCGCATGGGGCTCCGTAAATGGATTTTTTCTCCACTCGAAAATTAAAAAATAAATAAATAAAAATAAATAAATAAAAAAGAACGATAATTAATAAAAATAATACAAATATAATAATATAATACTATTAAATATAATATTATATATAAATAATATATATAATATAATATTAAATAATAATAATAATAATAATAATAATAATAATAATAATAATAATAATAATAATAATAATAATAATAATAATAATAATAATAATAATAATAATAATAATAATAATAATAATAATAATAATAATAATAATAATAATAATAATAATAATAATAATAATAATAATAATAATAATAATAATAATAATAATAATAATAATAATAATAATAATAATAATAATAATAATAATAATAATAATAATAATAATAATAATAATAATAATAATAATAATAATAATAATAATAATAATAATAATAATAATAATAATAATAATAATAATAATAATAATAATAATAATAATAATAATAATAATAATAATAATAATAATAATAATAATAATAATAATAATAATAATAATAATAATACAATAAAATAATATAATATGTTGTTTTCTAGTGCCTTGCATCTGGCAATGAAGCCATTAGCATTATATTATAATATAATATAAAATAAATAAAAAGGAACGATAAATAATAAAAATAATATAAAGATGATATATATAATATAAATCTAATAACATTAAAAATAATAATATAAAATAAATAAACAAAAAATGAACGATAAATAGTAAACATAATAAAAATATAATAATGTTATATATAATAAATATAATATATAATAAATATAATATATATAATAAATATAATAACATTACATAATAAAATAATGATAATAAATATAAGTATTATATATAAATAATGTGTGTGTGTAAGTGCTGCTTCACATCTTGTTAGTGGTCCTTTGTTCTGTCTGTGTTTGCGTGTTGGTATGTGAGAGTGTGTATGTATCTGTGTGCCTATGTGTGTGGGTGTGTCTGCATGCGTGTGTGTGTGCCTATGTGTGTGGGTGTGTCTGCATGCGTGTATGTGTGTGCGTGTGTGTGCCTATGTGTGTGGGTGTGTGTATCTGTATGTGTGTATGTGTGTGTGTCTGTGTTTGCGTGTTGGTATGTGAGAGTGTGTATGTATGTGTGTGTGTGTCTGTGTTTGCGTGTTGGTATGTGAGAGTGTGTGTATGTATCTGTGTGCCTATGTGTGTGGGTGTGTCTGCATGCGTGTGTGTGTGCGTGCGTGTGTGTGTGCCTATGTATGTGGGTGTGTCTGCATGCATGTGTGTGTGTGCGTGTGTTTGTGCCTATGTGTGTGGGTGTGTCTGCATGCGTGTGTGTGTGCCTATGTGTGTGTCTGTGTGTATGTATGTGTGTATGTGTATGTATGTGTGTGCGTGCGTGTGTGTGCGTGTCTATGTCTGCATCCATGGGCAAAAAGGAAAAGTGGGTTGTGTAGCTTTCTAGCTTCTCCCCAGACTGCCACACGAAGATGTTCAACAATATCTCTATCCCGACTTCTCACCCTGTGGGAAATAGGTTTGTAATTGTAACTTTTACAATAATGGCCCTATCGATTTTGGTCAAGGTACCATTTGTTTAAGATATTATTAGGACAAACGGAATGTATATGTTATTTATAGAAATACTATGCAAATCCCGCTTCATTCTGTTTTCCAGTAGCATGGTTACCACTACACTAATGCTACATTTCCCATGTTTACCACTACACTAACTCTACATTTCCCATGTTTACCACTACACTGACTCCACATTTCCCATGTTTACCACTGCACTAACTCTACATTTCCCATGTTTACCACTACACTGACTCTACGTTTCCCATGTTGACTCAGGGGTCTCCGTCTAGGGGATATGTGAATGGCGACCACAAGGTACCCAAGCTGAGCAGAACGTTACTTCCACTTACTGGTGTTTTGCTCCTCACTGTAACTTTTCTATCTGACCTTACCTTGGTCATCTCTAGTTCTCTTCCGACCCCGATGCTATTAGGGTTCCCGAGGGCTAGGGAGTCTATTTTTCCAATCTCTCCATTTCTCTATAAAATCTTAACCCCTAACATGCTGACCTGTCATGGCATGTAATACGTACTCTGACTGGTAATCAGAGGATATGGTCAGTGAATTTATTTTGATAATTCTCCCGGTCAGGTCGGTGAGACCCGTAAACCAACGACAGGTGTGGTCCTCCAGACATTCTGGGGGTTGTGAGAGAGCGATGTGACCGCCAAAACATAAAAATATGGTGCTCTCTTAAAAGCGGTTACTATACTGCTATTGCTCTATGAGTGAAAAATGTTGTAGAACAAGAGGATTAATGACTTCATTGTCAGAAATCCAGCATTAGCTAACAACAATATATAAATAATATATATAATATAAATGTAATAATCATCATCATACGCGATAGCGGTATGTCTGTGGCGGCAACGACGCGAGTGAGTGCATTTGTGTTTAATGTGTTGGCAACGAAAACTAGTGTAGTGTAAAAAGCAATGTTGGCAGATGTGAAAATCATCTGCTAGTCATGCAGACTCATCTAGTGGGCGGTTGTGAAACTACTGTCGGCGCATGCGCAGTAAGTAAGTTCGGACTTAGAATCTGGCTGGCAAGTGGAAAGTAAGCGGTTCTAAACTTGAGCCCCCCCCTGTTGGTTTCGTTATGTTGATGACACCTTTGTGATATGGGAACTGGGAGACTCTGCCTTAGAAGAGCTTTTACTTCACATTAACAGTCTAAACCCTCAGATTCAGTTTACTATGCAGAAAGAAAAAGATGGTACACTCCCTTTCCTGGATGTTCTTCTTATCAAGAAAAGTGATGGCACACTAAGACACACAGTTTATCGCAAACCCACCCACATCAACCGATATCTTCACAAAACCTCAAACCATCACCCAGGACAAAAACGGGCTGTGATCAAAACTTTGGTAGACAGACCCTTAAGAATATGTAAACCTCAGTACTTACAACAGGAATTACTACATCTAGAATACACTCTCCGTAATAATGGGTACACACACAAAGAAATAAAAAGAGCCTAACACCCGAAAAAGAAAACTCAAACACAAAGGGGACAACAACCTAATGACAGGAAAGGCACGGTATACCTCCCTTATTTGCAACACACTACACACCGTATTTCTAAATTATTGAAGGCTCATAATGTAGAAACAGTTTTCCTTCCGACCAAAAAGATTCACTGTTTTCTTCGTTCAGCTAAAGATCCCAGAGACCCATACACATCAGCTGGAGTGTACTGAATACCTTGCTCTTGCGGGTCAGTCAACATGGGCACCACCCAACGCATTATCAATATCAGGTTAAAAGAACACTGTAGACATTGCCCCCTGGGACAGCCGGAGAAATCAGCAGTTGCCCAACATGCATTAGAAGCACCGGTGAACACGTCATCCACTACAGATATCCTCGCTACAACTTCCCATTACCACACATGCCTATGAGTCATTCCATGTCAAATCGCACAAAATTTGACGTTCATTAAATTTACGTGTTCTATGAATGAAAAAATGATACCCCTATTTTTTTGTTTGTCTGTAAATTAATTATTTTGATAAATATAAAGCATTATATTTTTGGATATTTTGCGCACACCGTTCTACATAAACATAAATATCTCAGGTATTATTTTTCAGATAAATATGATCTGTAGCTCATTTTGAACATTGAAATGTGTACCTTATTTATACGTTAAACAAAAAACAATTAGTTTAATATTTCCTATTTTTACAAGGTCATTAACATTACAAATATCATTTTACTTTTAACTAAAAATTTCCGGAAAAATTTTTAAAACGTAGCTTGATGATGCTATGTAATCCTAGAAAAAGTTTAGAATGGGATTCTAAATACATGCAGCCAAAAAATAATTCAGGATGATGGTCTAGCCATAGGTTATGCAGATGATACAACAATTATAGTTAAAGGCATTTCAGAAATAGATGTGCAAAATAAAGCTAATTTAATATTAGAAACAGTCAGCAGAGAACTAACTAATTTAGGTATGACACTAAATATTAATAAGACAGTATGGATGCAAATCTCACTAAGTAATGGGAGCCAGTCCAATATTCAACTAAAGATAGAAAATAGATTAATTCAGCAAGTAAGTGAAACAAATTTTTTAGGGTTAGTAATAGATGACCCCGTGTGGAGTTGCCGCTCCCATCGGGCGCCTCCCCAGGTGGCGGATAGGGGAAAGCTCATCAGATATGATGGGTACTGGGGAAATAAAATACCCAGGGCGGACCAAAGGTGAAGACCACAACGGCGGACCCGGCGGAGATAATGTGTATCGGTACGACGGGGATGGCGGAAGTGGCACCCTGCCTCTCAAGGGGTATACTTTGAGGGAAACCGCTGCCTTGCGGGGGAGAGGGATCTCCAAAGGCTAAGGGAGAAAACCCCGAAAGAAAAACAGCCCAATCATTGTGCTAATCACTCACATTGGGCTTAACTCACTGATTCTAAGGAGAAATAGTCGCCTCGGAAATAATGGACTGTTTAGAAGACGACTGGCAAGGACACGGAATATACGAATTGGAACATGGAACATTAAAACTATAAATGGAAAAGAAGTGGAAATAATAGAGGAGATGGAAAAATATAGTTTGGAAATATTGGGGTTGAGTGAAGTTAAAAAGAAAGGTAATGGAATGGTACAGTTAGAGAAAGGGTATGTACTGAGATATGTAGGAGTGAATATTGGAAGAAGAGCTAAAGAAGGAGTGGGAATAGTGTTGTCCGAAGAAATGGAAAAAAGAGTGGAATCTTGGGAAGCAGTAAACTCTAGGTTAGTTAGTGTCAGAATGAAATTAGAAGAAGAAAATATTACGATGGTACAAGTGTATGCACCCACGGATGACTGTGATATTTTGGATAAGGAAGCATTTTATGTCCAACTACAAAGAATCGTGGATAAAGAAAATGATGAAGGAAGGCAAGTAATATTAATGGGAGATTTCAATGGACGGACGGGAGATAATATGGCAAAGTCACATGGATGTATGGGATTATATGGAGGAGAAAAGGTTACAAATGAAAATGGAAAGAGATTGATTGAATTTTGTATAGAGAACCAAATGCTAATAGGAAACTCACTTTTTCAGCATAAAACTATTCATAAAATTACATATGAAGCTGAAGGAAGGGAGGGTAAAAGCATAATAGATTACTTCATATACCCAAGTGCACTCCGATATGCCTTTATGGATGTAAAGGTTATCCGAGGTGCTGAAATTGGTACAGATCATAGATTACTGGTTGCAATAACAAGGATACAGAAATTCAGAAAAGAGAAATCCAAAAGATATGAAAAGATACAAGTAAAGAAGCTATCGGATCCAGAAAATAAAAATCAATATAGGGAGCTAATTGAGCGAAAAATGAGTACATGGGAAATAGAAGACGATATGGAAATAAATGATATGTGGCAAAAGTTTAAGGTTGGAATTATAGAAACTGCAACAGAGGTATGTGGAAAAACGACATTGAATTTTAAAAAGAAATGTACAAACTGGTGGACAGAAGAGGTAAAAGCAAAAGTGAAAGAAAAAAAAGCAGCCTGGAGAAGATACTTAATATCTAAAGCGGAAATGGATAGAACAAACTATGTACAAAAACGAAATGAGAGTAAAATGGCCGTCAGGGAAGCAAAACAAACGTCATGGGAAAATTTTGGAAATGAAATTGAACATAACTTTATAGAACACAAGAAAAAATTTTGGAATATAGTTAAAGGATTGAAAGGAATACATGGAAAACCAGCAACAAACCTAAGAAACGAAGAAAATGAATTAATTATAGGCAGGAAGAATATATTAGAAGAATGGAGGAAATACTATGGAAAGAAGTTTGGAAATACAATAACAGAGCAAAGTGAACAAAATGAGATAAGGATTGAAGAAGAAGAAGGCACTGATACAATCACGGAAGATGAAGTAACAGAGGCAATAAGGAGAATAAGAGTGGGGAAAGCGGCTGGAATTGACGAAATAGCACCTGAGTTTATAAAATATGGAGGACCAAGCATGATAAAAATATTAACAAAAATATTTAAGAGAATATGGATAAATAATAACATCCCTGAAGAATGGAAAAAGAACATTATAATACCAATACACAAAAAAGGAGATAATAAAGACTGTAATAATTATAGAGCAATATGTTTATCCTCTGTTGTATATAAATTATATACAAGAATATTAGAAAGGAAATTAAGAAATATTATAGAAGGTGAGCTGGAAGAAGAGCAAGCAGGTTTTAGACCTAATAGACAAACCCAAGATCATATTTTCACACTAAGGACAATGATTGGGAAATTAATGGATAAAAACAAACAAATATGTCTAGCATTTTTAGATCTAAAGGCAGCCTTCGATTCGGTGCCCAGAAAACATCTATGGGAAGCTCTGATAAAGAAAAATGTACCGAAACAGCTAATTACAGCAATCCAAAGTGTATATGATGGATCAAAGGGGATAGTCAGAATAGAAGGAGAAACATCTAAGGAATTTAATATGGAAAAAGGAATCAAGCAGGGAGATAGCCTCAGCCCATTACTTTTCATTAATTTTATGGATGAAATAATAAAAATATGTAAAAGGAGGACACCAAGGACACAAATAGGATATTGGAATATGAGACTGATTCAAATACAGTCACTGATATATGCAGACGACATAATATTAATAGCAGAAAATGAGGAAAAATTACAGAGATGCATGATAGAATGGGGAGAGGAACTCGGAAGAAAGGGAATGGAAATAAATACTAAGAAAAGTAAAGTAATGTGTATTTCAAAAGAACTTGGACAGGAAATATCGATTAAACATAAGAATGAGAAAATAGAACAGGTGGATATGTACGAGTATTTAGGAACGATCTTTACGAGTGATGGACGATGGGATGAAGAAATACTAAATAGGAAAAGGAAGGCAAATAAGATGTATTACCAATTTAACAAAACTATCCTTGGAAAGAAAGAAGTAGCACTAAAAACAAAAATGCAGTTATATCAATCGGTATTGGTCCCTACGCTTACATATGGAATAGAAAGCATTCCACTGCAAGATAAGCAAATAAGTAAAATACAATCCAGTGAAATGAAATACTTAAGAAAAGCTGTAAATAAAACCAGGAGGGATAGGATAAGAAATGAGAGGATCAGAGAAGAAGTAGGTCAAGGATCACTGGAGGAGAAAATCGAACAAAAACAATTGAAATGGTGGGGACATGCATTTAGAATGGCAGAGGATAGCAAAGTTAAACAGATGCTAGAAGTAAGGGTACAAGGAAGGAGAGGAGTAGGAAGACCCAGGATAATGTTTGAGGACAGAATGGAAAAGATTGGAAGAAAAAGGAACAAGACAATGGAAGAAATGAAGAGAATGATGAGGGATAGGAATGACTGGAGAAGATGGATTTACGGAGCCACCCCTACGCTGTAAAGGTAGAAGGGAAAGAGGAAGAAGAAGAAGAAGTAATAGATGACAAATTAAACTGGAAAAAGCATACAGAAAAAAATTGCTAGAAAAATAAATACAGGTCTATATATTCTAAGACAATCAGCACACATAATGGACAGAAAGAGCCTTATACAAATATATTATGCTTTTATACATTCACATCTGAGCTATGGGATTGTGTTATGGGGTAATGTACAAAAAAAGGCAATGCTTAGAATATTTAGATTGCAAAAGAGAGCGTTGCAGATAATATGCAACTTAAAAAGGATGGACACGTGCAGGAATGTCTTTAAAGATTTTAATATATCAACATTCCCTGCACTATATATCTACGAATGTGTTAAATTTACAATAAAAAATTATAGCGATCAATGTAAGAATATGAACATACACAAACACAATACAAGAACTAAGCAAAACTATTATATTAAGAGACTAAGAGGAACTTTAGGTAATAAAAGTGTAGAAATCAAGGCTAAAGAATTGTACAATCATTTACCAAATAAATTAAAATGTATAACAGATGATAAGAAAAAACTCAAAGCAACTAAAAGGTATTTATTAGAAAAGGTTTTCTACTCTATAGAAGAGTACATAGATGTAAATAAACTCTAATATATAAGATTGTAAGATATAGCTATATGTATTTTGTGAAAATTGTGACAATCCTTGTAAATGTATATACAATTGGAGCTAATAAATGAATGAAATGAATGAATGAATGAATGAAGAAATTAAATAACTTACCAAGCCGTGCAGACTGGAGTAACGCGGTTTTCACGGCCAGAAGGTATACACACCGCGTGCAGCTGATAGCGTGTCATGCGTTGTACTTCCGTCAAGGTCAAACTGTTAGCATAAACACTGAAATGGGTCACTTCACGTCAAATCGAACACTTCTGAAACTATTTTCTCCAATTTTTTAAATCTTATCAATAAATGAGATTAAATAATCCGTATGTTTTCTTTTTGGTGTGACACGCTTATTTTGTGCTTTATTGATATTATTTTTACGGTATATTCGCATACTGTATTATATAAAAATCATTATACCGAATATTATTTGAATTTTAGAATTTTCGTGGTTGCAACAGTATAAAGCTAAAAAATTTCAGTTTTGAATGCCATTGTTTTAGGATCACTCAAAATATAAAATAGGCCCCTTTTAAACAATATTCAAAACAATATTATTAAAGATATATTGCTGGATATTTCCTCACAGACCATATGTTGTTGTTGTTGTTTTCTAGTGCCTTGCATCTGGCAATGAAGCCATTAGCATTCGTGCTTTCCAATACTTTTGAACTGTAGTTTCTTCTGATCTTAATGCTTCACAGGTCTTCAAGTGGTCTTCATTCATTTCTGCTGGATAGTTACACAGGACACATATTGGTGAGGCTGAGATACCTATTCTGTAGAGATGACTAGCTAAGCAGTCGTGATTTGTCAATAGTCAGAAGACTGCAACCGCTGTTTTCCTTGGTCTCTGGGGGATTATATCTGGGTTGGAAAGTAGTATAATCCATTTTTTATCTTTGGCATTTGTTTCTATTTCTTGTAGGTATGAATGAGAAAATTTTTTAATGATCAAGCGTTTTATTGAGGAATATGAGAAATTGAATTTAGACTTTTGTTTTATTGTTGTGCCTTTCTTTGCAAGTGAGTCTGCAGCTTCCTTCCCCATGACTCCACAGTGTGCTGGAATCCATTGGAGATGAACAGTCTTATTAACTTTTTGGAGTTGTGTTAACATTTTGTAGCATTCTCTAATTTTTGTTGACTTTTTTGTAGTATTTGAACATATTCCCTGAATTGCAGCTTTAGAATCCGAAAGAATTACTGCCTTGTTAAATTTATTTAAGGGAAGATTTAATAATTGTCAGAGAGCAATGTGTATAGCCTCTATTTCTCCATCATAATTTGTTGTGTCTCTGCCAACAGAATGATAAAAGGAAGGAAAAATGTGAACACGTAACTCCAGCTCCAGTAAGGTTTTCCTTGGAGGATCCATCAGTATATATGTGCAGCCATTCTTCTGTGGGATACCTAGTATTGATTGTTTCCAGAGCTAGAAGTTTTTGTATTTCTTTTAGTGTGTCTGATTTACTTATTTCCTCTATTAATTCCAAATTGAAGGTAGGTTGCAATAATTCCAATGGATTTTCTCTTATAATTAGATTTTCTCTGGTGTTAGGAATGTTCAATTTGGATTTAATCTGTGTTACCTTTTCTAGGAAACTACTATGAGTTTTAAGGATTGAAGGGGGGAGGTTCTCTTCTGTCCATTTAGAGTTTGGCAGTCGTAACATTTTCTCGTGTTGGAGCAATGCTTGTTCTTCTATTTTTGTTGTTATTGATGGGGTCTGTGTTAAGGCAAACATGGCATCAATAGGTGTGGATTTAACTGCTCCAGTGATTAGGCGAAGAGCCTGATTTTGTATTTGTTCAAGTTTATTGATGTTAGTATTTGCTGCTGTTATTAAAGCTTCAGAACAGTACAAGAGGTTTGGTTTAATGTACATTTTGTATGTTGTGTTAAGGACTCTCCTTGAGCAGCCCCATTTAGCACCAGCTAACCTTTTCAGGATGTGCAGTTTCTTTTCAACCTTTTCTGAGATGTTTGTTATATGTTTTTTCCAAGTTAGCTTTCTGTCGAAAGTGATGCCTAAGTATTTGGCATCATCAACTGCTTTGAATGGTTTACCATTATAATTTATGTTAATATTAACTGGTTTGTATTTTAGTGTAAATAATTCATAATTTGTCACAGACCATATGAGAAGCGAAGTTATTAGAGATCAGCTAAATATATATAATATACATTTTTGGAAAGCTTAGACTTTTTCTATTTTTCGACATAATCACTGTTTTGATCAATGCATTTTTGCATGTGGTGTAGGTATCATATTTTATATACCTGCATCGTAGAACTTTTCCACCATGCAGCAAAGATAGCTTGAAACAGTTTCTTTCAGTTCCTCACCAGCTCTGAAATGTGTCCCACCCAGGTGTTTCTTAAGTCAGGGAAGAGATGGTAGTCACTTGGGGCTAGGTCTGGGCTGTAAGGAGGGTGTGTGACAGTATCCCATTCAAATTTGTTGAGATTGGTTGTCACATGGGCAATGTGTGGACGAGCGTTGTCCTGATGGAAATGCACTCCTTTCTTGAGCATGCTTCCACCCACCTTGGTATACCGTAAATGATCGGTCAAAATTTTGTGAATGTAGGTCTTGCTGACATCAGAGATTATCTCGCAGGACTCCCAAACCATCAACCTTCGATCTTTCAGCACTGCTTCTTCCAGTTTCATAATCGTTTCTCTGAATCCGATGGCCATCCAGAACGCTGATCGTCCTGGACGTCTGTAAGTCCGTCTTTGAATTCTCTGCACTATTTGCACTCGTATTGTAAGCTCATACACTGCTCTCTGTACACTTCACAAGGTTGGGAATGAATGTCCACCAGTGCAGTCTTTTTGCTCACAAAAAACGTATTACAAAGTGTAATTCAAACCTGGCGGAGGAAGCAGGTGGAAAGTCCATTTCTAACAGCTACCAAGCCAAGACTGAGTGTCGCAGAGAGCTCGCAGGGCAGGGTACTGGCAGAGGGAGAACCAACCTACACGACAGTGTTGCTGGATCTCCTATAACAGCGTTCCTCGCGACTGCAGAAATTTGGGAAGCTTATTTTATGGACAACCCTTGTATATATAATGTAAATGACAAAATTATGAATAACAAACAACATTGGTATGATCATATACTCAAAATGCAGAATAATAGCCCAACAAAACAGGCAATGTAATACAAACCCATAGGAACAAGAGATGTTGGAAGACCTCAATATTGATGGGAGGATGACTTCTGAGCCGGAATAGATCAATTTGGCCTAACCCTCAAGATAGGCTAGGTAGACCTGTTTCAACTCAGAAGGGATCTTCCCAGCATCTCTTTGGTCTTCCAACTTCTCTCCTACCAACTGGTTTGTACTGCAAGGCCTGTTTGGTAAGACTTTCTTTTGGCATTGAGGAGATATGCTCTTGCCACATTTAAATTATTTTTAGTTGCTCTCTTATTGTATCACTCTTGATATGATCTTTGAGACTACAGCCAGCGATATACCTCAAAAATTTAATTTCAGCCGTTTCAATTACTCTTTTGTCATTTCTGTTCAAGGTCCAGGTCTCAGCTCCATAAGATACGAGGGTCCTTCAATAAATAACCAATGTAATTTAATTGTATTTAAATAAACTATCCTGGAGTGCTATGGCTGATAGTGGTGGAAAGGTGAATCCTTCCTCTAGCAGTGCTGTGAGTGCTAGTCATGCAGAGTGAATCAGTTGGAAGTTAGAACCCGATATGTGAGGTCATGTTTACTGCACCCACCATGGAACTAAAATTGCAGCAACGTGCATCAATAAAGTTTTGTGTTCTGTTAGACAACTCCTACAGAAACCTTTGAAATGGTGCAGCAAGCATACAAGGACCAAGCTTTAGGCAAAACACAAGTCTTTGAGTAGTATAAATATTTCAAAGGGGGTCATGAAGACCTTCAAGATACTCCACACCCTGGAAGACCCGTAACAGCAAAAACGGAAATCAACATTAACACAATTGATGTAATTATTATTTATTTATGCCAACAAACTTACTGTTGGTGTTTTTAAACACACAAGCCGTGTGTGGGCAAAGTTTAAGAGGTAGAACTGGAACTTAAAAATTCAATGCCACAACTGGGATTTGAACCACAGACCTTCCGCTGAAGGAAGGTCTGTGGTTCAAATCCCAGTTGCGGCATTGAATTTTTAAGTTCCAGTTCTACCTCTTAAACAATTGATGTAATTGTGCGAGAAGATCGTCGCATAACAATTCCAAAAGTTGCAGACATAATGCATTTGTCTGTTGGAACTGTAGACGACATAATTTGCAATGATCTTGGCTATCGAAAAGTTGCAGTGAAATGGGTACCGCATGTGCTGAAGGACGAACAAAAGGCTCACCACACCATGACGTGTCAACAATGGCTTGGAAGGTTACGACGGGAGCCAGACTTTCTGAATAGGGTCATCACTTGTGACGAGAGTTGGTTCCACCATTACGAGCCGTTAACAAAATAACAGGAGAGTTCACAGTGGAAACATTCATCGAGCCCTAGGCCTAAGAAAGTTGTTGTTGTTGTTGTTTTCTAGTGCCTTGCATCTGGCAATGAAGCCATTAGCATTCGTGCTTTCCAATACTTTTGAACTGTAGTTTCTTCTGATCTTAATGCTTCACAGGTCTTCAAGTGGTCTTCATTCATTTCTGCTGGATCGTTACACAGGACACATATTGGTGAGGCTGAGATACCTATTCTGTAGAGATGACTTGCTAAGCAGTCGTGATTTGTCAATAGTCGGAAGACTGCAACCGCTGTTTTCCTTGGTCTCTGGGGGATTATATCTGGCCTAAGAAAGTAAAAGTTCAGAAAAGTGCAAGAAAGGTCATGCATTGTATTCTTTGACAAGCAGGGCATTCTGTATGACCATGTTGTAACTAATCAATGCACAGTAACTGCTGCTTACTTTTGTGACATACTGAAGGGGCCAATGAAGAAAAAAAATCACCGAAAAGCGACCAGATCTTGCAAGGAGAGGATGAATCTTGAATCAGGATAATGCCCCTGCTCATCGAGCTCGTGCAACTCAAGATGTCATCGCAGAAATGGGCATTGAGATCATGCCTCATCCATCTCATTCTCCAGATCTCGCACCAAGCAATTTTCATCTCTTCCCTGAAGTGAAACACGAGCTTCGTGGTCGCCATTTTCAAAGTGATAAGTTGAACAATGTTGCCATGGGTATCCTGAACAGACTGTCCAAAATTGGGTTCAATGAGTGTTTCGAACAATGGGTAAATCGTTGGAATAATTGTATTTCATCAGAGGGAGAATGCTTTGAAAGTTTGTAGGTAAATGTTAGTGAAATAAAGCCATTATGTGTTAATTAAAAAATTAGTTCGGTTATTTATTGAAGGACCCTCGTATAATAATGGGCACTGATGATATTATTAAAGCAGTGCAGTCTTATTTTTGTTTTCTGCAACTCATATACTTACAGGTGTAATATACCACATTATATCAATTACTATTTACAAACAAATATATAAAAATACTACCGTGCATTCTTTGACTGGCCGGACTGCCCCACGACGGCAAGGGACTGGGTGAGGAATGGCATGCTCTCTGCCAGAGTTACGTGTAAAGCACTGGCAAGTCACAGGTACGGAACACTAACTACTGTACTAACTTGCATTAGGCTTACCTGCATCACATCAGATGTTGAAATTGATGACCTTAAACATGAACACATTCCCTATATCTCTGAAAACAATTGGGGTTTACTTGCAAAAGATCATGTTGACTGCTTGCCTGTATTTCTCTCATGACTTTGCCTTTCAATTCTTTTAACATGTGCAAATTTAATATGTACACTTTATTCTTTAACATTCCCCATAAATAAAAATCGCTGAGACGTTTAGCACAAGAGGTTAACATTTCCAAGACAGCTTCATGGCAGCGCAACTTCTGAAACTTAAAAGTTCATGCTTTACAACCACAAGATCCTGTAAGTAGGGTTAATTATTGTCAATGGTTTTAGCAGTCCATTCATAATAGCGACATTGACCAACCTTTAAGGTTGTTCACTGATGAAGCGTGGTTTTTCTACTCACAATTGATATTGGGCTACTGAAAATCACCATATTATTCATGAAACCGCTCACCAGATTTAGAATTATCAGTCTCATATTTATGACACAAAAGTTGATTCACACATTTGTGTAAATTCTCTTTTAAATATTTTCTTCTACAACTAACAAGAAATTAAAGATGTGTGGCTGGTTTCAACAGGATTCAGCTATAGCATACACTGCTGGTAATTCTACAAGGGCTGTACAAATAGTATCCGACCTTATTTTTTTTCTCGTTAACAAAGAATGAGGTAGGTATGGCAACTATGCATGCTCGTAGAAGGAAGCTTCCTGCGCATGCATGAATATTTATATCCCCACAGCACCACCGGTCACGTCAGTAGCTACCAGTGATTGGCTCCGTGTAACATGTGCTCGTCGCATTCACATTTTCTGGAAGATGACGGAACGCATGGAGCAATGGTATTGCATCAAGTTCTGCCAGAAACTTGGGGATACCCAATCAGAAACCATTCGCAAGATCCAGCAGGCTTTCGGTGATGATGCAATGAAAATGACTCGAATTAAAATGTGGTATAACCAGTTCAAAGATGGCCGCATGTCGGCGGAGAGTGACCCACGAACCGGAAGACCATCAACGAGCCGAAATGCTGTTGTTATCGAACAAGTGTGGACACTGATCATGGAGGACCGACGTTTGACAGTTCGGGAGATTGCTGCTGAGGTTGGGATCAGCGTTGGTTCTGCAGACAGCATTTTGACTGAGGATTTGGGCATGCGAAGAGTGGCAGCAAAATTTGTGCCCAAGCTGCTTTCACCGGAGCAGCAACAACTCCGCCTTGCAGTGGCACAGGACATGCTGGAATGTGCCAATAGCGATCCTGAGTTCATGAAGACTGTGATCACTGGTGACAAGAGCTGGGTGTATGGGTACGACCCAGAAACAAAGGCCCAGTCATCTCAATGGAAGCACCCACATTCCCCAAGACCAAAAAAAGCACGACAGGTTCGGAGCAAAGTTAAGGTGATGCTGCTTGTTTTTTTCGACTATCGGGGCATTGTGCATCATGAGTACGCACCACAAGGGCAGACCATCAATAAGGAGTACTACCGAGAAGTCCTTCGTCATCTTCGTGATGCAGTTCAGTGCAAGAGACCTGATCTGTGGGCCGCACGCAACTGGCAGCTGCATCACGACAATGCTCCAGCTCATTCGTCACACCTGATCCAGAATTTCCTGACCTCGCACAGCATTCCGCAGGTTCGTCAAGCTCCCTACTCACTTGACATGGCCCCATGTGATTTCTGGTTGTTCCCAAAGATAAAGACAACGCTCAAAGGGTCCCATTTTGAGACCCGTGAGGAGATAATGCACAACGCGACGGAACGTCTGCGCACCATCTCAAAAGAAGCTTTCCAGAACTGCCCAGCGATGGAAGGACCGCTGGACTAAGTGTGTGCTTTCGGAAGGGGCCTACTTTGAAGGGGATTAAGAGTCCCATCCACTCAGGTACATAATATTTTTTTCCCGGCACAAGGTCGGATACTTTTTGTACAGACCTCGTATGCATGAATTGCAAAAAGGGTATGGTGACAGAATAATTAGCCAAGGATTGTGGCCACCTCATTCCTCTGACCTATCTCCATGTGATTTTTATTTTTGAGAATGTTAAAGAATAAAGTGTAAGCATCAAATCTGCACATGTTACAAGAATTGAAAGACAATATCATTAGAGAAGTACGGGCAATCAGTCAACATGAACTTTGGCAAGTAAACCAGAATTGTTTTCGGAGATATAGGGAATTAGTTCGAATTGAAGGTAATTAATTTCAACTTCTGTTGTGATACAGGTAACTCTAATTCAAGTTAGTACAATATTTAGTGTTCCATACCCGTTACTTGCCAGTCCTTTATGCGTGACTCTAGTGGAGAGCACACCGGTCCTCATCCAGTCCATTGCCACTGCGAGATAGTCCAGCTAGCCTAAGAATGCAGTACATACATTAAAACAGGGGTAAATATTTGATACCGAAATTTAGATTTCCGATCGAATGGGCTTTTGAAAAAGACACGTTTTAATTTAATTGCCGGATGTGAGATTTGCGATAAGTGTTATTTAATAACATAAATAGATAATAGAGCAGGAAGTGTTGTAAGGTGAGCAAGATATGAGTAAATAATAGTCGTTAAATTTGTAGGATAAACACATTATTGGTTTGAAATTAACGAGTCATGACGTCATACCCTATAGTTCGAAATCAGTAAAAAGTCAGGTCGACCAACCTTAAAAGTCGCGCGATATATTTAATAAAATATAAAGAAAACATCGTTTAATCCTAAAAAGGTAATTATATATTCGAAATTCATAAAAGAACATGTTATAATAGAAAGGGACATTTCTAAATTGCGGGAAAAGGAAATAGCATTTTGGATACGAGGCTTTCTTGGATGACGTCATGACATTCAAAATTGAAGGGAACGGTTTCTTAGCGTGGGTAAGAGAGAAAGCGTCACTACCCAGACCAGTACGGCAGGTTGTGCTGTGCGGACGTGAGTGCGATTCCTCTACATATACAATCGGCATAGCTCCCGAAAATATCTAAGATGCAATAAATAATATGCAAAGGATTTCTTGGGTTGTCCATCACACCTACGCAGACCCGAGATAAAAGTTGTTGTTGTTGTTTTCTAGTGCCTTGCATCTGGCAATGAAGCCATTAGCATTCGTGCTTTCCAATACTTTTGAACTGTAGTTTCTTCTGATCTTAATGCTTCACAGGTCTTCAAGTGTTCTTCATTCATTTCTGCTGGATCGTTACACAGGACACATATCGGTGAGGCTGAGATACCTATTCTGTAGAGATGACTTGCCAAGCAGTCATGATTTGTCAATAGTCGGAAGGCTGCAACAGCTGTTTTCCTTGGTCTCTGGGGGATTATATCTGGATTGGAAAGTAGTGTAATCCATTTTTTATCTTTGGCATTTGTTTCTATTTCTTGTAGGTATGAATGACAAAAATTTTTAATGATCAAGCGTTTTATTGAGGAATATGAGAAATTGAATTTAGACTTTTGTGTTATTGTTGTGGCTTTCTTTGCAAGTGAGTCTGCAGCTTCGTTCCCCATGACTCCACAGTGTGCTGGAATCCATTGGAGATGAACAGTCTTATTAACTTTTTGGAGTTGTGTTAACATTTTGTAGCATTCTCTAATTTTTGTTGACTTCTTTGTAGTATTTGAACATATTCCCTGAATTGCAGCTTTAGAATCCGAAAGAATTACTGCCTTGTTAAATTTATTTAAGGGAAGATTTAATAATTGTCGGAGAGCAATGTATATAGCCTCTATTTCTCCATCATAATTTGTTGTGTCTCTGCCAACAGAATGATAAAAGGAAAAATGTGAACATGTAACTCCAGCTCCAGTAAGGTTTTCCTTCGAGGATCCATCAGTATATATGTGCAGCCATTCTTCTGTGGGATACCTAGTATTGATTGTTTCCAGAGCTAGAAGTTTTTGTATTTCTTTTTATCACAGCACAACAGCGTCCCTCAGAGGCACATGAGGGGAAGGTCGGTGGATCTAAATATCATCTATTTAGTCCTCCCGGCTAGGTCCGATGGACCCGTTGACCAACGATAGGTGTGGTCCCCCTTGCAAAATGGGGGTTTAAGTCGGGTGATGTAACTGCCACATTGTAAAACTGGTGCCCGTTAAGAAAACAGTTACATGAAAGCCACATACATGAATATGAGTCCCGAGATAAAAGTAAGAGATCTCAAGCTGACTAGCGGGAGCGAACCACATCAAAGGGCAACACCACGTCACCAACGACATTTAAGTTGGCGATACATCAAGAAGCGAAGAATGACTTTTAGCTTCAAATGGCGACCCAACGTGTGGCGTCGAAAGAATGGACCAACCCCAAGACGACCAAGCCAGCATAGAACCAGCAAACAAGAAGGTGACCCAACGTGTAGCGTCGAAAGAATGGACCAACCCCAAGACGACCAGGCCAGCATCGAGCCAGCAGACAAGAAGGTGCCCAGCGTGTGAACATCTGTGAAATGTGTAGTGAACAAGTTTAAGTGCGTGAAATATTGGTGAGTAGAAAAACACGTGTAAATAGTTTAGAAATGGAAGACAGTGATAGCGATTTTCTAGGTTTTGAGAGTCCGGAAATTGAGAAAAGTGTAGTTAGGATGGAAGAATATAATCAGAATGTAATTGGTAGCAGAATATACCAAGAAGTAGAAGATCAGAACGTTAGAGAAACACCTAGAGGTAGTTCAGAAATGTTTAGTAGTAATTCAGAAAGGCCAGCATTTATGTCAGAAATAGAGAATATGTTTCAAAAGATAATGGAAAAGATGAGTACAGAGTTAAGTCGAAAAATAGATGAAACTAGTAAAGAATTAAGAACAGTGGAAAAGATGAGTACAGACTTAAGTCAAAAGATAGATGAAAATAGTAAAGAATTAAGAACAGTGAAAAAGATGAGTACAGAGTTAAGTCAAAAGATAGATGAAACTAGTATAGAGTTAGGACAGAAATTAGAGAAGGGACAACAGGAATTGGGAATGCAATTGGAAAATCAGAAGAGAGCTTTCGAAACCTTTAGGGAAGAAGTTAGGGAGGAAATTAATAAAGTCAGTAGTGAAGTAAAAGAAAATAGAGAACAGGTTAAGGGAGAATTAGAGACAATAAGGCAAGAAGTAAAGAATTCTGAAAAGAAATTAGGTCAACAAGTGAGTGAAAAATTAGATAAAGAAAGGGAAAAAGTAACATATAGATTAGACAAACAAAGGGAAGAAATTAGAGAAGAGTTACAGGGGTGTAAAGTGAGAATAGAAAGATCTGATGTAGAAAGTGAAAGGCAGGCTAGAAATTTGGAGGATGTTACAGACCAAATAAAAGGAGTAGTAACAGAAATTACTCAGGTAAAAGAGGCCTTAGAAAATTTGAAATTAAATGAAAATGCATGTAATCACAACAATCTTAGTAATGAAGTTGCAAGAAACGAGGCAATACCAGGAGTATCAGCTGACATTTCGATGCAAAATAGGGGTAACAGTAATTCCCATTCTGATCTCGGAAATAGCTCAGGGATAGGTGACAATTCAAATTTACATTGGCCTAACCATGTCTTAAATGAAATGACACCTCCAGTTTTTGAAAATGAAGATTCAGATGATCCTAAAGCCTTTTTAGAAGGGTTACAAGAGTACTTCACGGTGAAACGTATACCAGAGGAGTACAAGATGGTGATAGTAAGAAAATGCCTAAAGGGTAATGCTGCCAATTGGCTAGGCCTTTCTATGGGTAACAATAATGATTACAGGACCTTTAGGAACATCTTTTTAACCAGATATTGGGGAGCTAGTAGGCAGGCTAATATTAGAGTTGAATTAAGCAATGGAAAGTTTAATCCTAGATCGGAGGAATCGATGGTCAACTATTTTATGAGAATAGCGAGAAAATCAAAGATGTTGGATCCTCCCTTAGATGAAAAAGATTTAATAAATATAGTTACTCCACATTTTCCGGAAATGCTTCAACACTACCTAATCATAGCCCGACCCGATAGCATTGCAGCTATGATCGAATTATTATCAGCCTTAGAAGTCAATAAGCCAAAACACGCATTTGGAAATAAATATGAAGAAAAAGAAACTGTAAATTCTTTCGGGCAAGGGGCACAGTATTATCAGAATAGAAGTGAGATTAGGGAAAGATATAAAGGACCAGTACCAAGGATGGAATCATTCCGGTGGGAAAATCAAGGTAGATATAACCAGGAAGGGCGTCACCAAAATAGAAATGGTAATCAAAGGGGAAGAAATATAAGGGTGAATTATATGAATACAAATAGATTTGATCGAGGTAGACGGGGACGTTATTTTGGACATAGTAGAAATTCAAATGATGGGTATTGGACAAACGGAGATAATGAGTTTAGACCGAGGTCACCAAGACAGGGAGAAAGGTATTCTAATGGACGAAATTCCCCCGAAAATGCGGAAATGGTTGAGGCCATTAACACGGTCAAAAACATGGTAGGAAGTAACCCCGATTTAATGCAGGAAAACAGAAGTAACAATTCGGGAAATAGTACAGGAGCAATACCTAAAAATCAGGGAAACGCCAGACCCGGTCAAACGCTCCTTCAGTGAGAACTGGGTATCCTAGTAATGATTGTGATAAGTACTCGGAAATAAATAGTCCTGGAAGGCAAATGATGATACAAAAGAAAAGAGAATGTAAAAATAGAATCGACGAAAACGAAAAAGTAGGAGATCCACCTAAAATCAAAATTGGAGTAAATGGAAAACAATACAATGCAATTATAGATACGGGATCAAATAGCACAGTATGCTCACAAAATTTTTATGATAATTTACAAAGTAGTGGTTTTAAAGTAATGTCTTTACCAGTTAATGGGATATACTGCTCGCTAGCTGTGGGAAAACGAAAAGAGAGAGTAAAATTTCAAGCAATGATAAATATTGAAATAAATGGGAGAATACTAGGAATTTTATTTCTGATTGTACGAAGACTTGTTACAGATATTATAATAGGTTGTGATTGTCTTTATGCCTGGGAAGCTGTGGTGAATTTTAAAAACATGATTCTAAAAATGAAAGTTGAAGATGAGACCATTATAGTGCCTTTTGTGGAAGATAGTAGTTCAGAAACTATTGTAAGAGAAAAAGAGGAAGAAGAAATCCAAGGGGATACATTCTTTGTAGAATATGTTAAAGTAGGAGCTATGGAATTAACTGAAGTAAATGTCAAAGAGTACAGTGTCGATAATAAAGAAAATGTAGAATGGGATAAAAATGATTTCATAGACAATTTGAGGTTTTCTGACGCAACTAGGTACTATGATAGGGAGAGTAGTGAAGACTTAGAAGAATTGTTGAGGAAAAAAGGTAACTCAGGCTGATCAACTAAATGAACAACAGAGGGATAAACTGTTTGAAATATTAATCCGAAATAAAGAAGTATTCTCTGAGAAACCTGGTAAATGTAATATTTATATTCATTCGTTTGAGATGATACCCATCAAACCTTTTACACATAAAGCGAGAGCTATCCCTAGTACAATAAGAGAAGAGGTAGATGCAGTTATAAAGTCAATGTTAGAAGATGAGGTTATTGAAATTTCGAATTCAGAATTTGTGAATCCCCTATGTATTGAAAATAAGGCTAATGGAAAGATTAGGGTGACATTAGACGCGAGAAAATTAAATTATTGTTCCTCATACTTTCCATCAGGGAATCCAACAGAACGTGTCCTCCGAGATATAGGAATTTATTTACGTGTACTTACACATCATAATCACAAGGATTGGGTGAAATATTGTCCATTGATAGAAAAGATTATCAATCACACCATTAATGTAACTACTGGGTTTGCACCAATAAAATTAATGTTAGGAATTGAACCAGAACCAATATTGATCGGGGTACCAAAAACACTGAAAATTAATGACATTCAGTTAAGTGAGGAAGAAAGAGCGAAAATTGCTTTTGAACGAATCAAGAAAAAGGCAGAGAAGCAAAAATTAAAGAAAAAGAGTAGAAAACATAAATGGGAACCTAAGATAGGCGATTGGGTACTAGTTAAAGACCATAAGTTATCAAGTGCCTTGCGAGGTAGGAACAAAAGGATGGAATTGTTATATAAAGGTCCTGCAGAAATTATATCAAAATTTGGTTATCATACCTATGAATTAAAAGATGTTAAAAATGAAAAATGTCTGGGAAGATGGCATAAACAACTCCTTCGACCATACAAGAAACCGTGTGGTGCCTTGGGACCTTGATTTGATGTAAAAAAAAAATTGGAAGTGTCATTTGTCTATTGGCGCCCAATCAGCTTTGAGATAAAATTTAAATGTTAGCTTACTTGAAAATCATATATTGGTCAGGTACTTACATATTCATGAAAAATGCAGAATGTGAATTGCTATCTACTACAAAGAGCTTAAAAATATATTGTATAGAGCTCACAATAACAACTTCAGAAAGATTGTTAAATTGTTCATCTCCGCATAGAGAGAAAACAGAATATTTACTTTGTAAACATTTGTTAAAATATTTAGATGTATAGATAGTTATCACAGCAAAGACAAAGAAAGAACTTGTCTGAAGAGTGTAATGGATTTATATAAATATATGTACATTTTAGTGCTTAAAGGATATAGTACAGATATGTGTTACAATAACAAAAGTGAAAAATCACAGTGCAAGTGATAGTGAGAGCGAAGTGAGCAAACATGAACTAAAAGAAGGAAGTATAAAGAAAGACTCTTGAAATTTAACCTTTATATAAAAGCTTCACAGAAGAAACCATAACATATTGTAATTAGTATTTAAGGATTAATGTTTAGTCAAGTGTACAATTGTTTGTCATGTTAAAAAGATTAATGAGAAGATATGTTAATAACCAATTTCAAAACAGTGTAATTGAAAATTGTATATAATGGGAGTGTTGCCGATTATTCAAAATACAGGAGTAATTTTTAATTTTTCTTTCGGGCAAGACATTTACATTATTTTATTATGAAATAATAAAATAACATAAATGGGGGCATTTGATACCGAAATTTAGATTTCCAATCGAATGGGCTTGATAAAGACACGTTTTAATTTAATTGCCGGATGTGAGATTTGCGATAAGTGTTAAGTAATAACATAAATAGATAATAGAGCAGGAAGTGTTGTAAGGTGAGCAAGATATGAGTAAATAATAGTCGTTAAATTTGTAGGATAAACACATTATTGGTTTGAAATTAACGAGTCATGACGTCATACCCTATAGTTCGAAATCAGTAAAAAGTCAGGTCGACCAACCTTAAAAGTCGCGCGATATATTTAATAAAATATAAAGTAAACATCGTTTAATCCTAAAAAGGTAATTATATATTCGAAATTCATAAAAGAACATGTTATAATAGAAAGGGACATTTCTAAATTGCGGGAAAAGGAAATAGCATTTTGGATACGAGGCTTTCTTGGATGACGTCATGACATTCAAAATTGAAGGGAACGGTTTCTTAGCGTGGGTAAGAGAGAAAGCGTCACTACCCAGACCAGTACGGCAGGTTGTGCTGTGCGGACGTGAGTGCGATTCCTCTACATATACAATCGGCATAGCTCCCGAAAATATCTAAGATGCAATAAATAATATGCAAAGGATTTCTTGGGTTGTCCATCACACCTACGCAGACCCGAGATAAAAGTAAGAGATCTCAAGCTGACTAGCGGGAGCGAACCACATCAAAGGGCAACACCACGTCACCGACATTTAAGTTGGCGATACATCAAGAAGCGAAGAACGACTTTTAGCTTCATATTGGGGGATGATAGATTATTTAATCTGTCCTTTTGCAAAATTATAATTCTGTATGTCAATTGGCAATATTGATTAAAGGCTCACTCCACTCATTTTCCTATCTGCTCACAGGTTGCAGAACATTTCCTGTATTGTCTCCCAGTAATCTAGTTATTAACACACTTGACCAGGTATGAGTCCTAACAGAACTATGTACTCTGTTTGCCTTTTGGTCCCATAAATACTAAAAAGGTTGTTTGCTCATTATACTGGAGCAGTAATGTGGAAAAATGATTTGCAGGAAGATTCTATAATTCATCTGAGCCATGATGTATGATTTTTAATTAGGAGCAATGAGTTCTATTGCATCTGCAAAGTGATGGTCATGAGTAAGGCAACTTTTTAAATTAATTAATTCTATTTTCAATTTATTATGCAGTTTATTTAAAATATATATTTCAATTATACAATAGCATGCCCACATATTAATGAATTTTGATACTTTAAGATATGTCTGGAATTTACAGTATTTAATGATATTCTGAGCAGTAAAGGCATAAGTTGAAACTAGTATGTCTAAAATTGTCTTCTGTGCATAGTTGAGATTTACATAAGAGGTGTGAAAACAAAAAATTCTTGATTATATTACTACTTGCAACTAAATCTTGATCCCTGGAATCTACTAGTATGAACACTCCAAGTCAAAGCCTGTGCTTTGCCAAAGTAACATCTTCAATTCAATATGGTGTGATACATTATTGAATCTGGTCAATATTAAGCAAGTACCTACAAGTGGTGGCGGTGGCGATGATGATGATGATGATGATGATGATGATGATGATGATGATGATGATGATGATGAATAATAACATAATATAAACTGTTGAACAAGTAGAGAATATGAAAAATGAACCATTAAAGTACAACAATTCATACTTGAATTTATGCAAATTATAGAATACAAATATAAACTAGTACTGTAAATGAAATATTAAAAAACCAACTTATTATTTATTGTTACAGAATTATTTACACAGGTATTCATCAACACTATAAAAAGATTTACTGATCAAAAACTGTTTTAACAGTTGTTGAAATTTATTAAAACTAGTGTGTCATTTCCTCACTTCTTCCGGTAGTCCATTACAAAGTTTTATTCCAGCAAAACTAGGCATCTTTCATACAAGTGCAATTTGTAACTGTGAAATGCATAGTCATTTTTATGTCTAGTGTTGTATCTATGAACATCAGAGTTGGCTAGTGGCTAAGAGTTATACTTTATAAATGTAAAATGGTTTTGTAAATATATCAGCTTGGTAGGGTTAATGTATTAATTGCTTAAAGGTACTTTTACATGATCCAACAAATTTTAGTTTGTCTAGGTATCAAACTGCCCTTTTTTGTAAAATAAATATTTTACCAAAATTAGTGTTAGATGCGGTGCCTCATAGTTCAATTGCATAAGTCACATGTGAGTGAATAAGAGGACCATTGTTATCCATACTTCTGTATTACCACTTGTGCACATCACTGTATCGTGGTACCTTATTGCCTTTCTCTTGCACTACAAAATTGGTTTACTTTTGGTTTTACTTTAGCATTCAACCAACTGTAATAGTAATTTTAAGTACCAAATGCATGAAGCAAATAAAGCTTCGACACTGCAAACTTCTGTAAACAGTAAAAGAAAGAGCCACATGTTTATCCTTTTACTTCAGCTGTTGGCTAACCCAGAGAAAACAACTTCAGTAACCACAACTCACGGCCTTCTATGATATAATTTAAAGTATGACTGCTGAAAAGACATGAAAGTCCTGTTGTCGTCTCCCTCAACAACAACAACTGAGAGCTCAAGATAAAGTGTGTGAGTAGTAAGTGAAGGGAGTTTTTATACTACTAACATAAGATCAGTCATACAAGTTGCAAATTATTAATGTTCTAATGACTTTGAATATTATTCCCAACATTTACGTATCAGAACACGTAAATATGTCCACAAACAAATACAAAAGAAACACAGCATTTACATCAATGCTATTCCATCAATCATGTAACACAAATATAAAATACATACAAACAACTATTTAATCATTATTTATTTATGCCAACAAACTTACTGTTGGTGTTTTTAAACACACAAGTCGTGTGTGGGCAAAGTTTAAGAGGTAGAACTGGAACTTAAAAATGCAATGCCACAACTGGGATTTGAACCACAGACCTTCCGCTTGCCGGGGGGACGCTCTAACCACTGAGCTATTGTGACAAACTGCCAGAGTGGCATTAAATTCTCAAGCCAGTTCGTATTTCTCCTGGTAAACCACAAAGGCAGTCTCACATCAGAGACAATTACCCCAATGGTGACTTACTATTGCAAGTACCTTATATCCCAGGATTAAATAACCTTCACATGGTAATTATTATTTATTTATGCCAACAAACTTACTGTTGGTGTTTTTAAACACACAAGCCGTGTGTGGGCAAAGTTTAAGAGGTAGAACTGGAACTTAAAAATTCAATGCCACAACTGGGATTTGAACCACAGACCTTCCGCTTGCCGGGCGGACGCTCTAACCACTGAGCTATTGTGACAAACTGCCAGAATGGCATTAAATTCTCAAGCCAGTTCATGTTTCCAGTTCTACCTCTTAAACTTTGCCCACACACGGCTTGTGTGTTTAAAAACACCAACAGTAAGTTTGTTGGCATAAATAAATAATAATTACCATGTGAAGGTTATTTAATCCTGGGATATAAAGTACTTGCAATAGTAAGTCACCATTGGGGTAATTGTCTCTGATGTGAGACTGCCTTTGTGGTTTACCAGGAGAAATACGAACTGGCTTGAGAATTTAATGCCATTCTGGCAGTTTGTCACAATAGCTCAGTGGTTAGAGCGTCCGCCCGGCAAGCGGAAGGTCTGTGGTTCAAATCCCAGTTGTGGCATTGAATTTTTAAGTTCCAGTTCTACCTCTTAAACTTTGCCCACACACGGCTTGTGTGTTTAAAAACACCAACAGTAAGTTTGTTAGCATAAATAAATAATAATTACCATGTGAAGGTTATTTAATCCTGGGATATAAAGTACTTGCAATAGTAAGTCACCATTGGGGTAATTGTCTCTGATGTGAGACTGCCTTTGTGGTTTACCAGGAGAAATACGAACTGGCTTGAGAATTTAATGCCATTCTGGCAGTTTGTCACAATAGCTCAGTGGTTAGAGCGTCCGCCCGGCAAGTGGAAGGTCTGTGGTTCAAATCCCAGTTGTGGCATTGAATTTTTAAGTTCCAGTTCTACCTCTTAAACTTTGCCCACACACGGCTTGTGTGTTTAAAAACACCAACAGTAAGTTTGTTGGCATAAATAAATAATAATTACCATGTGAAGGTTATTTAATCCTGGGGTATAAAGTACTTGGAATAGTAAGTCACCATTGGGGTAATTGTCTCTGATGTGAGACTGCCTTTGTGGTTTACCAGGAGAAATACGAACTGGCTTGAGAATTTAATGCCATTCTGGCAGTTTGTCACAATAGCTCAGTGGTTAGAGCGTCCGCCTGGCAAGCGGAAGGTCTGTGGTTCAAATCCCAGTTGTGGCATTGAATTTTTAAGTTCCAGTTCTACCTCTTAAACTATTTAATCAATTACAAAACCTTTTAAAAATTAACCTTACTGTTCAATGCTGATCCATCAAATACTTTATTTAGTCAATATACCCTGTTCTGTGATCCATCTGATATTCCACTCACTTAGATAAATCTGTAAAAGTAAGCAGACAGACATGAGCTTTAGCAATTCCTGTTTCAGTTCCCCCTACCAAATGCATTTTCTGTGAATAACCTGCAACATGAGAGGATACCAACTTCCTACTTCTCTAGCAACTCTGTGAACCTGTGGACTAGACATATGTAATAGAGCATTTTTGAGAAGAAAACTTTCAAGACTGTAGCTGCTCCTTTTATGCAAGATGGTGCATCATGTTGGGCATCATGTCATGTTCCATGTGGCCATTAATCCTTTCACTGGTGAGATATGTTCCACTTTCTTGTTATGCTAACCTAAATAAATTGAATACAATTATTTGTAGCCATTTCCTATTGTAAGAATATTAATTTAAAATTTGCAATACAATTGTAGCTTTTTTTTTTCTTCTGATTATTTTACTTGGACCCTCCACTTCCTTTACCAAAGGCACATTTGGCTGCAGTTGCTGGGATTCAAACTCGCAACATTTGGCTCTGAATTGATGGCCAGTTCATTGCATATTGCCTTAACCATCACTGCTATCCAAATCACTTTGGCTGGCAAAATATCTCAGCAGTGAAAGAAAGGGTTAAGAAACTTGTAATAACTGTTCCATTGTGGAACTATTTTCTCTCTCTATCTCAACCACTGTCAAAACAAATACTGCAGTGTCACTTGGCACTATTTCCATAGTTCCCATGGTAACTGTAACATCCAATTGAATCCATAGTTTCATTAATGGAGATTCTTTTCTGCAACTCTATTTCAAATCTTCTCCAGGGCCTCTTCACAGCAGCATTTAAATAAATTTTTCTTACTGTAGATTCTGATGGAATCTCTTCTTTAATGCATTTCTGGAAAAATGTTTATTGGTTTCTCAGTTTCTAAAATGGAATTCCAAAGTACAAGAAAGCTTTGCACAGATGTAGTGAAAACAGATTGCTGGATGTTACAAAGAAAAGCATGCTTTGTATCAATAGATTGCAGAATAGCTATGAAAATGAATTATAAAAGGAGAAAATTCATGTGATTGTGACATAAGAATTTTATAATTTCTATCATTCACCATAAATTATATGAGTTCCTGGTGCTCCTTGCAGAACTAGACAGGCAAATATAATTTAGTTCCATAGCCAGGATTTGAACCATGAATTTTCCACTCTATGTGCAGCAGCTCTAACACACTGAGCTACCCTGACAACATGCTGGTATAGCCTTAAACTGATTCACATTTTTCTGGAAAACCACAAGGGATCGAGATGCTTACTCAAATGGCGACTTACAATTGTAAGACCTAAGTCTCAGGCTAGGCTTTTATGTAACTGTTTCCATATATCAGGCCAATAATTGTTTTAATACACACAAACCACATGTAGGTAAACTTTGAAAGTTAGAATCAGAAATGCCATAACTGGGCTTTGAACCATGGATCTTCCGCTCTAGGGACTTAACAACTTATGATTGAGTTGCCATTGGGGTGTCTCAAATATGAGATTCCCTTGTGTTCTACTGAGTAAAAATGCAAATCAGTTGAAGAATTTAAGGTTATGCTGGCATGTTGCCATGATAGCTCAGTGGTTAAGAGCAGTCACAGAGTATTGAATTTTTAATTTCTGATTTTATCTTTCGAAGTCCACCTACACATGGTTTGTGCACGTTAGAACAATCAGTTATCATTTACTGGCCTGATATGTGGAATATATTATTATTTCAACCAAAAACCATGAATATTAATCATAAAGGTAGGACAAGAGAATAAAGGTAAGTCAAAATTGTACCATAGGTAATAATATTTGTCTGCAGAGTGTTTGTTGCACACAATTACTAAATAATTAAAAATATCTGAAGAAGAGAATTTGCTGTGCTGAATCTTAGTATCCAAGAATAATATTACATTGTTTTTAGGAATTCAATTAGTTTTCTGGTTTTAGTCGTACTACAGGAGATCAAATGAAAAGTCATATGAGTATAAGATAATATTTCATTTTAATCCAATAAATGTTTGTGCCACGCACTATACACTGATAACCAAATTTTACATACAAAATCATAAGAGTAAGCTTAAGTACCCTAGTCATTATCATTTTGGTACATAAGGCTTTATAAGAGTGGTGGAAAATTCCTTGACTTGTTCCGCACCACGTACTTCATGGTCCAAAAGAGGCAGCTTTGTAACATGGAAGTCCTCATATAAATCTGCAATCTGAAAAAGAGAAACAAGATTACTTATATATAACTATGCAGTCCAACAGTCCCTTATACAGTGTGTCCCGCTCGCTACCGAACTCAACGTGAATTGTAATAATTCCAATAATTATGGAGATATTGTTGTGAAAGAAGACATCAGCAACAATGCGACATGAATTGTAATAATTCCAATAATAATGGAGTAATTGTTGTGAAAGAAGACATCAGCAACAATGCGTTTATTTTATCTTGTTTGTGATTATTGTGTGTGCATTGTTGAAGTTTAGTTCAGTTTATTTCTTACACAAGAAAGATAAGTATTGGAGTTGAAAATGAATCGGTATACTCTAGAAGAGCGTGTGTTTATTATTCGAGTGTATTGGAAGACAGACTCAATACAGGTAAGTCAAGAGCAGTTTGTAGAGAGATTTGGAGACAACCGACATTCACCAAGTAAGTCCACCATTTGGGCCTTATCGAAGATACTTGAAACACATGGAACTTTACTGGACAGACATGCAGGAGGTAGAGAACAAAAGACACAGGAAACGATCACTAATGTGAAGGATAGGCTGCTGGCTTCTCCCTCTAAATCACTCCGCCAACTTTCACAAGAAACAGGAATGTCAAAAAGCAGTTGTCAGCGTGCTGCATAAAAAGCGAAGCTTCACGCTTACTGTTACACTGTGGTGCATGAATTAAAAGAAACTGACAAAGTGAAACAAGTAAGTTACTGCAAACATTTTCAAACATTTCTTCAAGATAATCCGACTATTCTGGATTACACTTGGTTCACGGACAAGGCATGATTTCACCTGTCGGGATACATAAATAATCAAAATTCCCATATCTGGGCAAGTGAGAACCCCCATACGATACATGAAGAGCCCCTTTATTCAGCAAAGATTGGTGTGTGGTGTGCAATATCTTGGTGGCGAATAATTGGTCCCATCTTCTTCCTTACAACTGTTGCAACAAATTAATACCTTGAAATATTCAATGAGTTTGTAAATCAACTGGATGACCAGGAACTCTCCACGGGATATTTCCAACAAGACGGTGCGACATGCCAGCATGGCTGAAATTCAATCCTTTTTCGGCAACTATGTCATTTCAAAAGGGCTTTGGCCACCATCTTCACCCGATCTGACATCACCTGATTTTTTTCTGTGGGGATCTGAAAGGGACAGTTTATAAGAACAAACCACGAACCACAGACGCTTTGAAAGAAAACATCCACACAGAGATCCAGGCAATAAACGCAGACATCTTAGCGAAGATGTCCGAAATAGTTTGGCGAATTCAATCTTGCCTGGATGCAAATGGCGGGCACTTCCAGCATTTGTTATGTCACCATATTTCTCACAGAATGAGGTAAGTAGTCTTCAAATTTCACTGCAATATCTCCATTAGTATTTGAATTATTACGATTCATGTCGGGTTCAGTAGCAAGTGGGACACACTGTACTTCACAGTATTGTTTCTTGAAGTCAATTAAGTAAATAATGTTTTGCTTGAACTGAAATTTGGAAATCAGTGGCTGAGACATTAAAATCACTAACTTATATACTTATATGCATTTCAGAAAGGGACTTGTTCCCTCTTCAGCAAGCGGCAGTTCTTTTAAAATGAATGAAGGTTTGGCAATGGACTCTTGATGTCTGCAGTGGGTGGTAATGATAAGGCAAGGTTTAAGATTAATAAATCAAGTTTTAATAAAATGTGAAATTTACGTACCTTTTTACAGTGATGTGAATCTAAATTATAATGAAAGCTGAGTTGGATTGAAACACAGAACATCACTTACATGTAATTAGTCTTGACCGGTCTCAAGAGCTTAACTTGCTCCCATCATCAGAATTAAACAACAAGAACCAGTTATTATTTATTTTTGCCAACAAACTTTCTGTTGGTGTTTTTAAACACACAAGCTGTGTGTGGGCAAAGTTTGAGAGGTAGAACTGGAACTTAAAAATTGCATGTCACAGCAATGTGAATGTGGTTTACCAGGAGAAATACAAACTGGTTTGAGGGTTCAGTCATTCTGGCCAGCTGTCACAGTAGCTTAATGGTTAGAGCACCTGTCTGGTAAGTGGAGGGCCTGTGGTTCAATTCCCAGCTGTGACATTGAATTTTTTAGTTCAAGAACCAGTTGTGTAATTCTGATGATGGGAGCAAGTTAAGCTTTTGAAACCGGTCAAGACGTAAGTGTAAGATGTAAGTGATGTTCTGTGTTTCAATCCAACTCAGTTTTCATTATAATATGAAAATTATTTCAGATGAATACAGTTTTGTAGGTCCAGAACTTTCCTATGAATTATTAAAGCATAGCGAAATTTTTCATAGATCTAGTTCAAACTGAGGCTGAAACTACATCTCTATACAATTTTTTTCTTACTTGATTACTGTTCTTTTAGTGCTGGTCATGTAAGTTTTATACATTTTTTATTCTGTATAAGTTTAGGTTTTTTTGGGATATACATGAATATATTAATAAGCAAATAAATAAACATAACATTTCATATTAATAGTTTTAGAATCAATTGGAAAACTGATACTCAAGTGATATAATAATTAAAAAAAATTAAAGGGAAAAAAACAATAAGTAGAGAGAGAAAAGGTAATACAGGTAAGGAAAATATAAAAACTGAAATTGAGAGGGGGACAAAGGAGGAATTTTATAAAAGACAAATTCAGATGTAGGCCAAATTATAGAAAGGGGAATAATGGTAAATATCAGAGAAGGCTGTTCCAGAAAAGCTCTAGAGTTAGCAGAATTATTAGCAAAAACAGCAGGGAAAGATGGAATAGGGAACAGGAAAGTAAAGAGTGGTATGACGAAGAATGTAAAGCAGAGAAAAAAGAGCTATTTAAAACACTTATTAGATGGAAGAGAATGGGAGATGATGCTGACAGGGAAAACCTAATGGTTAGAAAATGGGGATATAAAAACTTACTAAAAGCAAAGAGGAGAAAATGGCAGGAAAATGTGGGAAGTAAGAAGGGTAACTAGGAAAGGGAAGGCAAAAAGTCAGATCACTTCAAACGATTGGCAGATATTTTAGAGAGCTGATTGGGGAGGGAAAAAAATTAAATTAAATGTAAGAAAGGTGGGAAAAAAAAAAAATGAACGTTTAAATGACAATTTACAATGAATGGAAAAAGCATATCAGCAATTACAGAAAATGAAGTACGTTATGATGGAGTGCCACAGGAATTTTGCCAAAAGTATGGTGAAACAAAAAAGGGCTTAGAAATAAATGACAAAAGTATTAAATAAAATAAAGCGATGATTTACCAAAAAGCAGGAAAATAAGCATGATAGTGCCTGAGAGGTAGAACTCAAACATTGCTTACACACGGTTTGTGTGTTTAAAACACCAATAGTAAGTTTGTTGGCATAAATAATAATTACCATCTGAAGGTTATTTAATCCCAGGACATAAACTACTTGCAACAGTAAGTCACCATTGGGGTAATTGTCTCTAATGTGAGACTGCCTTTGTGGTTTACTGGGAAAGATATGAACTGGTTGGAGAATTCAATGTCATTCTGGCAGGTTGTCACAGTAGCTTAATGGTTAGAGCACTGCCTGGTAAACGGAAGGTCTGTGGTTCAAATCCCAGCTGTGACATTGAATATTTTAAGTTCCAGTTCTACCTTTCAAACATTGCCCACACATGGTCTGTGTGTTTAAAAACACCAACAGTAAGTTTGTTGGCATAAATAATGATAGTGCCTTTTTATAAAGGGAGGGGTGGGGCAAACAAACCAGAAAATTATAGAGGAATAATATTAACTATTATGGGGAAAACATACACAGAAATACTAGCAGAAAGGTTAAGAAAATGGTGGAACAAGAAAGGAGTCAGAATTTCAAGCAGGTTTTATGATCGGTAAGCAAACAATAGCAAGAAAATAAAAGATGATTGTATTTTTAAAAAGTTTACTTAACATCCTTGGGCTAATAAAAAATTTACAAAAATTTTTAAGGAACTTGGAATAACTTTGGTCCCTCAAAATAAATTTAATGTACAAAATGTACTAAATTTTTCTGAAAATGATACAATTTCAAATTATGAAAAATCTGACATTTATCAATTTAACTCTTTGGATTGTGGCAGGGTTTACATTAGTAAAACTAAACGTCATTTGCAAACCAGAATGAAGGAGCATTTTAGAAATATTAAATATAAACAGAATGATAAATCAGCTGTGGCAGATCATTTTTGAACATTTAATCACAAAATAAATCCAGAGGTTAAATTATTAAAACAATTAAATGGACCTATAGATTTAATGGTTTGGGAACAGATATTCATTTTAAAAAACAGGAACCACGCTTTGAATTTTGAAATACCTCCAATTGATTGCATTTATAGGTTTGTTTTGTTTTCAGAGGTTGAAGACACACAGAAATATTAAGTAGTTGATCATCTATAGCTATGATTGCTGTTTTAAATACACCATTGAGAATGTGATGGAATCATCATGAAACATCAACTTGTACATAATCACAAATATTTACTTGTTAAGGGTTTCCTTCACAGGAAGACATGCACATAAACTGGTTGTGACAAGAAACTCACCTGATCTAAATACTTCTCCTGCACTTTGTGCCTTGAGGCACACATTCTGCATGGTTTTTCATCTTTGGAAGGGAACAATAGCTGATTGACAATGATATTATGTGTATCAATGCCACATTTTGTCAGTTCCTGTACCAGCCTTTCTGTTTCATACAGTGACAAGAATTCAGCAATGCACACACATACAAATGTAGTTTGGTCCTGAAAGGAGAACATTATTTTATTCATACTTTAATATAATAAATATAATGTAATTTATGTGAATGATATCATTGCATGGCATGTATGCGCTTTAATGATATATAAAAAAAATATAATAAATGATCATTTGCAATGACAAACATCAGCATAACAGTGTATATCTTACTGTAAAAGTGGTCATTTACAATGAAAAATATAAATATAACCAGTAACCAGCAAGTATAAAAAGGATTTACTGTCATAGCAGCCTGCAATACATAGATAAAGAAGGACATGACATAATGAAAGACATTATTTCCACATATGAAAATGAATCATCATTCATTTTACTAGAAATCCAAGACTAGATGTCACTTTTTTAGATATTGTAGACATGATTATTGATCTGTGATCTTCCAAAGTGAGGTAATGATGGGTCACCAATGTCATGTTACCAGATGTGGAACTCTGCTTCTGAATGACAGTTTCTTATGTATGATGCAGAAGCAAACATACAAGCCTGGAGCTTGCAAACTGATATGTTTGTGAATAACCAAAGAGTTATATTGGTAAGATAGAATTAGAACAGTAGAGTAGCCTCATGCAGGACAGAAGATATGTGGTTCAAATACTGGCTATGCCAGTGAATTTTTCAGTTCTGATTCTACCAAACAACGTTTAACTACTCATGGTTTGTGTGTGTTAGAACAATGAATTATCATTGGTTGGCCTTATAAGTATGGTTGTTGTTAGCTAATGCTGGATTTCTGACAATGAAGTCATTAATCCTCTTGCTCTCCAATATTGATTAATTAAATTTTGTTGTTGTTTTCTAGTGCCTTGCATCTGGCAATGAAGCCATTAGCATTCGTGCTTTCCAATACTTTTGAACTGTAGTTTCTTCTGATCTTAATGCTTCACAGGTCTTCAAGTGGTCTTCGTTCATTTCTGCTGGATCGTTACACAGGACACATATTGGTGAGGCTGAGATACCTATTCTGTAGAGATGACTTGCCAAGCAGTCATGATTTGTCAATAGTCGGAAGGCTGCAACAGCTGTTTTCCTTGGTCTCTGGGGGATTATATCTGGGTTGGAAAGTAGTGTAATCCATTTTTTATCTTTGGCATTTGTTTCTATTTCTTGTAGATATGAATGACAAAAATTTTTTATGATCAAGCGTTTTATTGAGGAATATGAGAAATTGAATTTAGAATTTTGTTTTATTGTTGTGCCTTTCTTTGCAAGTGAGTCTGCAGCTTCGTTCCCCATGACTCCACAGTGTGCTGGAATCCATTGGAGATGAACAGTCTTATTAACTTTTTGGAGTTGTGTTAATATTTTGTAGCATTCTCTAATTTTTGTTGACTTCTTTGTAGTATTTGAACATATTCCCTGAATTGCAGCTTTAGAATCTGAAAGAATTACTGCCTTGTTAAATTTATTTAAGGGAAGATTTAATAATTGTCGGAGAGCAATGTATATAGCCTCTATTTCTCCATCATAATTTGTTGTGTCTCTGCCAACAGAATGATAAAAGGAAAAATGTGAACACGTAACTCCAGCTCCAGTAAGGTTTTCCTCGGAGGATCCATCAGTATATATGTGCAGCCATTCTTCTGTGGGATACCTAGTATTGATTGTTTCCAGAGCTAGAAGTTTTTGTATTTCTTTTGGTGTGTCTGATTTACTTATTTCCTCTATTAATTCCAAATTGAAGGTAGGTTGCAATAATTCCAATGGATTTTCTCTAATAAGTAGATTTTCTCTGGTGTTAGGAATGTTCAATTTGGATTTAATCTGTGTTACCTTTTCTAGGAAACTACTATGAGTTTTAAGGATTGAAGGGGGGAGGTTCTCTTCTTTCCATTTAGAGTTTGGCAGTCGTAACATTTTCTCGTGTTGGAGCAATGCTTGTTCTTCTATTTTTGTTGTTATTGATGGGGTCCGTGTTAAGGCAAGCATGGCATCAATAGGTGTGGATTTAACCGCTCCAGTGATTAGGCGAAGAGCCTGATTTTGTATTTGTTCAAGTTTATTGATGTTAGCATTTGCTGCTGTTATTAAAGCTTCAGAACAGTACAAGAGGTTTGGTTTAATATACATTTTGTATGTTGTGTTAAGGACTCTCCTTGAGCAGCCCCATTTAGCACCAGCTAACCTTTTCAGGATTTGCAGTTTCTTTACAACCTTTTCTGAGATGTTTGTTATATGTTTTTTCCAAGTTAGCTTTCTGTCGAAAGTGATGCCTAAGTATTTGGCATCATCAACTGCTTTGAGTGGTTTACCATTATAATTTATGCTAACATTAACTGGTTTGTATTTTAGTGTAAATAATTCATAATTTGTTTTTTCCACATTGCCAACAAAAAGGCAACAAATTGTGGGTTCTTTTAAGTTTAATTTACACAAAAGCCATTGAATCTATTGAAATATGCCAAAGGAAAAAGTTGTCATTTATTCAATTTTCTATGAATATAGCCATAAATAAAGAACCTTCAATCAATAATAATTCAGCCAGGTAATGATACATTTTTTTGATAAAAATATTTTTTTCTAGAAAACTATAAACTTTTCAACTTTTTGGTATTAGACTTTCTTGTTATTCACAACATGAGAAATTTACTGTTAAAGTCTGGAGGATCATTTCACTTCCACCCAGTATATTCTGCATATTAACACAAATCACATAATCAAATGGCTTGGTGTCACTTCAAATTGCACTATGGGTCCACAGCTCTACATGCACAGACTATAAATTTTCATAAGTCCATATTTTTCTCTATATTTCATGCTGCTTCGCAGAATATACATTTATTCAATAAATCATCACTTTGTCTTTCTCCACCACTATGAATGTTCGTCTGAAAGACACCTTATACGGATGAATCACTTAATTCTCGCGCACACTATGTTTTCCGATGCAGAGCCAGACCAAACCATCGAAAAAAGACAACTAAATTCTGATCTTACCAACTATAATCACAATTCTTGATTTAAGGGGGCTTTTCTGCCACCTCTATAACTTCATATTAAATTACTTTAGAGGGCTTATGTAGATATATTGCCTCAAGTAAAACATTAAATTTTCGGATATTTTGTGCATACCATTCTACATAAATATAAATATGTCTGGTATTATTTTTCAGATAAATGTGATCTTTCACTCATTTTGAATATTGAAATACATACTTCATTTACATGTTAAACAAAAAATAATTACTTTAATATTTTCTATTTTCAAAAATTCATTAATGTTACAAACATTAACAATGCTAACCCTTTTTCAGAAAAAAATTTAAAAATAGCTTGATGATGCCATATACTCTTAGAAAAAATTCAGATAGGAATAAATACAGAGAAGCTAAATAACCTACCATGCTGTACAGATGAACAGTAATCTGCAATGCTGCCTTTACGTAGGTCAAGAGGTACACATGCTTTGTGTCAGCTGATTGCCCATCAAGTATTGCAGTTCCATCAAGGTCAGACTGTTATCACAAACTATGCAATAGCTATAGCAGATACTTTGGTCTGTCTCTCTCTTCATATGGCCCACAGTTAACATTCCACAATTTAAAATTCCAATAATAGATTTATACTTGTAATCATTACACTTTTGAGTTACACTGATTTTTAAATATCCACTACTCTCCTTTTGCTTTGAAACAAATAGTTTTTTACTAAGCCTGAGATGCAGATACTGGAACAAAACAGTGCAATTGTAGAGTGCCTAACACTACTTTTGCTTGTTGGTATCTTGACTGAAAAGCATTATTATGCTCCTTGTGTTCGCTATTGGAGAATAAGTTGAGGACAATATCAGAAATGTTCTTCTGGGTGCAGTTAAACAACTTTCTTGGCATTGTGATAGGATCTATACCAAGTTCAAAGCTCGCTTTCATTATAAGTCTCTTAAAAGTATTGCCAATTCCATCACAAGGACCTTTCCCTTGTGATGTAGCAAAATAATGCCACTCTGCTCCAATTTGAAAGTCATTTTTGTGGAAACACATATTTGAAAAGTTTGTTTTATTTTTACACTGAGCACTTGAGCCATCTGAAAACTATTATTTTATGTAATACTTCCAATTGCGGTTTTAAAAACAATAATCTTTGTTGTGTTTTAGGCATTGAGAAATAGCAACAACATTTTTATGTTTTATGCCGCTATTGTCTTTGTAGCAGACCACGAAAGGTTGAATCGTGGCCTGTCTATTGTTCCAGTGTACACCCTGAACAGAATCATGGATAACAAAAGTGTAACTTTCTGAGAAATTGGAATCTTTAGATGGTAATTATTATTTATTTATGCCAACAAACTTACTACTGGTGTTTTTAAACACACAAGCTGTGTGTGGGCACTGTTTGAGAGGTAGAATGGGAACTGAAAAATTCAATGCCACAACTGGGATTTGAACCACATACCCTCCGCTTACCACCTAAAACTGGTTTGTATTACTTAATGCCAGGACATAAAGTACTGAGACAGAATATTGATCAATAGAAAATCGTTCATGTAAATATTTTTGTAAGAGTGTGTAAATTTCTAATTCTTGTTTGGGTGTATCAGGGACTTATTTTTCAATATTCAAAATAGCCAATGTTTTCTTGTCACTTTGTGTTCAACCAATGAGGACTATTGCGCGGATGAATACAAAAGAATGGCGGTGTTGCGTAAGAGAGACGCCAGGGACTTTTTTTTCATTAGCGTCTGTGTGCTCAAGATGACAGGATGTGTTTTTTTTGGTAGCACGTGAACATGTAACTTTCACCCAAACCTTTATACAGTGTAGATTCTACCAAACTGTGAAGATTGTTGATTAATTAATATGGTGCTAAAAGTGTAAATTAACGAATAAATATGTTGTGATAAAGGAACGTTGATTTATGCATTCCATTCTGTGACCTCGACCCTGTAGATAACCGCGTCTGCTATCACACATTTCATCTTTCACTAAGAACATTATCTCCGGTATGCTATGTAACGACCTATTAATAAAAACCGCACCAAAATGGCTTACCCAACGTGGAGCGCGAATTTAGAATGGAATGCAAAATTACGAGTACGAAGTGTTAACATCAAATGACGCCATCCCATCGCGCAGGAAAAAGACGCCATTAGACCATCGTTTGATATCATCGATACACGGAGAATCAACGTGGGAAAAAAAACACCGGAGATCATCTAGCGAAGCCAACTACCCAGGAGACGTAAATAACTGGACGGAGAACCAACAGAAAAGAAAGTAGGATCAAAATTTTTTGTTTTTACATACATTTTATTTCCATTTTTTATGTTACTGAGAAGCGGAAAAGTAGTGGGACTTTTAACCTTAAGTGAATTGGATAAAGAAATTAAAATGTCGCGAAAAGAGATAGAAACAGGAGTGGGGGAAGGGGCAGATAGGCCTAGTTATCAGGTAGAATTAGAAAGTGAGGAACAACTAGCAATAAGCAAAGACCAAAGGTTAATGATGATCATGTTTGAAAAACTAGAACAGAATATGAAAGAATTAGGTCAGAAAATGGAACAGAATAAGGCAGAATTAAAACAGGACATAGAACAAAGTTTAGGTCAGAGTATAGGCCAGAAACTAGAACAAAATAAGGTAGAATTAGGTCAGAAAATGGAACAAAATAATGCAGAATTAAAACAGGACATAGAACAAAGTTTAGGTTAGAAAATGGAGGAAGTGAGACAGAACTTAGAACAGAAAATAGAATTAGGAAGACAGGAGTGTAAAGAAAATATGAAAGTAATGGAAACTAATTTAAAATTAGTACATAAAAACTTAAATGAAACAAAGGAAGCCTTAGAAGCTAGGATAGAAATCGTAGGAGATAGGATGGGAAAGATAGAATCAGAGATGAGAGAGAATAAGATTGTGTTAGAAGGAGAAATTGTTAGGTGTAGAGAGGAAATAACAGAATGTAATGCAAGTGTAGACTGTAAGATTACAAATGTAAAAGCAGAAATAACTGAGGAATTAAGGAAAGAGATTGAGGTAGTAAAGAAAGACATTATTAATGAAACTGTAGAACAAATTGTAATTCCTAAAATTAAGACAATGAATGATGTGATGCATTTACAGCAGGATGCTATAAATGATATGAAACAGAGTCATTTAGAAATAAAAAATGACTTAAGATCAATTTGTGAAGAAATGAAAAAAGGAAAAGAAAGTTTGGCTAATGTAAATGAGGTTGTAAATGCATTACAGAGGCAAGATGATTTAGATGTAAGTAATGTACAAGATGAGAGTTATTTGAATAATGTACAAAATGTTGACTCACCATACAGAGAAAGAGGTTCACAACCAAACAATGACACGACACACAACACATGTTACACCAACAGCATATTACATGAAATCACACCACCTACATTTGACGAGGAGAAGGGAGACGATCCAAAACTCTTTGTTAAAGAGATGGAAGAATATTTTAAAGTGAAAAGGATACCAAACGAGCTTAGGATGATAGTTAAGAAAAGCTTAAAAAACAAGGCATTAGAATGGCTCAGGTTAACACTAGCTGGTCATGAGTCGTATAGCTCATTCAGAAATTTATTCCTATCAAGGTATTGGGGCCCAGCTAAACAAAACCAAACTAGGGTAGAGCTAGCGACAGGTAGATACGATCCAACCAAAGGGTTGTCGTTAGTCGATTAATTTAAGAAAGTAGCCAACAAAGGAAAGCTATTAGACCCCAACTTGTCGGAGGCAGAACTAATTGCCAGCATAACAAGACATTTCCCAGACACAGTGAGAACAGGGTTAATTGTTGCGAGGCCAGTAGATTTTGCAGATATGATAGAATTGCTAACAGCCTTCGAAACACAAAATGGTCGGCCTAATGAGCATAGACATAGGAACGGTCACCCAAACTCACCCATCCTAAACCGGAACACGGCTACGAACAACCAGAGTGAGGGAGAACATAGAAATACTAGGAGTACCCATGAAAGGGGGAGAGGAGCACACCATTTCCCACAACCACATAATCATGGCGAGAGGATGGAGAACACAAGACAGCGGTACCACGACACAATACCGAATGGTGAATCGAGATACAGAACATATACATATGATCGTGGAAGACCAGGAGACCATACTCATCAAGTGAATCACATACGATTCAGTAGGGAACACTTGAACAACCACAGACCGTCATATGACAGAGGGTCACGCCAAAGGGGCAGAGACCAATGGTACACTGACAACGTAAGACAGCAGGAAGTAGATGAAAATGTGTCAAATAGGGCAGATGCTGCACAGAATACAGAAACGACAACCACCACCAACACTCAGGGAAATTAAAACAACTAAGTTCGTCCCAACTGGCTGGATGACAAACAACAAAATCTCAGCAACTTACAATTGACATCGACACCATGATGGCTACATAGGGAGAAAGATGGAACCACTGGTCATAACAAAACAGCTGGGTGACCACACGTATGAGCTACAGAATACAAATGGCAAGTTGGTAGGAAGATACCATAAAAATAAATTGAAGTCATACAAAGAAAGGACCAAATAGTCTTTGCCAACGAATGTGTAAGGCAGGAGTAGTAGAAATGAAGGAAGATAACAATTTTTAATGGGTTACTTATAGAAAATTATGTTCAGATTAGGAATTACAACAAGGAAGAAAACCAACACAGTCATTGGCTATATCGACCACAAAGAGCATTGTCAACAAAGACAGATGAGGACACTGATTGTCATTAAATAAATGAATTATAGCGACGGAAGATAATATGTTTTTGACATAAGGATGTCAGGAACAAAAATAAAAAGGAATCAATTATGATGACAAAGATATAATATTTCGACACAAAGATGTCGAGGATAAATTGAGAAGAAAAATAATACAATTACAGAATAATTATAAGTATAGAAGTTTTCTCTTATAGAAATAAGAGACAAAGAAGTAACAATTAGTGAAGTGAGGAAAACCATAACCAGAAAAACAATGCCCATGAATTAAGATGAATATAGCCAATGCTAAGCTCGAAGAAATGTTGAACCAAACAACAATAAATAATAACCCAATTAAGAAAAATAGTACTATTAGTAACATCAGAGTTTAAGAACCGACTCAACAACCTGCCTATACATAAGCTTATAAGACAAAGAAGGCAAAGAACTGAATAAAGTATTGCCATAAACATGGTCATAATCATTAGCTCAAAATTTGTATCCTGTTTTTCTCTCCTCATAGCAATGAATACAAGTCAAAAACCACATAATAAACCATGATACACTTAAATTATATTTGTGTCAATGTCAAATGTACAATAACTGAGTATGTGTTGTATAAGAACTGAATATGTGTTGTACAATAACTGAATATGTATTGTATGATAACTGGATATATTATGTAATAACTGAATATGTTGAGTAATAACTAAATGTGTTATGCAAAAAACTGAATGTGTATTGTGTAATAACTGAATATGTATTGTATAATAACAGAACATATGTGGTATGATAGCAGGATATATTGTACAATAACTGAATATGTATTGTATAATAATTGGACATGTTGTGTAGTAACCAAATGTGTTGTACAATAACTGAATAAGTATTGTATAATAACTGAATGTGTATTGTATAATAACAACATATGTGATATGATAACTGGGTATATTGTACAATGACTGAATATATATTGTATAATAATTGGACATGTTGTGTAATAACTAAATGTGTTGTACAATAACTGAATATGTATTGTATAATAATTGGACATGTTGTGTAATAACTAAATGTGTTGTACAATAACTGGATATGTATTGTATAATAACTGAATGTATTGTGTAGTAATCGAATATGTGAAATTTATAAAGACATGCTGTATCATGTCAAAACAAAAGACAAAGACAAACAGTGAAGAAGACTGTAAAAAAAAAAAAAAAAAAAAAAAAAAAATTGTACAAAGTGATTGAATCATAGGAGTAGGGAGAAGTATTGTATTGTGTTTCAAGATTGTAAATAAGGTGACAACTTGAAAAACAAAACAAGGGGCATATGAGACAGAATATTGATCAATAGAAAATCGTTCATGTAAATATTTTTGTAAGAGTGTGTAAATTTCTAATTCTTGTTTGGGTGTATCAGGGACTTATTTTTCAATATTCAAAATAGCCAATGTTTTCTTGTCACTTTGTGTTCAACCAATGAGGACTATTGCGCGGATGAATACAAAAGAATGGCGGTGTTGCGTAAGAGAGATGCCAGGGACTTTTTTCTCATTAGCGTCTGTGTGCTCAAGATGACAGGATGTGTTTTTTTTTATAGCGCGTGAACATGTAACTTTCACCCAAACCTTTATACAGTGTAGATTCTACCAAACTGTGAAGATTGTTGATTAATTAATATGGTGCTAAAAGTGTAAATTAACGAATAAATATGTTGTGATAAAGGAACGTTGATTTATGCATTCCATTCTGTGACCTCGACCCTGTAGATAACCGCGTCTGCTATCACACATTTCATCTTTCACTAAGAACATTATCTCCGGTATGCTATGTAAAGACCTATTAATAAAATCCGCACCAGTACTTACGATAGTAAGTCGCCCTTGGGGTAATTGTTTCTGATGTGAGACTGCCTTTGTGGTTTACCAGGAAAAATAAGAATCCATTGGAGAATCCAATGTCATTCTGGCAGGTTGTCAAAGTAGCTTAATGGTTAGAGTGCCCGCCTAGTAAGCAGAGGGTGTGGTTCAAATCCCAGTTGTGGCACTGAATTTTTCAGTTCCGATTCTACCTCTCAAGTAGAAAAATACACAACATGCTACATTCAACAAAAGATCCAAAAGAACACTCTCTTCTGCAGGTGTTTATACAATTCCTTGCTCATGTGACTCTGTCTTTATAGGGACCACACAACGTATGGTAAACATACACATTACAGAGCACAAGAGATGTTGCCGTTTGGGACAAACAGAAAAGTCTGCAGTCGCAGAACATGCATTACTAGCGCCGGGAGAACACATACAGTATTCAGACACAGCTATCCTGTCTTCCATAGTGCATTATTACGCCCGCTGAAGTCATGAAGCCATAGGGATTTTCAAACACAATATCAGGCTCCTACAACCAGATAAGTTGGCAGTGGCCGAGCACTGTATAGGGTATGTCCATAAAATAAACTTTGAAGACATCAAAGTTCAGGATCATACTAATAAATACTGGGACAGAGTCATTAAGGAAGCCATCCAAATCAAACTACATCCAAACAACTACAATAGGGACAGCGGACTTCAACTAAGCCCTGCTTGGACAATAGCCATCAAACACATTCACAATAGCAATCTACAGTGATTCTGGACCAAGTACAGACCCTCAAGAAAACCTGCACCCGGTGACAAACTTAGCCCGAAAAAGCAGGCCCAATCACAAATCGTCACCCGCTCATTGGCCAGGGCAGTGCAACCCCCTACCACCTAACAATAGTATATATATGGGAAGCTGAGCAGAACATTACTTCCACTTCCTGGCGTTTTGCTCCTCACTGTAACTTTTCTATCTGACCTTACCTTGGTCATCTCTTGTTCTCTTCCGACCCCGATGCTATTAGGGATACCGAGGGCTAGGGAGTCTTTATTTTTCCAACCTCTCCATTTCTCTAATTTCTCTATAAACTCTTAACCCCTAACATGCTGACCTGTCACGGCATGTAATACGTCCTCTGATTGGTAATCAGAGGATATGGTCGGTGAATTTATTTTGTTAATTCTCCCGGTCAGGTCGGTGAGACCCGTAAACCAACGACAGGTGTGGTCCTCCAGACATTCTGGGGGTTGCGAGAGAGCGGTGTGACCGCCAAAACATAAAAATATGGTGCTCTCTAAAAATCGGTTACTATACTGCTATTGCTCTATCAATATATTAAATATTGGAGAGCAAGAGGATTAATGGCTTCATTGTCAGAAATCCAGCATTAGCTAACAACAACATATATGGGAAGCGGAGCACAGTCGTGGGTTGCTACCTGACAGCGGGAGAGGGAGGACCTACCTACAAGAGCACCAGCGGGAGGAACCAGTTTCAGCGAGACCACCGCAGACCCGTGCAGCCAGCGGTCGCACGAGCCAGGCCCAGCTCCACACTCCGGCAACTTACCAGCAGCTTGGTAGGACAGCAAGGCTACAGCTAACGCAACCTTTTAGGTAGCGGTATTAAGGCGGCACCCAGTGCTGCGGCTCTCTGCTGTCTGTGCCTGTCGGTGCCAACTGACTGAGTCTTTCTTCTCTCTCTGCTTCTCATCTTTTCTATTAGTTAATAAGCTAGGCCCCACTATTCTTACCCCAATAGACTTAAGATCCCTAATAGGCGCCATCAACCAGACCCCGTAAAAACAAAAGAGCAAATAGTCCATAATCTTTAACGTGGTCTGCTGACGACTTATTGTTTATGTGTAAACAATGCCAACGACGAGGAATGGGAGTAATTCACCCCTCCCCCCTCCCCTAACTGAACCCCCTGATCATAAACCCCCTAAACCAAATCTCAAAAAGAGAAAGGCAGAATTGCCAGAACCTGAGCCGCCCCAAGAGCAACCAACTCAGGCTGAGATGGAACAACCCAAGACGGTTGACCTGTCTGCTGACCTTAACCTGAGCCATGATAGCCAGGCGTCGGAAGGCGGCCAGGCCCCCCCCCCCCCCCCCCCCCCTCCTGCTTCACCACTGCCTCAGCCTGTGGGTCAAACATCTGACCCTGCAACAGACTTTCTAAGTCAAGAAAGGCGAAATCTTGCCAAAGTGTTCGTTGCAGATTACTGCACGATGAGTTTGGCCGCCCTCACGACAGATTTTGACAAGATCTACCGCCCCAAACAATACCATTCACAATTCAGAAATGGATACCACGGTTCCCAATTCATAACAACTTTGTCTACAACAACTTTGTCCGCCATTGCAGGAACAACAGGATACCGTTCCATCTGACGGCACAGCCAGAGGAGCAAACGTACAAAGTTGTTATTAAAGGGCTCTACAGTAAAATGACACCCCTAGAGGTACAACAGGAACTGGAGTCTCTAAAGCTGGATGCAACCAAAGTGACACAGCTTTTTCCAAGACGTATCAGAGCCCCCATACCTATATTTCTGATCAAAATGCCCAACAAAATTTCCTCCACAGCTCTAAAGGCCATCACGGTACTGGCCCACTGCAAAGTAAGGGTGGAGGACTATGTTTCCCCTAATGGCCCTCTGCAGTGTGGCAGGTGCCTCAGGTTTCGTCATTTGAGGCACCACAAGTCTGTGCCTGGTGCGCTGGGTCGTATCATGTGTGAGTGTGCACCAGCGGGACACGTAAGTGTGCTCTCTGCAACTCCCCCGAACATGGAGCCAGGTGGAGGGGATGCACAGTGTTCAAAAAGCTGAGGAATTCCCAAATCCTTCACCCCTACATGCTGCACCACAGCGTATGGCAGAATGCCACCGCTGAGCACAGCACATACGCTCAGGTTACAAATCAGAACCCAGGGACCCCGGGACAGCTAACTCTAACCCAAGCATACACTCGCATGCCCCGTTGCTGCAAAGGCAGCGGTTTGCAGCAGCCCGGCAACCCCTTTCAACCACACAGACCCAGAGACTGGCCCTCGCTATGCCCATCATGGAGCAGCCGAGCACATCACGCAACACCCCTGCAGAGACTCCAGGCCCTTGCTAAACGGCCCTACTCGGAGCACTTCTGCAGCGGGAAGGACGGTAAACCTCGCCTAAACTTTTGCAGAGACACTATGTTCTACACGCTACGTTTGGGCGATGGGGACACCATGCAGGGCTATGAGCGCCTCCTGGATGCCTACACAGCTCTTTTTTACACTGTGGAAGCTCTAGGAGATCCCGCGTCAAATGCGGGAAAGTTCATAGCCACGATGGGTAGGCTTGCGACCCAGATGCGGCGAGACGTGGGTGCCTAAAAACAGAAATCACCCAAACGTAACACCCAGCACATCCAAACAATAAAAATGGCGAACATAAATATACATCACCATACTAACACCCCACATAAATACAGAATACCGTACTGGAACACCAGAGGTGTACGAGCCAGGACACAAGAACTAAAACATTACTTGTATACAAACAACATTACCATCGCACTATTAAATGAAACCTTCCTAACACCCAAAGCAAGATTCTCTATACCTGGATACTAAATTTATAGCCGACCAGAGGGGCAGGCTAGCGCAGGCACAGCCATTGCAATTCAGAGGGACGTTTAACACTCCCAAAAACACATCCCCCAGCTTCACACCATGGAAGCAACTGCTATTCAACTCAACATGCCCAACCAACCATTAACAGTAGCAAGCATTTGCGTCCTACCCAACCAACTTGACAACAGAGATATCGACACCATAACCAATCTAGGTGACATCTTATTAGCGGCCGGGGACTACAACACAATACATCAGTCATGGGGAAATGCCACTAGCAACACAGCAGGGAACACTCTGTACAACAGGGGAAGACAAGTATTGCTGCTGTGACGTCAGCCCACTCAGCTCACATGCTCGCAACGACGGCCAGTTGAACGTGTGACATCACAGCGGGCAAGAGGAAAGGCGTGCGGGACATCGCAATTTTAATGCTGACTGTTTCAATTGCGGAATAGTCACAGATTTATAAATAATTACATTTCGGCTTTATGCCATATATGGGTCAATCCACGTCAAATCGAACACCCGTAAAACACGACTTTTTCGTAGGAGGTTCAAAATTTTTTTATGAATAATAGGCATCAAATAAGGAGACCCATATTTTTAAATTACTTGCTTAGTTATGGCTATTAGAAATTAAGCAATTTCTGCGCGCACCGTAATATAAAATCACTTGTTACTCTAAGGCCATATAGAGTTGGGGGTTGGGGTTTGGCGCACTGGAAAGGTTAAATATAACACTTTTAACAACTTTCGATCAATCATTACTACACATAAATTTTGGACTTTTTTTGATGGTATATTTTGTAAAACCAAAAATAGAATTTAAATTGATGTGTTAAAAATCTAAAAAAAATACACACGTATTTCCTGACATTTTATCTATAAAATAAGATGTTGAAAACTATGGAGCTTGCATTAGTGCATTTGCTACAATTTTTTTTCTGGAGGTCTGCAAGCGCACATGGACGAGTAACAAGCTAGATGACTGCAGACAGCATGCGAATTACTGCGTCAGCTATGCTACTCACATAACTTCTTACTAAGGCAGTACAGTCCATACAGAAAAATGTCTCCACAATATACCTTCTTTCTGATACTCCTGTGGCATCTGATGTAAGCAGTTCTTTGCTTTTAGCTTCTTCCTTCATGTACGTCCATACATTTGAAATAATTTCTCTACTCTGACTGTGTAATGTTTTGGTCCCTCATTTAGAACGTGCAGGTGGCATAACTGATTTACGCTATGATCAATGTCTCACAAATTCACTATATTCACTCTTTATCGCAAAGATCTATGTCTTCAACTGCACGCTGCACTAAAAAGCACGTGTGAATTAGCAAGACTGTCTCAGATCATACAGACATCACTACCTTCCCCCTCCCTCTCCCTGTGGATGGTTTCATTTGCAGAATTATACAATATGAGCTGATGAAACAGACAAAAGCTATGGATTCGCCAACAGGACTTCCAGTCAAGGTCAGGGGCCAAGAACGATGGGTCCAGCTGTGCTTTAAAATTATACTCCTTCATTCCTTTGTCAAAAACTGTAGCTTTAGTGAAACAATTTTCTTTCGAAGAAGGAGGTAAAGTTGTGTGCTGTGTGGAAACATTAGTTTAAAATGCATATTTTAAAAACATTTTGAAGATGCTAATAGTGTACATACAATAGTGTGAGCTAGCAGTGTTCTCCTTACTGTACTGTTGTAACGTGCATGGAACCTTAAGCAATGAACAGTTGCCATAATGGAAGGTGGCAATTATGTGAGGTTACTGTAGCCGCCACCGCTGCCGTCACCGCTGCGCTAATTTGCAAAGTTAATTACAACTGAACTATTAGAGACTCCATTTTGATTTTTTCTGAGAATATAGAATAAAATTCATTGTATTTTTAGTTTTTTTTCCAGATTTTTAAATGGTCGAGTTTATGTTATTTTCTAACTTTAAAACTTTAATCATATAAAATATAATATTAATAATAATTAATAAAATTTTCTAATAAATAGCTCACAAAATACTGCGATTTATCTTTAATTTGAGCTAAAGATCAAGTAATTTGCTTCATTACAATCGGAGGTACGATTGATCGAAGAGTGAGGAGCGCGCGATTTTCGGGACATTTCAAAAATTAATATCTGCCAAAATAAATTTTTTTATATAAAACGAAGAAACATGGGTCAAATATATTTTGTTCCAAAACACCAAAAAAAATTTCAAGAAAATCTGAGAGATCAAGGTCATTTTTTACCATATTTTGTTCGATTTGACGTGGAGTTACTCATATATAAATTCTAGTTTATGTGAACTGTCATGTTATAACACAAATAGAACAAAAATTATAACTATTTTGCCTGATCTAGAGGAGAGTTATACAGAACAATTAGGTGGACATTTTCCAACATTTGCCATTTCGCTTTTCTTTAACTAGTTTGTCAATGTTAGGGCGTAATGTATGGCACATTTGTAACCGAAGACTGCAGGTTAGATTGTGATCTGACAATATGCTTCAGGATTTTGACTTAGAAAGTTTCATAACAGAAAAGAATTGTTCGCACACATACGTGGAACCAAACATACATAATACCCATGCAACAAGGGCATATAACCTCAGAAATCTGGTTTGAGGAACATTCTTATAATAACCAGCCAAGTCTTCCTATGTTTAAATTTTTGAAGGGAATTCGCGAATGTGGAGATGTACCCTTGTGTGTTTATCCCTGTTTTGAGGCATATCACTACACAAGGAACATATAAAGGTAAGCCAGTACAGTATATAGACTTTACTTAAATGTTTCATAAAGGGAAAATTAAAATAAGTTGAGTTAGATAAGGGATAAATAAGGGTTAAATGCACAAACGCACAGGACGTGTATACACGCCCATATCGCTCATCCGTCATTTTAAATGGACGTGGTTTCACGTCCATATCGCTGAAGAGGTTAAACACCTTCAGGACGCCAAAGTCCCAGGACCTGACAAAATACCAAATTTGGTCCCTAAACACCTAAGCAACATCTGCAACTACTGCCTAGAGCATGGCTATTATCCAACACTTTGGAAAATAGCTGATGTGCTAATGTTTCCAAAACCCGGGAAAGATAGAACAAACCCCGCCAACTATAGGCCCATAAGCCTACTTAAGACTATCAGCAAGGTAGCAGACAAAGTAATACTGAAGATAATGGCGAGTAAAGGTAAACACCGAAAAAATGCAGGCAGTACTATTTTCCAAAAGACTTAAACACGCGAACCGCAATGCACCACTAAAACTATACGGTGAAACAATCAACTGGACCAATCAGGCCAAATACCTGGGAGTCACTCTAGACTCCAAGTTAACATTTGCTGAACATGTGAAATGAATACACCATAAGGCCAACGCCAAACTGGGCAGGCTCTACCCTCTCCTTAATAGGAACTCCAAGCTCAGCAAACAACTAGGTCTCACCCTGTACAAAATACTTCTCCGCCCAGTGTTTACGTATGCAGCACCAGCGTGGGGACACTGTGTCAAGTCCCATATACAGCAACTGCAAACGCTGCAAACCATAATCAAGGTACCACGAACGGCTCCAATGGATGTGATACACAGAGAATTAAAGATGCACACAGTGGAGGAATTTATTAAGCAGCTAGCCTGCAATATGTACGAAGCCGCCAAAACTAACCACAATCCACTAATTCAGCTACTGGGACAGTACACTACAGATGCTAATAAGCATAAGAGGCCTTTATCGCTCTTCGACAGAACAATAGCTGTAAACAAACACGCCACAGTAACAGCAACAGACATAGCCCGGCACCTCAGTGCACTAGTTCCACCCTGATTGACCAGATAGCCCTCAAGTCCTCGGATGGATGATCTCCCCTGCTGGGGTGGACAGGGGTCGTAGGGCAACCCCACTTATGTCGACCCTCAACCACCCAACAGGACCACGACTATGACAAAGTCTCATTACTGCAACTCCTCCTCTCCCCCCCTTACATACATGTATACATATGTATATATGTTATATGTTGTTGTTTTGTTGTTGTTGTTAGCTAATGCTGGATTTCTGACAATGAAGTCATTAATCCTCTTGTTCTCCAATATTTTTCACTGATGGATGGGGCACTAGAAGTGGCCAGGCATATTTGAAGGTGGTCTTGATCCATTTCCTCTTGCAGATCACATACAGGACAGAGTGGTGAAGAATGTATCCCAATTCTGTTTAAATGTTTTGCCAGACAATCATGTCCTGTAATCAACCTGAAGGTTGCAACTGCTGTTTTTTGAGGATACTCAGGAATCACTGTTTGAATGTTTGGTAGATCCCATCGTTTATTCTTCGATTTTTCATAGTAATATTGTTCACTAATTTTTTTGTATTCAGAGTGGACTAATCTTTTAGCTGTATAAAAAGGTAGATTAACTATAGATTTCTGCACATTGCCTGTACCCTTTTTTGCAAGAAAATCAGCTTTCTCATTACCACTCAGTCCACAGAGAGCTGGTATCCATTGGAAGACTAGGTGTTTTTGAAGTGCTGCTAGATGGATAAGGATTTTCCAACCCTCTATAATTGTTTGGTTTTTTGGTGACAACTTGGAAGTAATTGCTATAATTGCTGCCCTGGAATCTGAGAGAATAACTGCTTGCTGAAAATGTGAAATTCTGTACAAAAGATTTTGTAGGGCCATTCGAATTGCTTCAATTTCTCCATCAAAGTTAGTAGTTCCACAACTTAAAGATTTGTAATAGGAAAAGAGGTGACATGTGACTCCAGCACCTGCTCCATCTTGGTTTGATATCAATGATCCATCAGTATAAATATGGAGCCACTCATGTTCTGGAAATCTAGTATGGATTGTCTCTAATGCCAATAATTTTAGAACACTAGTTGGAGTATCACTTTTTTTAACTTCTTCTGTCAGGTGTAAATAGTATGTGATGTCTAATGTATGTGTTGGATTGACTTTAGATATGAAGTTTTCCTTTGAATTAGGAAGGTGTACATCCTTCTTGATGTCTTGAATTTTGGAAAGAAAGCTCTCCTGAGTCTTTAGTGTATGTGTAAAATTTCTCTTGTGCCATGTATTGAATGGGAGTCTGATCAACTTTTCGTGTTGAATAAGAGCCGCTTTTTCTATTTCATATTCAATGGGGTATTGGTTGGTTAGTATTTCCATAGCTGCTATTGGTGTGGTTTTGATAGCATCTGTAATTAATCTCAGACTTTGGTTTTGAAAGATTTGAATTTTTTTTTGTGTTTGCTGTTACAAGAGCTTCGCTGCAGTAATATATATATAAAAAAACAGTAAAATAATAAAAACAAACATATTATATACAATATATAGATATCCTGTACATAATATTTATCAGCCTCTATTGTACATATGTTTCAGGACAGGCAGCGCATGCTGTGCCGGTACCAAGGAGCTCCCTCTCCAGCTGCAGTCACGACTCAGGTACATACTCCACAATTTCTCTTAACACGACACCTTATCCCAATTCCTGCCTTCAACATGATAACCCTCCACTAACACTTAGGTTCCAGGCCTGGGCCATGTGCCAAGACCTGTACCTAACCCCACTCTGCCTGCATACTCTCTTGTATGCAGGTGCCTTTTTTAGAGTTACCCACTAACATCAGGTTTGCTTCGGCGGTACCTGACATAACAGCACCCGACTTTCCCTTCCATCCTTGTAGAGCAGACGTAGTGCATGGTAGGAGAGGCGATGTATATCCCTTTTGGATGATCATCACCTGGGCTGGCGGAGGTGGGGCCAGTCCAACAGAATTAAAAAAAAAAAGGTCGTTCTTTTAATTCTGATGAAGGCCATGGAGTCTACAATGGCCGAAAGCTCAATGTTTCTCAATCTCAAATGGCTGATCACCCGTGAAGCCTTGATTAATCATAACATCAATAGGAAGGAAGAAACAAAGAGCTTAAATAAAGCCTGGCATCCAGCATTATACAAAGCACGCTCAAAACCTAACTGGAGACAAATTCAAAATCATACGCCAGCTTCACCACAATAAATACCAGCCCTTCAACAACAATCGACAACAATGGAAGCCCTAACTTTAAACCAGCCCATTGAAACCGAAATTATAATGTGAATATATGTAATTGATAATAGAAAGAAACAAAAGGAGATTCTAATCGATAGTTAAGGGGAAGACGTAATACAGTTGAATAGATTAAAGTCTCAAGAATAGAAGCCTAGGCAGATTTAAATGATAAGGTTACAATTGTTGTACGTGCAAAGCCCAAACGATTCCACGGGCTGATTCGTATCTTGCCATGACGTGCTCTAAAGTTGACCAATGGAAATCGCTTCCTTCGTGTCGCCCACGCAAAACATATGCAATGCAACACACATTCGTCTTGAATCAAGCAGAGAACACACGTGCAATTTGGGATTTATACGTAAGCTGGCGCATATACTTTTTTCGACGGTTGCCAAAGGGTGACAAAGTTCAAGTATTATAACGTTGCAGTTGAAGTTAGACAGTTATATTCTATTTAGATATCGTCGGCAGTTCTCTACAAATCTGGAAATTTGTTGTTGTTGCTGTTGTTGTTTTCTAGTGCCTTGCATCTGGCAATGAAGCCATTAGCATTCGTGCTTTCCAATACTTTTGAACTGTAGTTTCTTCTGATCTTAATGCTTCACAGGTCTTCAAGTGGTCTTCATTCATTTCTGCTGGATCGTTACACAGGACACATATTGGTGAGGCTGAAATACCTATTCTGTAGAGATGACTTGCTAAGCAGTCGTGATTTGTCAATAGTCGGAAGGCTGCAACCACTGTTTTCCTTGGTCTCTGGGGGATTATATCTGGGTTGGAAAGTAGTGTAATCCATTTTTTATCTTTGGCATTTGTTTCTATTTCTTGTAGGTATGAATGAGAAACTTTTTTAACGATCAAGCGTTTTATTGAGGAATATGAGAAATTGAATTTAGACTTTTGTTTTATTGTTGTGCCTTTCTTTGCAAGTGAGTCTGCAGCTTCATTCCCCATGACTCCACAGTGTGCTGGAATCCATTGGAGATGAACAGTCTTATTAACGTTTTGGAGTTGTGTTAACATTTTGTAGCATTCTCTAATTTTTGTTGACTTCTTTGTAGTATTTGAACATATTCCCTGAATTGCAGCTTTAGAATCCGAAAGAATTACTGCCTTGTTAAATTTATTTAAGGGAAGATTTAATAATTGTCGGAGAGCAATGTATATAGCCTCTATTTCTCCATCATAATTTGTTGTGTCTCTGCCAACAGAATGATAAAAGGAAAAATGTGAACATGTAACTCCAGCTCCAGTAAGGTTTTCCTTGGAGGATCCATCAGTATATATGTGCAGCCATTCTTCTGTGGGATACCTAGTATTGATTGTTTCCAGAGCTAGAAGTTTTTGTATTTCTTTTGGTGTGTCTGATTTACTTATTTCCTCTATTAATTCCAAATTGAAGGTAGGTTGCAATAATTCCAATGGATTTTCTCTTATAATTAGATTTTCTCTGGTGTTAGGAATGTTCAATTTGGATTTAATCTGTGTTACCTTTTCTAGGAAACTATTATGAGTTTTAAGGATTGAAGGGGGGAGGTTCTCTTCTGTCCATTTAGAGTTTGGCAGTCGTAACATTTTCTCGTGTTGGAGCAATGCTTGTTCTTCTATTTTTGTTGTTATTGATGGGGTCCGTGTTAAGGCAAGCATGGCATCAATAGGTGTGGATTTAACTGCTCCAGTGATTAGGCGAAGAGCCTGATTTTGTATTTGTTCAAGTTTATTGATGTTAGCATTTGCTGCCATTATTAAAGCTTCAGAACAGTACAAGAGATTTGGTTTAACATACATTTTGTATGTTGTGTTAAGGACTCTCCTTGAGCAGCCCCATTTAGCACCAGCTAACCTTTTCAGGATTTGCAGTTTCTGTGCAACTACAGCCATCGATTCTGTTGTAATTGAACCTTCACCTAGAAGAATCAGACCATGTCACCGATGATGTCCACCGCAGGTGTAGACAAAACTTCTAGACCTCTAAATTCCAGCAGCCCATGTCTTTTAAGCCCAGAAGAAATCTCTAGCTTTAATGTCTACACAAATTTTTTCACATATAGTTACTATTTTTATGGTGATGCTAATAAGGCATGCCAGTTATGTTTCTCTAGGGCATTGGATGATAATAGCTTAGTGATGGTCAGGTAAGTTTAATATTTTTGTTATTCTATATCTTTAAATTTTCTTCATATAAGAAATACATAAATATATTAACAAATAAATAAACAGAACATTTCACATCACACTTAAGACAATCAAATACAGTAAACTCTCAGTTTAACGGACCTCTGTTCAACAGACTTAGGATTTAACGGACTAAATTTGGTGTTGGTTATAAAATAAATTTAAATGAAATTTAGAAGATCTGCGATGATTAAATTGTGGCACTGACCGAGAAGGCTAGTTCACGCGTCTTCGGCTACATTCGTGAAAGTTTGTGTACGCGTCACGTGCTCAAGAGCTCACATGACTCTTAGCTTCAGTCTGAATTGGGCATTCTCTGGGCATTCCCAGGTTACCAGATTCTGAGTCATGAAGAGATCGCTGCAAGTGTTCTACAAGAGGATGAAGATGAAGACGACAGTAATGATGAATCTTTAAAGTGTGTACCTAAATTATCTGTAGTAAGAGACCACATGGATGATATGATTTCTTACGTGGAAAGATCTTCAGACCCACAACTGCTAACCTATTCTGAACATTTCAGACAGTTTCGCTCCTTAAACATAAAGAAGCAATATTCAAGTGGGAAGCAAATGGGTATTGACACCTTTTTCAAACCCACAACTTTACAGGGAATGACTTCTAACCAAGAGTAAATCATATAAAGTAAATGGTATGTACCAAAAAAAGTTTCAATTGTTTTTGCTTCACTTTCATTCATTTTGCGATTTAATGGACTTTCAGTTCTCTGGACAACTCCTGGCCCCTTTAGGTCCACTAAACCGAGAGTTTACTGTATAAAACAAATTTAACTAATTATCTAACTACTGCAATACATATACAAATGTTACTATTGTTGTTCCTCAAGTCCAATGAGTTAAGGAGAAAAAGAAAGTTTTCATATGCATACATAGTTGTGCTAGTATAGCTATGATAATGGGTAAACAAACTCATGTGACAACTCTTCATATCACTTTTTTTCCTGCCAAAGTGCAGCATTTGAACAGAATGCTGAGATATTATTTTCAATGTGTTTTAATCCAAAAAATTTGTGATTCAATCCTGAAAATTATTTGATAAGACAATCTCCTTTATAGTCTATAGATTAAACATATATTATGAATAGGTAACACTTACAGGATCTCGGAACTGCTCATTCACTTGTCTAATAATGGCAAGCATTTCTTCCATTTTTGCAGAGAAAGAATCTGGATTGAAATCATTTAGACCCATTATTGAACACATCTAAAAAAAGAGGACAATACATTTAAATTACATTTCAGTGAAGATTAGAATCAGTTATGTATTGATAATTTATAAAGATGAGTTGGGATTTAAAACACTCATCACTAAGTAAAAAAATAACTGAACATGTTTTCAATATGACTTTTCCCCATCATTGGCAGGCCACCAGTTGGATACTTGCTTATGGAGACAAGTTGTCCTCAAAGCATGTTCAGATACCTTTTTACTTGAATGAATGGTTTATTGAGGTGACGTTTAGTGTTTCAAATTCCAACTTATCTTTATAAACTAAAATACATTTAAACATCAAAATACAATGTAAATATTTAAAATATATAAATCAAATATTCTTTCAGACAGGAGTGATGCCCCTTCACTTGTTTTTTGTTCTTGATGTCCAACAGTGAGTAAAGATATGATGCACTGAACACGTCATTCAGTATCTTCACCAACACACAACTTGCTATACTGGTTTCAGCGAAAGAATTGGTTGTGATGTAAACAATGCCTAAAAATGCATCCTTCTGCTTTCTCGCTCTGATTGGAGCAGTAGTGGCACTACTTAAGTAACCACGTGTTGCTAAGAGAGAAAACCACGTGGAGCCTGGAAATAGCATCGCCTGCCTTTGACCCAACTTCACGCGGTAGTTTAAAATACGCTGCTGATTAGATAACAATTGCATGTAGCACTCTGGACTAAAAACATAAATATAAATATAAAATCACTATAGAAAAGAAAGCTTTAACATACCTAATCTGAATCTGAAAGAGGTTGTATTCCATCTAGATTGGAGTTCTGCTCCTCCCCTCTCCCTTATCTTTGGTATACCCAGCTAATTGGTTGCTAATTAACCTAAAATTATAAATAAAATGAGCGCTAACTTAACCTCCCATGAATCAGAGATGCAAGCTCATATAAATAGCGGATTATAAACACATAACGAGAGAGCTATTTTACCTAACATATATATATATATATATATATATATATAATTTAACATTCATTCTTTACTCAGGGGTCTCCATCTAGGGGATATGTGAATAGCGACCACAAGGTACCCAAGCTGAGCAGAACATTACTTCCACTTACTGGTGTTTTGCTCCTCACTGTAACTTTTCTATCTGACGTTACCTTGCTCATCTCTTGTTCTCTTCCGACCCCGATGCTATTAGGGTTCCTGAGGGCTAGGGAGTCTTTACTTTTCCAACCTCTCCATTTCTATAATTTCTCTATAGCCTCTTAACCCCTAACATGCTGACCTGTCATGGCATGTAATACGTCCTCTGATTGGTAATCAGAGGATATGGTTGGTGAATTTATTTTGATAATTCTCCCGGTCAGGTCGGTGATACCCGTAAACCAACGACAGGTGTGGTCCTCCAGACATTCTGGGGGTTGTGAGAGAGCGATGTGACTGCCAAAACATAAAAATATGGTGCTCTCTAAAAAGCTGTTACATTTATTGCTAAGTCTCTTCAATATTTATTGAAAAATATTGGAGAGCAAGAGGATTAATGACTTCATTGTCAGAAATCCAGCATTAGCTAACAACAAACACATAACGAACGCTCACGTGATTTAGTGTGACTAGTGGTAAAGAAACATCTTAACAGCTATAGGCATGGTTCACTTCCCAGCTTTTAACCTTTCACTGCGTGCGTAATTTATGCTTAATGCAGATACACCTGTAAACTCTGCTGTAAGGTTAATGATATTTTTGATAGCTAAAGTGGGATATTTCTTGCATAGTTTGTGGAACACATTGAGAATTATAACTTGTTTACCACTCGTTTGAGGCCTCCCTCTACAATGTTTTATAAACTGCACTTGTTCTGCCATGATGGTTTACTACACTCTCACCTTCCCGCTTCCAAAACTGACCAGCAGAAGGCAGTCTGTGTATGTTCTTCGCTCATTTTCTGATAAAGTGCAATTAATTACTTTGCATTAACTTTGTTGCAGTTCTACATGGTACAATAACACGTTAAACATAGGTACCATTAAATAAGGAAAAATTGAAGCTATTAACAGTGAAGCAACAAGATTCTAAAGTAAGAACAAATTAGAATAGGTACCATTGTTACATAATACAGAGAAGATCCAGTAATTTTTGTTACTACTGAGCGAACTACTTTGTACCTGATGTACCTTGTAATACGTGGCATCAGCCAATGAACATGCACTTTAATTCTATTTGTACACGTGCTTCTGTTTACATCATGACCAATTCTTTCGGTGAAACCAGTATAGTAAGATTGAAATAAAGAAGGGAAAAAGACCTAAATTTGGTCCTTTTTCTTTATTTGGTGTCTAATTTGAACACTATTGTTTTAATATTCCAGTTTATGAATTCTTTAATTTACTTAAGGAAACAGTTAAAAGAAACCACATTATAAAAAGCAAAATTATGTGACATGTAAAAAGTTTATTTCCATTCTTGGGCGCATGGCAAAATGAAAAACATTTTGATTTCAACATAACTCCTGACCCGTAAGAGTAAATTTTGTGCATAAATCTAGGTGCTGAATTTACAAATTAAACTGTTTGAACTGCAATAAGAATTAAATTACGATCTCCCAATAAAATTAATATGAGTACCACAGAGGAAAGAAAGCTGGTCTGTGCAGGTGTGCCTGTAGAACATTTCCCCTGCTTCCTCCCATTGACGAAGTCATTAGTGTTGTGGAAGCAGCATTTTCACTAGTTTGCACATTCTTCTCTTTGTAGATTTTTGCAAGTGAATATCTGTGTTTTATCATTCAAGCTGTGATGACTCCCACATTATTGAAATTTGTGTCTGGGCAACCTCTTATGGGTCAAGCACAAGAGATAAGTTTAAAATGTGGCATGGTATTTTAAGAAAATTAAAGAAAGGCATAATATGGTGCATAAAAATATTTTGTCAATGACAAGTGATGCTGCAGGTATACAGTGAATATTCTAGCTAGAATTCTGAAAGGAAAGGAATCTGTGGCGAGAAACGTCGTCACATTTTCATCTCCAACTAGAAAGAGTGCACCAGGAAGGAAGAGATTTGAGATAGATAACTTTATAGAGTATGCTATTAGACAAAGTATTCATTTCTTTCATACAGTGAAAAAGGAAGCTTGCACCATAGGTAAACTTTCAGGCGTTCCTAAAGAAGATGGTGTTCTTGACTGTAGTAGGGAATTTTTAAGAAAACAGGTGAAAGAATGGGGCTTTAAATGGCAACTGTGCCAATCTAAGAGAAATCTCTTCATTAAATGCCCAGACCATGTCTTGTGGAGGAACAAAATACATGTACCAAATTAGACAGTTTAGATACAAGGGTGGGACATTGTTTATATTGTCAAAACCTACATTCATGAATGTCACACGGTTGAAAATGTCGGCAATTAGAGGAAGAAATCATGGTTACTGTAAGTATAAGAGCAGGACAACTACTTGTTACTCATGAAGGCAGTGAGAAAGGCTTCAGAGAAGATGCCTTACTGTTTTAAATCAAATCAGAAGTCAGGTTATCATCACACATCTGTGAACTTTGGAATTTTTTGGAACTGGATGGAAACCCAGCTTTTTTTGGCTCTGTCCAAGTTCACTGTAATAGACAATGCAAAATTCAGTGCAATGAAAGAGACAAAAGCACACCTCAAGCACACCTTATAAATGGCTACAAAAAAAAAAAACTGGAAATGAACCTGGTGTGTTTAAGAGAAAGGCTGAAATCATTAAAATTGCCCAAAGCTTTTTCTCATGAACCAAAACATTAATATAAATAAGGGATTCCTACTTGCCATGAAAAACAAGAAAAAAAGCATTAAAGTGGGTGTCTGGTTATGACATCTCCCCCCATCCTCACCAACAGATGCATGAAAACAAGTTAAATTAATTACTTCATAGCTATTTTAGCTGCAATAATATTTTGAATGGACCAAATTTGCCTAAACTTGTCAGTTTAATGTAGTTTTGCAGTTTGCAAAGCTAAAATGTATCTCAATTCTGGGATCTTGCATTACAAATCCATATTGCTGGTCATTGTGTCCCATACCCATACCTTACCTACTAAAAGGTCAAACAATTATTTATTTATTTTTAAAATTTCAATACAGAAATCATGACTTCATCAAATGATAATGATAGCAATAATATTAACAATATTTTGTTACAAGATATATATATATGATGTCCCAAAATTAGACCGACAAACTTTGAAAGCTGACAGACAACATTACTTTAAATGCCTTTTGTTAAGGAACGTTTTTTGCTGTGGTGCTTCATTTAAGTGCTAGACAAGTTAATGTCATAGATTACTACCTCCCACCCAGTTTAAGTATTTACGGCAAAATCAACAATGCAAATTAGTATTGCATTTATCTTAGTAGGGCAGACAATCTTAATCCAAGAAACAAACATAGAACACATAAACAAAACACAAAGATCTCATTGTTTACAGTTAATTACAGCTTTACTATTCAAAGTAAATGTTGGAATGCATACCCACTACAATTAACACAAAGAGTACACAGGCGTGTTCTATTCTACCATACTCTCACAAAGACACCAGCCATTTCTCTGGTTTAAAAGTTTATCGGTCTAATTTTGAACAGTGGATGAAGTTATACTTATCCATGGTCATGTTCTTTTGTGCCTTCCAACTTGCATTCCAGTTGAATCGATCGAGTAGGAATATAAAAGCCCAGGTTTAGCAGTCAATTGGAAAATCTTTAGAGCAAAAGCATGCACTGTGCTGCAAACTTTTCCAACAAAATACATTTGAAAAGTAGAAAAGTATTGCAAGCATGTTCATGACGTAGAACAGCAATATTTGCAATATGTTGATACAGATTCAGAGACTGAATTATAAATATGAGCAAAGAAGATAGCTGTGACAGTAATGATGACTGATGAGTAACTGCCTGGCAAGCAACAAGGATGAAAAGACAGGAAGGGAGGGAGAAGCAAGAATGGCAAAAGCAGTCCATCAAGCAGCAACTTCCCCTCTCAACATATTTTTCCAAGTTGTAAGCTATACAACTATAAACTTATGACACTATATCTCTATCTCATTTATGTTATGCAATATACTTGTTCAATCTGTTGTTGTTCACCAGTGGCACTGGAGATTAACTGATCTGCATCATTTCCCCCCCAGACTTTCCAATATAAAGTCTGCAGGTTGTCACTTTTAAGGCCTTTGCATTTGATGAGATGCTGTTTGTTCAGGATGACATCTTCTTCACAGAGAGTGCACTTGGGTGTAGGTAGGCAGCGTATCATATGGACATGTTCTGCAAGGTAGTCATGGCCAGTTGCCATCCTAAATAGGGCCACTGCAGTTTTTCTTGGCATTTTTTTGTATGTCAACTCTATCTCTAATATTCTTATAATACTTATCTTTTAATTTATCTTCATCAAGTCTCTGCTGTCTTTTGACATTGGAGAACAACGTAGTTTGCCTCCATGCGGTGTTTCCTGGGTAACACTAAATGGACTACAACAAAAGCATGCTACCCAAGACAAAAAAGAAAGAAGAGCACTTTTGAGTGCTATTTTGGAATACTGGTGGAATAAATCCAAGTACAATGACACAGATGTATTCATCACAGCTGAAGCAAATATAGATCAACTTTCTTCCTTTCTTAGAAGTTTGAAAACAGTGTTGTTATAATCAATTTAATCTAAAAGGTGAGTCAATTAATAACACTAAACAACACTTACATTTATAATTTTCTGGAATGTGCTTCGGAGGTTAACTTTCTTCCATTATCCTCCAAAACGTGTTCCAGAAAATTATAAATGTAAGTGTTGTTTAGTGTTATTAATTGACTCACCTTTTACAGTAAATAGATCAACTTGTTCAATCTTGTAACAAAATATTGTAAATATTATTGCTATCATTATCATTTGACGAAGTCATGATTTCTGTACTGAAATTTTAAAAATAAATAAATAGCTGTTTGGCGTTTTAGTAGGTAAGGTATGGGTATGGGACACAATGACTAGCAATATGGATTTGTAATGCAGATCCCAGAATTGAGATACATTTTAGCTTTGCATTAATCTGACAAATTTAGGCAAATTTGGTGATTCAAAATATTATTGCAGCTAAAATAGCAATGAAGTAATTAATTTAACTTGTTTTCATGCAGCCATTGGTGAGGATAGGGGGAGATGTCATAACCAGACACCCAATTTAATGCTTTTTTTCTTGCTCTTCATGGCAAGTAGAAATCCCTTATTTTTATATGCACGAGGATGAGTCAAAACAAAACCAGAAAACTGCTATAGAAAATCTAAAACTGCTATACAAAATCTAAAACTTCTCTTATTATAATCAAACCCAGTATGCATGCACGTGGACTCTCCTGCCATCAATTGGCATTGGTTCCACAACCCTGTGTGACCCAGCAGCACAATCAAGAGTTTCCAATATGGTGGCCCATCTGTTGGGAGTGTACCAAAGAAGAGCAGCATGGAGTGATCTGTTTCTACACAGTGAAGGTACGAAACCAATAAAAATTCATCGAAGCATGTTGGCACAGCCTGGGGCTGCATGTTTATTGCAGATGCAGGTGTATGAACAGTGTACAAAATTCAGCAACGGCGTAAGTTTGGCAGATGCACCTAAGCCAGGCATATTGTCACAGCTGAGGCATTTGCAACGGAGGAGATGATTCTGCAGGATAGAGGGGTCACCATCGATGACACTGCAATGCAATTACAGGTCAGAAATGGTTCTGCTCACCATATTTTCCATGATGAGTTGCAGTACCGGAAAGTGGCCGCATGGTGGATACCTTGTCGGCTGACTCCTGAAATGAAGAGGCAAATCAATGTCTGCCAAGCATGCACATAGCTGTGCAGCTATGAATTTCAAGGTGACATAGTTATGAAGCAGATTGTGACTGGAGTCAAGTCCTGGCTCCATTGCTACCAACCACAGACCAAGTGCTCCAGTATGGAATGGCAGCACTCGTCATCACCAAAGCCAAAGAAGTTCTGCAGCCAGCCATCAGCACAAAAGGTGATGCTGACCTTGTTCAGGGGCCACAAAGATTGCATAGTGGAACATTACACAGGAAAGGGAAAAATGGTGAACAGTGCTACCTATAGTGAATTCATGCGTGACATTCTGAAACCTGCCATACACACCAAGTGCCATGGACTCCTCTTAACAGGTGTTCTTATCCAGCATGACAATGCACATCCTCATACGGCTCGTGCTACCTTGGCGACTATTAAGGATTTGCATCTGGAGTGTCTCCCACATCCTCCTTTCTGTCCCGACCTCTCACCCTCTGACTTCCACATCTTTGGCCCACTAAAGGATTCCTTAAGTGGCAACAAGTTCACGACCAACACAGAGGTGAAACAGGTGGTGCATGAATGGCTACGTGCACAGCCAAAATACTTTTTCCCCTGAGGTATACATGCCCTCTCGAACTCAGTGGTGGAAATGTATTGAAAAATAGTGTGCTTGTTTCAACTCTGTCTGTAATAAAAGAGCTGTAAAAAAACATTTCCGGTTTTCAATTGACTCACCCTTGTACTAACGCTAAAAAGGTTAATTGGCAAATACAGCTTACCTGTGTGATAAATGGACTAATCTTCATTTTCAATCTGAGTAGTTTCCCAAGCCCTTTCTCAACAACTTGAGGAAATGACAGAAGCCTGAGTGTGTGTCCTGTTGGAGCAGTATCAAAGACAACTACTGAAAAATTCATGCCTTTGACAAGCCTGCAAATATAAACTTAAATCAGTAAGCTAATTAAATCAAAATGTTATAGATCTAAAAGTCATAAGTGAACATTCACATACAACCTGACACAGGATACTAATACATTATGGTAACAGATTTCTAGGGATGTTAAGAATCGATAAAAGAGATATAAGTAGCAGCCGCATCAGTTTCTGACTTGTTAGGTGAGCAGTTAATATTTGAATACTTCAGAGGTTAAACCCATGAATTTTTCCATGATAATCATTCATAATGCACATTAGGAGTGTAAAATTAATTTTCACGGAGGCAGAATATATAAACGATAGATTGGCCCTCCTGTTCATTATTTGAACTCAGATAAATAATGAGTGGACTGAGGTGAATAGAGACCTGAATTTTAAATTCCTTGAGATGCAACAAGGATAAAAGATGACTTCTAGTCTGGGATATTGTCAGTCTCTTGTCCACATTACTGTACGAATTTGATTTCATCTATTGCCCGAAAATTGAGGTCACGTGTGTGTGCTGAAGGTTCATGCACTTGATATTAACTTTTATTTATTTTTGTATATGTCCAGTTCAAAAGAAAAAAGAACTTTCTGCTTAATTTAAAATCTTTGAAACTTATACACAGTGAAGCAAATCAGTGCTTTCCTGTAGAGCTGAGCTTATGGGAAAGAACATATATCAAAATTTCAAACATAAAATTATAAACTTTGAAATTCCAGTAAACAATAGTTTTATCTCTAAATTTGCCAACAGCACACCAGATGGCACTATAGATATGCAGGGAAGAAGAAAATTAAGGAATCACTAGTTAATCAACCGATAGCTGAAAATGGGTGCAATAGGTCCTTGAAACATGTCCTGCCAGTATTTAATTTGGTAAGCGAAGGAATATGACTGCTTAATATTGATTCATTTTGCATAATTTATGTTTCTGTTCATTTATTTTTGACTTAATGGGTGATGTGAATAATATAGTGTAGATACCTTTGTTTTGCATTTTGGAAGTGTCACAAAGATATGCATAGCTGTTATTCCCTTGATATGAAGTCACAGATCAAAGAGCAAAGAGATGGTCTATGTGTCACAGAGTAGCTAGTCCGTTTGGTATGATAAACACACAGTAATGATAATTAGTGACAAATCAGTAAGCTTTGAAGATGTGGATAGGTATATTACAATAGAGGTTCTAGAAGCAAGTTACATGTGAAATAGAAAATATTGCGTACATCATTTCAGTTTTAGACCTAATCCAGGATAATCCTAATTCAAGATTATTTGATCACTGTCGATAAAACATTTCCTTCCCAAAATGTTATTTAATTATATGTATTATCAGTACCCAATCCAGTGGTGCCATATGTAGTAAGAATGGGTTAGAAAAAAGAACAAAAAAAACCATACACAAATATACGCATATCAATAAAGTGTTAATAAATATTAGCAACTAAAACTTCACTTATCTCTTGTAATTATGTATTAAATTCCAAACAAGTTTTGCAGCTCAATTCTTTGCATCCTTAGTGCCTTGACTGTTTATTTTGTTACCATTACAGCGCTATGTGATTCTTTCCTACTGTATTACCAACTACTCGAAGCAAAACAAATTTATTGACAGAATCAATCAGCAGTATTCCAAAATTCACTATGCTATCCTAATTCTTCAAAATGAACATATTTTCCCAAACCATCAAATCTATGGGTCTATTTAATTGTTTTAATAATTTAATCTCTGTATTTATTTCTGATGAAATTTTAGTCGCCAATATTTACAAGGTGAGCCTCTCGAATGTTCCTAATTTCAAATGTATGTGACAGATTTAAGTGCTTATCAATTACTTACTTGTTTGCAAGATGTTAGTTAAGCTTGAACCATTTGTTTAAGTATGAATGCAGTTTTCAGTGTGTATCTAGTATAGAGATCATGAAATAGTATGACTAAGTAATAGTTAAACGAATTTGAAATTAAAAGCTTAAACATTGGTTAAATGAAAAATTGCAACACAACACAAATGATACCTGCAAATCAAATTAAAAACAGCATGTGCTTAAGAAAGAAAGACAGACAGACGGACTGAAGGAAGGAGGGAGGGAGGGGAGGGACGGATGGAAGGAGGGAGGAAGGAAGAACAAAAAATATGCAGCTATAGGGACTTGAACCTGAGCTCTTAATCCATGTATATCTTCATTGTCCTGGCAACATATCCATTATGCTAAATACTCAGGCTACAAAAGCTGTTCACTTGTTTTCTCATCATATGTTACAGCTGCAGTGGATAGGATCAGTGGTGTGCATACCCCCAAACAATTTTAGGGCACAGTTCTATAATTTGTAATCCTAGAACAGGTTTGCTGTATCAAATTGTCTATGAATTGTCTATTACCAGTAAAATTTGTGCAGTGTTATTCATTTACAGCCTGTATATATACATTCACATGCTGTCTGTAGAAGATATAAAAAGTTACAGATGATGAAAAGGTATAATGTACATAGAAAAGAATAATATAAGTCAGCTTCTAAAGCATCAAGCTGCCCTAAGAACAGAAGCACATGTATTGTTTATATGTACCATTTTCAACAAGTAAATAACTTATTCAATCTAAAGTTCCAGCAAAGAATAGCTATTTAGAATGTAGTATACAATTTCCAACTTACTTCATTACTTCTGCATAGCTCATTGCTTCATCTATTCCTGGAAACGCACCAACTATTTCCTGCATTACACCTTTGCCGAGTTTCATTGCTTCACTTTCGCTCTCAAAATATTCCTCTGGAAGCTCATTGAATCCAACATTAGGATCAATTTCCTACAATAGGTACAAATTTAGGACAATTAAAAGATATTTTTAAAATAATTCATATGTCTTATATATGATTTTTGGAAGTGTTTAAAACAGCGAAACTCTGCCAAATTGGTTAAAATGTATGAGGAGGATGATTACACTTTAGTTTCACTTACTAGGTTATATTACTTTTGGACATTTGTGATGGCAACCGCCACCGTCATCTGCTATATGCCTACTCAGTATACTGTAAACACATACAGTATAGCACACTATCCGAAAATAACAAACTAGTAAGTGGAATTAAAGTGTAATCACCCTATTCATTAAATTTTAACCAATTTAATTCATATGTGTTGGGAAAAGATGTGCAAATATCTTTAATTAATGACTTGAAGCTTTCCCGGCGTTGATTATTGATGATAGTTTCTCGGGCTAACAGCCAGGTCAGATTAGGGTAACTACCCAAGCTTTCAGCGACTAACTCTGCCGCCATCCTCAGGGGAACTGAATCTAGGCTACTGATGTTGCGATATTTATACCAAGAGCGCATTGCAGAGAAGCATCGGCAATCACCTGATTGGTTCCGCACGTGCCTCCATCGGCCGGAGCTTGGCCAATGGTAAGAAAGTGGGCAGTTCTTATCGGCCGCGCTCTTGGTATAAATATCGCAACATCAGTAGCCTAGGTTCAGTTCCCCTGAGGATGGCGGCAGAGTTAGTCGCTGAAAGCTTGGGTAGTTACCCTAATCTGACCTGACTGTTAGCCCGAGAAACTATCATCAAATATCTTTAAATCAACTCAAAGCAGCAGCACTTTGTAAAAGCAAGGTGAGCATAAAAATAGTTTATAAGACTATTCATACATATACAGCATATTTGATATTGACCAATAATGTTTAGCACTGCCTTAGATCTTGGCCAATCACATTTGTTTATTTCCTATGTTTTCAAGAATGCTATTTTATTGGATAAAACATCAGTTTATTACAGAACCATAACAGCAACACTGCACAGTTATTAAGGGACTATTTCATCCACATTTCTAATCAATGCATAGTCAAATAGTGTCAAAACCCAAATATATTATGTTCTTGATAAAAAATGTCTTTAAAGTTGAGAAAGGATATTGTAAGACCCCAAAAGAAAATCATTTATGTGAATATTTGTTGAGAGTGTAATTTGTTTTTGGTGTTGGTACGAGTTGGTTGAGTGATGAAAACGTGTTGCTATTGTTCATTGTTACAAACAATTAAGTTTGTTTAAAGACGCCATAAATATTTCCATATTTATGTTTAATATATATGTATAAATAAAAGAAGTATATGTGTTCAATATTGAAAGCGAAGGGAGAATAGCTAAAGATCGCTTCCCTAACAATACGGGAACTATTTGATGGACGCATACGCGGATGTACACAAAAAGAAGTGTGATGTGGCGCCAATTGTTTAGCTAATAGCGTCCATGTCTTTGGTATGAGAAGACGTGTTTGTATAGTGCTCTTGGATGTGAGTAGAAAATTGATTAAACTTTCATGAAGCTTTTGTTCTAAAGTTGTTAAAAAACTGGAAAGACTATCAATATAATATAAATTGGTGCGACGAAAATGCAAGTAACGAGAAAAAGTGTTAATAAAGTAATATAGTGAAATAAATGTCAAGTGTTTGTTCATTCCATCTAGTACCACGACCTGGGATATAAAAAAGAATCTCATAGCTCAGCACATTCCTTATTAATATTATAAAAACAGCACCAAAGTTATTTCAGTTTATTTTGAGGTTAACTATTTTCTCATTTCTGCTGTTAGTAACATTAGCTAGTATTTTGTAACATACAATTAAAATTAATTATGGTGGACTTGTGACAGCGATGTGTACTAATAATTTGATTAATTATATCCATTACTATATTTTGAAACAGAAAACATATTTCTAGAGCTAATTGCTCCAATCATGGGTACCTGATTTAAATTCCTGTTGTTCCTCATTGTGGTTGGCATTGTTCTTGGTGATGGTTTGCATAAGTATGTCGTCTGGCAGGAATTCAGAATTGAAAATGCGGCTCCTGTCTTACCAAATGCAAATGTTTTCTCCAAACTGTGAGTTCTGTTTGTCCTGAGATGTGTTTTAATATTTTTGTCCATGGTGTTGCTCTCTCCAAAAATGTCAAGCTACTACTCATTTGTCTTTGTTTTTGCTTTATGTTTCTGATGTGTTATTTTGCTTTTGTTATTGTTTCTTTTAGTTTTCCTGAAGTAGGTTTTCTTCACAGTCATTGCAACTGATGTGGTATATTTCTGGCTTGTTCTCCTGTTTTCTGCGTTATTGTGTAATATAATTCCATTTTTCATTCATTTAGTAGAAATGCCATGATCTCACAGTCGATGCAATGGTGATTTGACTTTAAACAACTCAAATAAGAAAGTAAATGCTAATTAAGGAAAATGAAGCTATTAACAGTGAAGCAACAAGATTCTAAAGTAAGAACAAATTAGAAACTAAAAACTTCACTTATCTTAGTAATGTTGCAAGTTCTTGTTGCAAAACTGACTCAAGTTTTGAGTTGACTCCAACTCATTCTCAAAGCTATACAACTTGCAGCATTACTAAGATAAGTGAAGTTTTTAGTTTCTAATTTGTTCTTACTTTAGAAGTAAATGCTAGTTATATACTCTGTTGCATTTTATTAATAAAATATTTCCAATATATCCCACTTGAGGTTTTATGAGTTCCATCTCAGTAACCACCGCTGAGATTGCCTTTGATAAACCCTCTCTGCTAAAATCTCTAAATTAAAACAATATTTAGTTTATGATTTGCAACTTAACACCATTTGATCTGAGATTCACAACCAAATGAACAAGTCTAATTTTAATTATTTTGAATGTTATAATTTTTATGTTTCATATTTAATTACCATAAAGCTTTATAGAAACATGTTTTGCATTGATATTTTTAAACATGTACATTCTCTAAAATGATTTATTGGAATACATTCACTTTGGTTTTGAATCCCTCATACAGTAATTATAGATTATATTTACCATAGCATAAAGGTTGTTAAATCCTTTGACTTTTGTTGGGATTTTAGAAAATTTCTGGTCAAAAGCATCTGAGATATTATGTGCAGGATCCGTTGAAATGATGAGCACACTTTCTCGTACCTTGGCCAACTGTACAGCTAAACTACAACTGCAAGAAAAATCATATATTATCATATGATAAAGTTATTTTATTTTGCCATCAATTAATTATCACACTAAATTGTTTGTAAAATTTAAGGCACCTTGGGACAAGAACCACAAAGCTGTTTTTTCAAACTTCATGGAGAACCATAAATTCTTGTGTGGTTATGGTGGGTTAACTTGCATTACATAAGAAATTTGTGATTTTTTTAATTTGTGAATCAGGTAACCAATGTATTGGTAAATCATGTAAAAGTGGCGGTTCCTGGGTGATCACATACTCGCAACTGCACACCCGCTAATTTTTTCCACATGCGAATTGTATAGACATGCATATGAGAAAGTCGAATGTCCAACTTTCTTGTATATGAACTTGCTCGTTTAATTTTCCTACACCCTCTTTACCAAATGTCAGCGCATTCAGTCAACAAGCTGAGATGCATAAACCCAATTTTGCGACTGGCGAAGGTAGCTTTCAGGCAAGGGGTACGTAGGGAGCAGTGCAAAGCTTGCATTTAAGAGTATGGGAGTTAAGGCAGCAAAATCGACAAGGCCAACACATGCAATTCTTACCGCGCAAGCGCACTACGTTCTCATACAAGTCCCTCTATTTTCCTTGCTACGAGCATTTCCCTCCCGTTGTTTAGCAGAACCTACTAAGCAGCCAACGTGACGGTTCTAAATATGTCTATAATCTTCTATATTATAATAATGTTATAAACACAATTACATTTAGTCTTATTAAGCGATTATAAACGCATATAATTACTCTTCATGTCGTAATTTACTAAGCCCAATACTTCAGTTTGGAATAGTTATTTTGTTACTGTGTTTAGTACTGTTTGTTATGTTTGTGCTTCTGGCAGCAAATTGCATGCAGTTGTGTCTGCTCATAGCAGGAAATCTGAATCTATGAAAGTGTGGAAATGAATAACATGGCGAAACTAAAGGAGATACATCTTTCGGGTTTATTCTTATAAGAGAAGCTGTTTTCCATGCTTATTGTTTGCGAGTGAGAGAAATGGTGTCTGGACAAATAATAGTTCTTGTGATATTGGTAATTTAAAACAAAAAAATAGCAAAACATAAGTGCTCAATTGCCCATATGAATTTAGAATTAGAATTGTGTGGTGTGTGTTAGAGAAAGAAAGGGAGTAAAGGTGGAGAGGATGTAATGTACTGCACACCCACTGCGACAAGTCACGAGCCGCCACTGTAGGCAATGGATGATAATGTTGGCTATGAACAAAGACTGTTTCCAGACAGTTTGAGAAGTTTAAAGTGCCAGTCTTTTATGAGAAGCTTTGTGAAAAGTTCATTTTCAGAAAAACTGCCAGCACCTAATTCTTGGCTATACAAGCGAGTCAGCGCTATACAAGCGAGTCAGCATGGACAGTCAGTATTGGGCCAATTTTACTGAGTTTATCATCAAAATCAGTGAGTGAGTAGAACTGTCAGAGCCAGCTATGGACGACTGAGCAGTGTTGGTGTCAAGGTTACAATTAGCACAGAAGAGCTGGGAGTTGCAAGATCATGAGTTGTGAATTGTGATTCAGTTTTAGAGGAAATACAGTGACATAAAGGGTAACTGGACTTGTTATTTGTTACACTGGTATCAGAAGCGAGGTCTGAAAACCATGATGGAAGCAGTACTAGTATGGTGGAAATGAAACCTACAATGGAAGAAATGCAGGATGAAATGAAAAACAAACTCCAGAATGGAAAAGATGGGAAGTGAAATAACCACATTGAACTCCATGATGGAAGAAATGAAGATGGATTTGAATTCTGGAATGGAGACCTTGGAGGCAAAGATCAAATCTGGAATGGAAAAGATAAAGATGGAGCTAATGGCAGACTGACGCATGACTAGTCGGCATTGAGAAAAACATGAAGGACCTTTACCAATGCGTTAATACCCTTGAGGACATTGGAGAATGACTTAGCACCCTGGTAGGCAGATCTGACTGTAATGCCAAGAAACCAAATGTCTGGGGAGGTCAGGATAGGACAGATATGAGGAGGGAGCACCTAGAGACCGAGGTAACAGCTACACCCATCTCAGAGAACGGAAGTGTACAATACAACAGAGCCAGCTCAGGGTTGTCTGCAAAGATCCCCTAGTGGAGTGTGTTGGGGATGAAGAGTGGAGGAAAACATCATCATGGATGGCAGGATTCAGGAGAAGCGAGTGCTGTTGAGACTGTAATCTGACATGATGTGGCAGAGGATTTGCCATCAAGGAAACTACTCCTTTGAAATATGACGGTATTGGGTGACACCTTGCTTGTGGAAGAGGCCTGGCTCAAGTTGACCTTGAGACAGAACATTATAAGTCTGTGGCTGTTCGTCATGAGTGTGATTGAGGTTGTGATACTGGGGCTGGACACTCTCAGGAGCAACTCAACAATGGTCGATGTCTGCAGGAAGGTCCTGAGAATTGGAAAAGATGAAATAATGCTCCAAAGCTCCAACGAATATCTTGGGGTCTGCAGAGTAACCCTGGCGGACATTGCAGTTGGGCCCACCAGAAGCAAGGTGGCTGCAAAAGTGCACCAGAAAGATCAGCGGTTACGGAACCCCTTGGGCTGTCTTCATGTTGTGCGCAGGGTAGCCTGTCAACACACCAGATGAAGACTTGTCATGATCAGTAAGCCTGCAGTAGAAGTTTCAAGCAGGACGGCATGCATGGCCCTACTCGAAAATCGCTGCCCACCAACCATGACAAGGACCTTACCACCTGAAGAAGAGGATCGGCGATGCAGTCTACTGCATCCAGAGGCAGCCCTGAGGGAAGATGCTGGTGGTGCACTTGGATTGTTCGGCCTGCCGACAGTGCTGGTCGGGATGACCAACCCTGAGGAGGGAGCACATGTCAAAGAAGGCTCAAAGTCAGCTACCTAACATCACTATGTTGCTAGGCAATGCATGAGAATGTCGGCTGAGAACAAAGGCCATTTCCAGATAGTTCCAAAAGTTTTGAGTGCCGGGCTTTTACGAGACGCTTACATGCAACACCTATTTGCAGAAAAATTGCCAGTACCTGATTCTCAGCTATATAAATGAATTGACACAAACTGTCTAGTGTTGGACAAGTTTTAGTGAGTGAGTAGAACTATGAGAGCAACCTGTGGATATTAGAACAGTGCTGATGTTGAGATTAAGTTGAACAAAGAAAAACAAAACTGTGAATTGCAACGTCGTGAGTTGTGAATTGTGATTCAGTTCTAGAGGAAATAAAGTGACATAAAAAGTAACCAACACATGTATGCCATGATATGAACAACCTAATATTATGCTGTGTGTGAGAAGATAGGAATTATTTATGAACAAATTCATTTGCATAATTTTATTTGTTGCTGAAAACATTTTCACTTCTTTTCTAAAACTTCTAATAATGCTTCTACTTTTGTAATCACATTTTGGGCAGAATATATTGGTGCCCCATAATTCTTGTAGAAAGTTTCACTTTGTGTTTATATGTGTGAGTACTTTTAAAACATAATTCAGGGGTTCTACTTGAGAATTTTCTTTTAGAGGCTATATACCTGTAAACTACTTCTTATTGACCTAGGGGAGATTAAGTTTTAGCAAACACTGCATTGGGTTAGATAAAATTTCATTAAACAGGTTGCTACGCATATTTTGCAATAAGGCATTGGAAGATTTTTCAAAATAAGAGTAGCCACGTGTCTTTCATTTTAAACAATGCAAAACTCTCTTGACTTGATAACTTGCAAATCTTTATTTAATTATATGGCACTAAATCCATATGCTCTGAAGCCAAAAATTTGTTAACCAATGTCGGGCTGTGAACACGAGTTATTGTCAATAATGTATCCAAATAGAACTACTGCACATCAAAATTTCTCTATCATTATACAAATACTTGATGAAATTTAAAACAATGTTAAATATGCAAACCTATGTTTTAAAAGGCTTCAAACATAGGTTTTTTTCAGTGAAACGGTTCTTTATTGGCAATAATTGTATTGGACACTTTTGCGACACTCATCATGTAGAATCCCTGGTTAACATATGGTCGAAGCAGTACCTTCCACCCAATATATAAACAAAATAGTGGATAGAAAAAGCATGTGAATGTAACACATCAGATATTGTAAGACTTAAAGCTTTCATGGCAAGCATTATTAATCAAGGCTTCACGGGTGATCAGCTGTGTCAGATTTATGAACATTGAGCATTCAGCCATTGTAGACTCCATGGCCTTCAAAATCAAAAGACTGAGAGAATGACTTTTTTTTTATTGTTACTGATGTGGCAAAAGGTACTTATGCCCTTACCGCAGGCAAGCCTGCGAGTGTAAGACCTCTACCCTCGATTCGACTGTGCTCCGCTCTCCCTATATATACCATTGTTAGACTCTCGAGAAAACAGTGCAGCCAGTGACAAACATACCCTAAAACAGCTGGCCCAATCACAAATCATCACCCACTCATTAGCCAGGGCAGCGCATCCCCCTCCCACCTAACAATAGTATGTATATATATATATATATATATATATATATATATATATATATATGGAGAGTGGAGCACACACTCTCTCCACAGAACAAAAATGTTCGGTACTGCTTCCCTCCACTACAGCGACAGCTCGATGCCATCAGCAGGTGGAGTGAACAGTGCAGAATGGCCATTAGCCCGCAGAAGAGTCAGGCTCTTCTATTGGGCAAAGTTTGAAACTGGCGGCCGGGTGTATCCCTGGCACTGCGGCGGAGAAGAATCCCATGGGTTAACTCCGCCAAATACCTACTTGACCGTGGTCTAACCTTCACTCCACATGTCAGGGCAAAGGTCAGTCTGGGACATGGCGCCCTGAGACAGCTATATCCCATACTCCACTCAACCATGCCTACACACCTGAAACTAAGTTTGTACCGTGCAATCGTCCCGCCGCTGATTCTGTATGGGTGCGAGGTCTGGGGTACGGTGGCTCGTTCCACCATCCACAGGCTGCAGGCCGTGCAGAACAGGGTGCTTAGGATGATCTACGATACCGACCGTAGGTTTCCATCACACATCCTTCACACTCATTCCGGCATACCATACATTGTGGACGTCGTGCGGGACAGGACTCGCACAATGTATGCTAAACTCACACCTCACCCAAACCAGTTGGTCAACACCCTGGGGTAATATGATCATCACCTGCCCAGGTGGCGACAGAGCTACCGCTTACCCTATGACGGCCCTTGGCTGGTAAGTACCGCTATCCCTTCACAAACCGCCAAATGTAATCATACTTGGCATCACCACACCTTTCACCTATTCCTCTCGGTTTCCTGTCACTGGCACTGCATTGCTCAATGGTTCCACAAGCGGCCGACGAAGTAAACAGTAGGGCAATGGTCACTTGGATGGCTAGACATCCAAGATCTGACACATCCCACTGCCAGTGACAACACAGGAAGCCAACCTGCACCATCAGACACAAAAACACTAAAGCTTGTAAAACTAGACAAACCTATACCACCTCACGGGTAAATCCGTAATTAAACGGATAGGTACCGTGGCCACCTTACCATCCGCCTGGGTTAACCCAGGCGGCTCATACTCACTCCTGGACATTCTCTCAGTCTTTTGATTGTGAAGAAGGCCATGGAGTCTACAATGGCCGAGATCTCAATGTTTATAAATCTGACACAGCTGATCACCCATGAAGCCTTGATTAACATCAGATATTCTAAAATAAGAACAAATTAGAAACTAAAAACTTCACTTATCTTATTATGTTGATATCCTTTTTTTAATAATCCTGACCCAGGGGTTTCAAGCTATATCCAGCTCATTCTCAAAGTCATATATATATGACTTTGAGAATGAGCTGGATATAGCTTGAAACCCCTGGGTCAGGATTATTAAAAAAAGGATATCAACATAATAAGATAAGTGAAGTTTTTAGTTTCTAATTTGTTCTTATTTTAGAATCTTGTTGCTTCACTGTTAATAGCTTCAATTTTTACTTAATTTATCAGATATTCTTTCCTTCTTTCTTCATAGTATGATGCAGTCTTCCCCTCCCTTCTTCTTAATTAAAGGAAACCTTAGTTTTTTATTCTTACCACATGTGCATGAAAGCTATGTGCATATTGTGATTTAATTGTAAAATAGGTTTGTAATTTCGGAAAGGGATTAGAGTAATATAGAATTTGCAGATCTGGATAGTATGACAATTGATGTCAATCACTCTTTGTAATCACTTATATATTTGCCAGTTTGGCATTGAATTTTCAGCACAAATTAGATGTTAACTTTGCATGGCATAAAATGTAACAAATATGTGTTATCTTATCTATGCTGTATTGCAGTTAACCTTCTCACTTCTCATTGGAATATTCTACATTAAAGCTTTTATGATGAGTTCATGTTGTGAAGGATTAGCATTAAATGCTAAGTAGGCGAAACAAAAAAATTTAACAACTGAATGAAACTAGATGCACTGATGAAATAAGACGGTAGGGAAAATGCTATAAAATTTTGATTAAGCTCAGGACACAACATACAAATTTGGCAAAGTACGAAGGTAAATAGTAATAGAAGTGTAGGGTACAGCTGCGGAAGGCAATGACACACCAAGTTCTAATTAAAGTGTACATAATACAACTTTGAAAAAACGATTTGGATAAAGGGAACTAATCTGTCTGGTCATTTGATTTGATCTAACCTAACCCAGTAAAAGATTTGGCTCATAGTCGTCGAAGCTGTTGCTGCCGACTACTTGTTTTTTGCTTTACTACAAATGTTTCTTCGAACAGTTATACACAAGTCTATAATTTACAGTGAACTGTAACTATGATTTCCAGAAATCATTCTAAAGGCACTACTGCATCACCACTACGTCTATAGGCCTTGTTTACTTGTATGTCAATTTTGATAAGGCAATATAAAATTAAATTCAATATTATGCCAGATTTCTGGCTAGGTGAAACAACACAATCTTCATCAAACCTGCATGTCGTTTTTCCTACACCTCCTTTTCCACCCACAAAAATCCAACGAAGAGATTCTTGATCAATAATATTCTGCAGGGAAGGTTCTAAAGGTTCAAGATCATCACCCGTCATATTAACGTCAGCTGAACTCGATGCAGCCATGTTTATGTGATGTATAACAACAAGCAGACAGCAGCCGGCTAGTAAATGCTGACTTGCGCTATCCACCGTAGATGTCGCCAAGACCAACATTGAAAAAACAGGAAGCTAAGATTAATAGTATCTGATGACCATGATTGACGTAAAACACAATTTTTTCATACACGGAATTTGAAAAGCATTGGATATAAATGTAAGTATTTACGACGTTTAAAATTTTTCATAGAAGGTTTTTGAACTTTACAGTCATGCCATAACATTAGGGTTGGCAATATTTGTACGTTCAACTGTGACTACCACCTTCTCATTATTCATATCAAAATTCCCTCGTAATACAAAAACTTCTTCAACTATAAGGCGTACGGTATTAGAAGGCACATGAGGTGGTGCTAGAAAGGGCTCGCCTAGAGCAACTGTCCTATCATAGTAGTGCAGCGTTGCCTAGTTCGGAACGCACAGCACAAGCGTGAGCAGATATTTCTCTTTTTCATGCGCCCTAAATTATTACTGGAAATTCGACATTCTAATGTGACGTGATGTATGCTGCAACAATTTTTGAGGCAGCCTGTAAAATGGCCATTTTTCTACGACGTATGGTTCTCGAGTTATCGCTTCGAGAATAAACAACTGACTCCCATGTTTATGTTCATGTATGCTATTTCCAATCTAGCCTGTGTGTTTTATTCCTTGTCATTACGCAGTTACGGAGTAAGACATTACGAAATGTTGTTAGGAACTGCGTATATTTAGTTCATAAATTAACTGACCATGGATCACTGCAGTCGCGCGCGAATTCTTCATTTCAGGTCAAGACCAATACGTAATGCGAATGGTGCTTTGTGTAACTGTGATAATAAGCAGAACATTCACATGTTTACATCGTGTTTAGTGAAGTGTTAACAATGTCATTTCAACGCCTGGTACCGGTGGCCTCTCAGGCTAGAAATATTTTTGTGTACAGCCTTTCTAAGGAATTGGCATCTGAGGAAGTGCGTGTAAATAAGAACATTAATATTGAGTGTTACAATTTATAATGTTATCTCATTATCCTTTGCTGCGTATGTTTATGTTCTGACAGTTTGTGACACGACAAATGTTTCTTTTCTCGTTTCCTCCCCGTAACTTCCGCTCTCTGGCACATCACTTGGCAGTAGTGCAGCCACCGTGTGCAGGCATTGGTTCAGCTCATGTGCCTTCTAAAATCGTACGCTGTATAACACTACTATTAATAGAGTCAAGAGCAGGTTAATCCGGGCGTGGAATAAATCGTCACAGTACCGATCCGTTTTTCACGGATTTACCCATGTGATGTTAAAGGTGTCTTTTTTTGCAAGCTTTCATGTCTATGTAAGATGATAGATGTTGGTTTCTCTTGTTTGCTACTGACTGCGAGATGGATACGCCGCCGGGATGTTTATACATCCAAACAGGATCCAGTGCCCAATGCTTGACCGGCCGCTTGAGCGACTAACTAACAAATGGGACAGTGAGTGTGAGTGAGAAACCGAAAGAAGTAGGGTGTGGGACGTGAGGCTGTCTTCAAATGTCGTAGGTGAACAACTGCACGGTCGCCCGTACAGTCGTGTGATCGTGACCGAGCCCACTGTCTACTTCATCTGGGGGAGCAGTATTGAGGGACGAAGTGGCGGCTATTACCGGCCCAGAATATCCTTCGGCAGGTGGTGGTCATATTGTCACATATTGACCCGGTGCGAGGCTAAAGCCACGGACCCGGTGTGTTGACCAGCTGGTTAGGATGTGATGCAAGTTGGTATATTGCGCGAGCTCTGTCCCGCACAATATATGGGATGTCGGACTGGATGTGAAGAAAATAGGACGGGAACCTATGGTCGGTATCATAGATCATCCCGAGCGCCCTCTTCTGCACGACCTGCAGCCTGTGGATGGTGGCTACCAGTGGCACTTGGCAATGGAGGACTCTAGGACGGCGCCCTCCTAATAAATAAAAAAATTTTTTTTTTTTTATACACTTGCAAAATTACAATCTGTTCAATAGTTGAACAATAAGTAACAATGATAACATATTACTTTTACAAACTATGGCCCATTGGCCATAAATTTGCTTATAATTTGGGTGCAAATCTGTACTGCAATTCCAAGATTTGGTTTCTATGTAGTCGACTAGTTGTATTGCTGCTGTTGTCAAGTAGATTTATTGCCAGCGTATTGGGATGTAGAGATGCTTTTGGTAGGACAGGCTGTAATAAATAAAAATAAGAAAGAAAAGGTACCATTACATCAAAAGCAGTACTTCAAATATCCTTGACAGCAGACCTCATGCCAAAATACATTCGTACACTTCCTGTTTCTATTTACCGACTGTTTCGTGGAAAATGTTTTTACACCGGTAGTACGCGAAAGAGCACCGATGTTTTCATTGGACACAGTTTCGGACTGTAGCTCATCCCTCCAAATATGTTCACATCTTGTAAATACTGTCAGCGGTGAGAGGAGGTGCGAGGATGACTTGGCTATAGGCGGAGGGGATTGGACGGGAATGACAATCCCGATGACGCCCGGGTGGAGGGGGAAAGCACTTGCGATAATTTTTCTCGGAACTATCTGACTGCTAACATTATATACATACTCCTTTCTCTTAAATTGAATTTTGTAATTTAAATTGATTGTAAATCAAATTTAGTTCTGAACTAAATTAGCTCTACCTGTACCATTTAAGGTACAGGCTGCACATTTGTGATAAAATATACCAAAAAAGTATAAAAAATAGCATGACATATTGAATACGTATTACGTCATGTAATTCGCTCTCAAAGAAACGGTGCCAACATCTGAAGCTCAAAAGTCCCAAACGAGTACTCGGAACGTCCCTTTTCTGTATAAAGTGTCCCACGTTGAGAAAAATATGTGATTTCTAGCTTAAAAAGGAGAAAAACACTCCACATGCAAGGCGATCAATTAGTAGTGGAGTTTAGGGTATATATGCGATATGCCCTTGCAATATTAGGTTAGGTAGAAATAATGTAAAATCAGGACTTATGTTATTGAAGTGCTTGCTTCTCCTATCAGTGCATACAGCTTTCCTTTTATGGAAACATTACTCCCCAAACACATACTCGAATCTCACCTATAGGTAATAGTGTAAGGCTATTACTGTTGTGTAAGCAAACCTACTGTGCCCTTTGTGAGAGTGCTGATTGCTGGTTGCACAAATGACACTGCGTGTGTTGTGTATTTAACTTCCGTGAAATGTTTATCTTTGCTGTTGTGTGCACCATAACCATTACTACACTATGTTACAGCAGCAATTATTAGATGTCCCATATTCATGTGTGTTTTTTTTTTTTTTTTTTTTTTTTTTTTTTTTTTTTTTTTTTTTGTCTTTCAGAAAAGTTTGTCCCACAATATGAGACAAATCCCACGAGTTGGCAACACTGTCTGAAAGTAGTTGTAACGGTTAAACCACAGGGTTAAACCAACCCTGTTTTAGCAGCGCTTTCGAGTGGTGTCACGGTCTCGACTGGAACTTAAGAAGCTCGGACCGCCAAAACCTATGCTGAATATTGAACAAATTTAAAATCTGATTGATGGTCAGATGGAAGGTCAGCATTGCAATTTTTCGATTTATATGATTCATTTTCTTTTCACATATCTTCGTGTGAATTTCAGAATTAACTGCCATATCTATGAGTTAATTTTGAAAATATGCCGCCCTCCCAAATTTACGAGCGACGAGCCGCCACTGGTGGTTACTACTATTACTACTACAAGGCCAGCTTTAACTATTATAATGCACTTATATGTCCTGTGCTCTTAAGTCAGTGTTCAGTGAGAACACTTCTTGGTCTAGTTAGGCGCTGCGCTCCGGCCAAAGTAAAGCATTCTTCCATTCTTTTCGATCTTTTTAAAATATCAAAACGTTTATCTTTTAACTTTAACTTGCAGGTGAATTTTAATTCGTGAGTAATACGGTATTTCCAGAAGCGGGCAGCATTCGGTGTATGCTTTAGCTTTTCGAGCCATATTGAAACGGCAAAGTATTGTGAACGTTTGTAAATCTTTAAAATGCTTTAAAAAACATCAAAAACATTCATGCGTTATATAGGTTGTACTGGGTCAGGCACTTAATAAAGAATTGAAATGCATAAATCGTAATTCTGATTTTTGTTAAGTCTTAACCTTCTATCCACTAGAAAGTTCCAGGTCTTCTGGGTAGAATTTATAGTTGAATGGGGCTTACAAATGTGTAGGAAAACACCCCCATTTGATGTTTTCGTGACACGTAACCTCGCTGGGAAGTGAAACAACTTAATTTTCACTGCACTTACAACTTATGTTCTGAGAATTTGGATGATATATTTTAGTGATTAATGTTATTACCGTGGATTAGCACTTGCGTTTTAACGTATATACATGCTAGTCGGGTATAATAACATTTATGTTGCTCCCAGAATTTAAATTTATTCACCAACCAGCACGTATTGTGTCTGTAACTTACTGGTACAGCTAATGAAGATCCCATTCGAAATCATTTCACACAATGTAGAGCCTGTCTCTTTGGCGACATGTTTATGACGATAGACCACGGCCTACACGCCGTGAGAGCCAGCTAATAGGATACCGGCCGTGAAACCAAAGGCGTCGCGAAGGGGAGAAAGCAAGGGGGGCAGCGGCCCCCCCCCTCCCTCCCGGGAGCTAATGCACTCAATGTGCAATCAATTAGTGACTATTAGACTATTGTTTTAATTTTGATGTAAATAATAATTTTTATTTAACACAAATTAATACGGTTATCCACAATAAATACTATAACTTTTGACAATAAAATAATAAATTAATATTGTTTTGATTGCAAACTTCTAATATGCGCCCCCCCCCCTCCAACCTGGAAAAGGCTCTGCCTACGTCCATGCATCAAACTGTTAAGTTTATACATTTATGACAATAGTTTCGAGTACGACGTTGTAGGAATCATGATCGTTACCGTTGCCCGTAGTTGTGAACCAGCCTTAGGCTCTCGTACAGTGCAGACGTTTTAATTTGAGATGACAAATTGATCCTCCGAATTGATGGAAGATTTGCAGATGGTGTCAACGACTTGTAGACACCGGATGTGTATGTAAACGAAAGATTCTTGGCTCTCTCGTGTTTCTCAAGACAATTACGCACGAATTTGAACCGCTTTCCAACGTAATCCAAAATAAACTCGTCAAACTAGTCAGGAGTTACAACTGCCTACACAATTTGGCGTGTTTTGAAACGTCAGTTGGTTATGAAGCCTTAAAGTTACAGCCATTGCGGGTTTTGAGTCATGATAAACGCAAACGTCTGGTATTTTGTGACTAATTTCATAATGCTATTGATGTTAACACATTCCAAAACTCATAGTATTCAATGTGTGGGAAAGTAAACAAACAGAATGCTCGAATTTGGTACTCACAGAACCCACATGGAGACATTGAAATGTACGAGATTCACTGAAAGTCAATGTGTTTTGTGTGATATCCCACTCTCTGTTTACGGCTCGTTTTTCTTTTATGGAAACACAGTTATCGGTCAACAGCACATTGCTTTATTACCAAACGGTTGTTTCCGAGACAGCACGCCGGGTTCATTTGACAAGACGAGGGGCCCCTTCACTGGAGTCGCAAGTGCGTGAATATCTGAAGAGCTTTGGATTGGTCGTCAAGGAGTTGGCGACACAGCACTTTCAAGTTGGCCTCTACGGTCACTGAATTTGACGTCCTGTGACTTCCTTCTGTGGGGTTTCGTTAAGGACATCGTTTTCGTGCCACCACTACCACAGAACCTAAGAGTTGATGAACTGGATCCGTACATTCATAACATCGGTGCTGACGGACATTCTTAATCGAGGATGAGCGGACTGAGTAGCGATGTAATCTTGTTCGTGTCTCTGGTGGAGGACATATTGAACATGTGTAATCTAAACTTGAGGGATGCCTAAATATGTGGCCCAAATAATATAGTTGTATGTCTTACAGTTTAATAAATATATGCATTCAAATTGCGTAAGTTTTTAAACTCCCTGTACATATTGCTTTATGATAAACTGCAGTTTCTAGCAATTCATAGCCATTTGTAAAGCAAAATAAATATTTTGTTTGCAAATGACGTTTTCAATTGACATATCACCACTGGTGTGATGGATTTTCATCCTGCAGGATTTCTTTTACATGCCAATAAATCCACTGGTGCTGCCACTTTTAAGCACACTTAAAAATCATCAGTCAGGATCGGATTTGAACCAACGATCTTGGCATCAGTAGACCAGCATCTAACAAACTGACCCATCCAGACTATGTATTCTTATAGTTTAATGTTCATGGTTGTCATACAATAGATATGACAATACATATTAACAGTGATTTTATTTTGTTCAAAGGATTGACACACTTGGCTCTCAGCTTCGTTCCGCACACATTCTTACTTGCAAAATAAAACTCTACTTTATATAATGATTAACTAAAAAAAGACTCTAGTGCAACAGCCCTTTGTGGGACAAGGCTTGCACCTGACTGCTGTGTCCCCCACCTCTGCCCACTACAGGCATCAGGAATGGGGTGAAGAATTGGAGGGTGGGACATGGCCAGCGCTTCAAGCCCTCTCGGCATAAGGGAACGAAAATTACAGCCCTAAGTTGTCCTAAAATGTCTACTTCACAACTACTGATTTGATACATTTGCTTTGAATTACTTGCATATAGCAGTGCCTGTATAAAATTTAATGTTTGTAATATTACTACAGTTGCTAAATTACGAATTGTTTCAAAAAGAGTTCTAGTTTCTTAAAATGCAATTTAAAGTTTTTCCCCATAAAATTTAATGTTTAGTGGCATGTTTAAGTTTTTAATGTCACACAGGGATAACACCGTTCTGCATTTCAAAACCTATTTTTTGTTTTTCTGAATCTGATAGGTGATTCTATACAGATTTTTTTGTGCTGAATTTGAAAATTATCTCCATTTGCTCCATCATGTCAGGTTTTAAAAATATTCATAAATAACTGAAATTAATTAAAAATTTGTGAAATGTAATAAACATTACTTTCAACAAAATGTATGAAAAACTAGGTCATAATTATAATTTATTTGCCACTAATTAATAATAACTATAAGCACATTCATAACCTTACCTCAATATTACACTTCAAATTTTCTCCTCTTTGACCTTCTGGCATATTGTTCAGAGCAGTCCCTTTTTAATATCCAACAGTAGTCCGCCATCATGTGGACACTCCACTTCCCTCATTACTAAATTTTTATATCCTGGTGAAATCTTTTGCCCTATTCCTCACTAAAATCTAAATTATCAGGGAAATAATTTAGATGGGAATTAAGAAAATGTATTTTGACACTCGTGTTGTGACCAAATTGTTTGGCATTTTGTTGTATCACTTTCACAATGTTAACATAATTTGGGTCTTTTTTATTTCTAAGGAAATTAAAACCATTTCTGAAAGCATTCCAGGCATCCTTCACTTCTCGATTCACAGTATTCTCAAACTTACTGTCCATCAGTTTTTGAATTTGTGGGCCAACAAATACCTACACCAGCTTTAATTTTTTTCATTGAATAATGAAGGAAATGTTACATTAAGGTATTTAAAGTACTCACTTTCCTTATCAAGAGTTTTCACAAATTGTTTCATTTACCCAATTTCACATAGAGAGGTAGCAAAAATACTTTGAAGGATTAATAAGAGGTTCACGTTTTATCTTTTTTTGCCCAGTGTTAAGTTAGTCCTACATGGCCACTGTTCCCTTTCCCACTGTACTGACTCTGCTATTCCTTTCAAATAAGAAACAAGGATATTTTGTGAAATCAGCCTGCTGATCAAGTAATAGTCCAATAATCTTGAAACTCTCCACAGGCTAGCCATTGATGGTTTTCATACTGTAGTTTTTATAACAAAAATTTAACATTTTCATATGTCTCCTTTAAAAGAAGAGTGGGCTACAGGAAGGGAAGGATGAATGTTTCCATTATGAAGCAAAACACCTTTAACACTTTTTGAGAAGAGTCTATGAAGAACCTCCACTCTTTGGAATTATAACTTTTGTTATAACATTTAAAGACAGCAGGGGTGTCTTGGCAATACACCAAATTTTCTTCTTCATTATGTCTATACTATGAAAAATATGTACCCTCAGCCAATATTTCCTTTTCTTTTCTTTTAACCCAGAGCCTAAAAGTTCTGCTGATTCTTTAGGCAATCCCTCACTAAATCATTAAGCTCACTTTGACTAAGATCTATTCTCATCAGAATTGTCTGGTTCATAAGTATTATGCACTGGAGATTCAGTTTCAGAGCTACTGGATGCAGATGGCAGTGTATCTGATACTTTAGATAAACATCTCCAAGAATAAACATTGCATGTCTTATGTTGTTGTTGTTTTCTAGTGCCTTGCATCTGGCAATGAAGCCATTAGCATTCGTGCTTTCCAATACTTTTGAACTTGCATGTCTTATCGCCATGAGAAATTTTTGTACATTCCCTAGGGCAGATATAGATAGTAGATTATTATTTATTTATGCCAACAAACTTACTGTTGGTGTTTTTAAACACACAAGCCGTGTGTGGGCAAAGTTTAAGAGGTAGAACTGGAACTTAATGCCATTCTGGCAGTTTGTCACAATAGCTCAGTGGTTAGAGCGTCCGCCCGGCAAGCGGAAGGTCTGTGGTTCAAATCCCAGTTGTGGCATTGAATTTTTAAGTTCCAGTTCTACCTCTTAAACTTATAGATAGTAGATTTTAATAATATAAAAAATATGTAAATATAAAATATAAACATAGTAATGACTTTGAGAATGAGCTGGATATAGCTTGAAACCCCTGGGTCAGGAAAATAAAAAAAGGATATCAACATACTAAGATAAGTGAAGTTTTTAGTTTCTAATTTGTTCTTATTTTAGAATCTTGTTGCTTCACTGTTAATAGCTTCAATTTTTACTTAATAGTAATGGTTATATTATTTCACATTTTAAGTGATAAAGTTGAAATTATAAGCTGTTGAGGCTTTCTAACAAACGATAAGCATGTGGTAATATTACTACAGTACGTGCATTATGGAAAATATTTGAAACATAGAATTTGAGTTGCAAAAAATTCTGACGTGGTATGTGAAAACGGATTTTAGTTTTGCAATCAGTGTGAAAATGTGATTCAGACACGCTCATTCATTTAAAAAAAAACCATGGGGAACAGTGTAATTATTTACGCATATCTGGTCTACCATATAAGCGGCCTGTATACTCTCCTTTATGTAAGCAGTAATATTAGATGTGTGTGCTTAGTTCTTGACTTGCAACATATATATATTTGACCTCACAAGCATCAGTTGCCAGAGTACATCTCAACTGTTAACAGAAGTATGTTCGTATATAAGTTATTTTAAGCACTAGTCAGCTCAATGGGTACAAGCAGAGAGGTGCCAAGATAACTTTTTGATACTGTTCTTCTATCAGTAAATAGAAGAGGAAAAATTCATACCGGGTGGTTTCAACAGGATTCAGCTCCTGCTTATACTGCAGAAGATTCCCTTCCTACAGACTTGGAAGTGCTTTCATACTGAATGATCAGTACTGGTCTATTTCCCCCTCATTCTCAAGGTTTAACAATGTCTGATTTATACTTTTGGGGTACACTGAAAGAAAAAGTATATCAAACAAATCCATACACATTGGAGGAACTAAAAGAAAACATTACGAATGAAATCAGAAACATTACAGTGGTAGAATTCTCACGTCAGAAAGAATGTGGTTACAAGATACAGTGTCTGTGTAACCCAGGAAGGATGACACTTCCAGCATCTTTTACAAGGAAGGAATTCATATATGATTGTATACACGCTTAGAGCAGCAAGGTCGCAGCTGAAATATGTTTGGCTGAAGCAACTGTCATGGTGCAGAGCACAAATATTGTGTGTATGGTCTTGGTTTATATATACCCCATATATACATATAGGGAACATTGTCTGTAAAGTTTCACAGTAATAATGTAAATATTGCACAATGTGGAGTACTTTTAAGTGCTGACAAACCTTTTACAATTTAAAATGGATAAAGATTAACTCTAGCATATTGTTATGTCAAGAGATATTCAGATAGTCATGTGACAGGCTCAATTTTGTGTGTATGATAAAATTAGTAGTATCAAACTGTTCCAAAGGAATTGTGGTAAATAATATGTATAAAAGTAAAAAAATTATGTGGATTGGCTGACAGCATCACACATTTGGTGGCATTTCTAATATTATAGTTCATCATCACAGTGCAAAATAGTTCTGCATAAAGCTGTACAGACTGGACTGAATAGTAGCTACTTAGAGGTTATTACAACATTGCTGGAGGAATAGACTCAGTGTAACACTTCATAATCTGAAAATTAGTTTCTAAGAAGTGTACTTAAGCATTTAAAAGTACAGTAGAACTCCAATAACTCACAAAGTGTCAATTTTAGAATGATAAAGAAATGTACAGTCCTTTACAACTGTGTACAGTAATAACTGTCAAAACCAACTTTGCTTAATAAAGTAATTTAAATTGCACAATATTTTTTCTCTCTAAGTGATCCATATAGTTGGTAACTTGGACAGTTGGAGTTTTACCGTATTTTCACATCAAACCTTTATCTATAGTTAACATTTAATGTTTGTATAACATGAACATAAAATAACATTCTTTTAAACAACATATTTTAATTTCAAATTCATACTTTAAATTGATATACAGTTTCAAAAAAGAATGTATCAACCATATGGATAGAAAAAAAATTTACATTCATCATATTGTACAAAAGGTAAAAGTGTACACATATTGCAATTATGGAAGGAAGCAATAGAACAGGAAGACCTATACATATTATTTGGAAAAGCACAGTTTTAATAGTCTGAAAAGATCAAAGAAATAAATGAAACATATTAATTTGCAACCTCTCCATTTAAGACCAGCATTGATGAATAATATTTTATGCTTTCCATGAAGCTTTCAAATACTTCTATTACTCAAAATTTAATATCTCTATGTAATAAAAATGTATGATGTATCTCTCTGATTATATGTACACTAAAGTACAGGCTTTAACAAAATAATGAGTCATCTCCTGAATGGAAAGTTCTATGCAGCCTTTTGACATGGAATGTCAATACATAGCACAACTGTGTAGTCACTACAATTATATGGCATTTTTCCCCTTTCTCTACTATGTAAGAAGAGTAAGTAGAGGAAGTACAGTAGAATCCCGCTAATCCAAATTAATTGGGGATGTGGTCTGTTTGGATTCGACCTACAAAGTAATGTAGCGTTGCAATGTGAGGAAGTGACAACGTTGAGATTACCATGTACAACATAATGACAATGCTTTCTTCTGACCTATGGACATAGTGATTGCTATGACTGAAAATGCAGGGGAAAATTGCTTTCTTGATTGGATCTCTGTCGACGATAATGGCCAGTAAGACACCAGTGATGAAGCCATTGTCTCTATGATCCAGAATCAACCTGATAACAACTCTGAAGATGGACATAGTGAAGGATATTGTTACATTCTGATGCTGCAGATGCCCATGTATTGGCATTATGCTACGTAGAACAGCATACTGCTGCCACAACAAACAACGTGGTGCTCATGTGATGCTGCATAACAATGCTCTCTGAAAACATTCATCTGGTAGAACTTCTGTCCCAAAAACATCTTGCAGTGGCTCCATGTGAGCAATGCATTTCTACCAGTCTTCTACTGTCATATGTTTAATGGCATTCTTCAGCAGTTTTCTTGTCTTTTATTTTCAATGAAGCAGTATTATCTGATACCTCTCTTTTTATTATAGACCACCCCATAGCGCAGTGGTAGCACCTCTGGCATTGGGGACCCAGATTTGATCAGAATGTATAATAATGTACCATCAGATAAGACCATACATTCTGACAAAGAGTGCCAATGTTATAAACATGGTTTCAGCTTTTGAATCAGTCCAAATTGGAGATTGTGGGCTTCTGTTGAAAGAGTAGTTCAAATTGTATTGCAAAATGGCAGTTTCAATTATGTACACTGTGAAGGTAGTTCACAGATGAGATGAATACTATCCCAGTGTGAGGGGCCAGGGGAGCTTATCAGCTCACATTGGCAGTTTTACCACTGCTTGCTGTGTTGTCAAACATAGCAGAATTCTGCTGTGCCACACATTTAGAAAAAGGAGTTCATCTGCCCGCATTGACATATTGTTTACTACAGTGTGATTGCAGTCTCCTCACAGAGCTCTTGACTTACTTGATTGGTAACCCTGCCTCTGTTTCCATTCTTGTAATTTACAGGCTGTATGTTTCTCAATGTTAAATTGGTTGATAAAAGTACTCAGCAGTCTAGGATTTACTTCAATTAAAAGAAACAAGTTTATCATAAGCAAATCATATTTTAAGTATAATTTTGTACTAATTAGTATAAGTTTTTATTAGTAACTAAATTAAAATACTTATAAATTATAATACAAATTTTAATTAGTAAACTACAACTCTTTCCTAGAATTTTGTTCAAATTTTGACTGGGACAATTTCAGTTGAAGTACAGTGAGATTTTTGTTCTATACATGGAGAAAAACTGTACCTTATAAAAACTGGGCAGTAATTTTCAATTTTGGCTATATTATACAGAGTGTCCTGCCTAACTCTGAAACCTCAAATATCTCTGAAATGAAACAAAATATGAGAAGTCCAATTGGCTAGGAATGTACCTAAGTCATGGACGCATACAATAAAAAGATATGCACAATCCATAGAAGGAAACAAATTATACTTCAAACTCAAAGTTACCTTTTTTTTAAATGGAACATGTATGTTTATTCTGGTGGAATGAAAACTAGAGCTACAATTAGTGATTATACACTTGGTTTCACCTTTCCAATCACATTTACTAGTGGCCTATAGCCCACGGAAACTTCATTGTTGTGCATTACATCCAGCATGGAAAATGCATCCACAAATCACAAGTAGCGTTTTGTCCAATGAAATGTGTCACTTTAGCATATGTCTGAAGTGTCCTCCATTTGCATCAATACACTTTTGGAGACAGGTAACAAGAGAGTGTTGCACAGATTGTAGTGTTTTTACAGATATTGCAGCATACGCCGTAGTAATACAATGTTGCATATCCTCTGGTGTTGTTGGGGGTTCTAGATACACTCTACTTTTCAGTACGCCCGAGAGAAAGAAGTCTAATGGCATCAAGTCGGGGGACCGAGCAGGCCATCTCACAGGACCTTCCCATCCTATCCATCTATTTGGAAACTTTGCTTCCACGTGTCTGGGAACATGTGCATAGTGTATGGGGCATTCATCATGCTGGGGCCACATTGATTTGTGTTTCTAATCCCATATCCTCAATGAGGAGGGCTAGTGTGTGTTGAAGAAATGATGCATGTACGGTCCGTTTAATGTTCCCTGATAAAAATAGGGACCTAAAATACGGTTACTGCACCAAACATTGAACACTCCACTTGATGAGCAACTTGACAAATTCAGTGGGGGTTTTGTACAGACCAGTAGTGCATGTTCCGTAGATTCACATGACCATGATTTGTAAATAAAACTTTGTCCGTAAACAACATATTCCTTAGGAATACTGGATTACCTTGCAATTGCTGAAGTGCAAAACGATAGAATACAATGCAGGGTTCAAAGTCATTCCTGTACAGCTCTTGGTGCAGTGAGATATGGAACGGATGAAACCTATGCCTGTGCAAAATTCTGCTCATACTACTGCGGCTTATTCCAGAACCTTACACAATCTGTTGTATGTACACTTACCTCAAGAGTGTGCACTAAAGCAGCTGGAACAGCAATTTCGTTTCCATTGCCAGTTGCTGTCTTTGTATGTTGTTGCTTTGTGGGAGCATCCTGTTTCCACCATTTCATGCAGAAGTTGGCAATGGTAGGAGGTGAAGGACACTGTCAATCTGGGTAGCATTCAGTGTATAATACCACAATAGTGGCTGCATTTTTGTGACATTTGCCGTAAATTAAAATAATGTCTAGTTTTTCTTCATTACTGAAGGCCAGCATAACAACTAGGTGACAGAAAATGTAACAAGCCACACAAATGCAGGGTTTAGTGTGTCATGTATGTGAATTACAATACAGTATGATAGCAGTGCAGCAGATCAGATCAGGAGACACTAGTGCACTGAAGCTAGAACATGCCAAGCTGATATTGGTCTGTTACAGCAGGCTACAGGTCAGTGCAAGCAAAAACTGCTCTGAGCACAGTACTACAGTGTTGCACTATGTCAGAAACAGTGATGCTGTTGCCATACCCTAACAGTCATGTATTTCAGAAAGTATGAGGTTTAGAAAAGTGAAACCAAGTGTGTTATCACTAATTATAGCCCTACTTTTCATTTCGCTTGGATTGTGCATACCTTCTCATTGTGTGAGCCCCTGACAGGTACATTCCTGGCCAATTGGATATTTCATATTTTGTTTTATTTCAGAGATATTTGAGGTCGCAGAGTTAGGTGGGACATCCTGTATAATAAACTAACCTGAAGATAACAACTGAATTGAAAACAATTTTTACATGTGTGTATGTTAATGCAAGAATAATCAAATCAGCTGTTTATGAAGCATGTGGTATAAAACATGCCTTAGGTCCCAGTTAGAAAACAGAATCTTATTACTTCTTCAATAGAAGCAAGGTTCTAATGGGGTCATACTCTATCAAGATATGTTATTTATTTATGCCATCAAACTTACTGCTGGTGTTTTTTTAAACACACAAGCTGTGTGTGGGCAATGTTTGAGAGGTGGAATCTGAACTGAAAGCCAGGATTTGAACCCCAGATCTTCCACTTTACGCAGGGCTGCTCTAACCACTCAGCTACTGTGACAACTTGCCAGTATGACATTGAATTCCCCAACTGATTCATACGTTACTTATTCTTTTATTTTTTGAAAAATGTTACATAACCAAAATTTAGAAGCAGCTATATAAATTTTTGTTCCTGTAATTCATGTTCACAAGCTGGTTACCACAAAAAACATACTGTATAGATGTTATCTCATACATAAGGATCAGGCAGAAGCTTTTGAACCTTTGAACATTTTACTTACATTTTAATTTTTATTAACACTGCAGGAAAAAACAGTTTTACTATAAATTTTCAAAACAATACATGAAATGCAAGTGGAGAGAGAGGACAAAAGGAGCAACAGAGAGATGAAGGTAAAAATATGGGAGAAAATGAAAGAGAAGCATCATGTATTAATGCAGTAATGCAAACAGCACTGCAGGTTCTGCTGGTAAACATACATTGAGTCAAAATGCTCTAACTGTAATTATTTAAAAAGAAAGGTGTTTTTACTAATTAAATATAAATTATGTATATAGTATTTGTAGAATTTCTTCACTGTTGCTACCTTCACTTTCATTACTTCTATAATACTGTGCTGCTGATTTATCTGTGTAGCTTTTCACCTACAGTGAAATTCTTTTAGTTTGGTTTAAGTTAGCCATTTAAACCAAATTTAGGATGATCCTATATTTATGATAACACAAGCCTCTTGAACTAATGGATATGATTGGAGAATTGCAAGTGTGAGTCATGAGTATTCCATTAGAGATATTTTGCTTAGTTCTTCCTGTATCCAGGCATCCCCTGTACAAATCTCTAAAAGCAATGTAAGGATTACTGAGTACAATGTCAAACACCATAAGCCATGGTGGGGTAGTATACTTCTGCTTTATTGATCAACTTACGTTGATAATATGCAAAACAATTTATGGCCATTCTTCTCATACTAGGCATATCTAAATTCCACTGTTAACCAAACCAATTCCTTCACATTCTATTAGGCTTGCATCTCCTTGCTTCTTTATGGTGAATTTTGCCTGTGAAACATAAGAAAGACAGCATTTAATATAACCATATCTTTGCTAATACACCTCAAATGAATGGCAATCAACCCTTTTAACTATGGCATTCTTATAGAAAACTTTTCCAAACAGGCTTCTTTTGATAACATCGTTGACATCATTCCTATTTAAGCAACATTATACTCTGAGAGAACCTCCAATGTTTCAGTGTTAAAATTTCAGTAAGCCTTTATCACTTTGTGATGATAAAGAGAACTCATTTATCATTTCTCTAAAATAAGCTCTTCCTGAGTTGCAGGGGAAGACAAGTTATTTAATTTTAAATTCTGTTGTAACGAAACACAGTGACTCTGATTTAATAAACCATCCTTTTCTGCAGTTTACACCACATTTCCAAAGCCCTGTCCTTTATTTAATTTGATTTAATGTTTGTTCTGCTGTATTTAATGGGACAATACTGAATATTGGTGAACATCATTACACTTCTGATTTATTGCAAATTATGAGAATTGCTGATTTTAATTTGTTGTTATACTAAATGTTGATTCAAGTGCTGTGGAAAAAGCCTGGCCATATTAGTTCACTGTATTATCTGTGAAAGTTCTTGAGCTGAGGGTGCAAGTAGGCATAATCCTTGAAAGACAATGACTATTACCAAAGTGTACAAAGCATGCTCAGAATCTGACATTCTATACTTGGCGCCAAACAAGAAAGTGATTGACAGTTGCTCACCACATGGTGGAAATGTCAAAATGAACAGGAGGGGATGGATGCATCATGGCGATCATCATAGCAATGAAAAGCGGAACCAATTACAGCTAAGATGTTTCCATAGCAACAAGAAATACTAAACCAATGTTGTTGGCACTTTTCGATATTTAACAAGTGATTAGCATGTGCCTGACCTGCAGTCCAGCAGTAACATAAACTGTGCATCTTATCTTCTGTTTTTCTTGCAATATATACAATGCCTCCCTCCAGTTCCAGCTTGCATCAGTTAGACTGTATACTGACAAGTCCATTTGCATCATTCTATTTACTGTGGTTATTTGTAGTATGTAATTATTTGCCTTGTATTTACGTCTGAATCTGTGTATCTGTGCATATGTTGTGAGCATTTACAATTGTCTTACTCTTTTAAGGAATATTTAATTATGTCCAAAAATATTGACAAGGACAGTGTAGCCAAGCGAAAAACTTTACGTACTCGGAATGCGAATAAAATTGTTTGACTAAAGTTTAACCCGAGTGTATGTTCATTCCATCCGTTACCAAGCCCTGAGATCAAAAATATCTCATTAGCTAAAAGACACAGCGTCGTTAATAATAGCAAAAACCGCACCAAAATGGCTTGCCCAACGTGGAACTCGAATTTAGGATGGGATGGAAATTACGGGAAATGAATTTATACGATATACAAAGTGACGCCATATCATCGCGCCAAAAGGAAAGAAGACGCCATTAGACCATCGTTTGATATCGACAACAGAACACCGATGCACGGATAATCAACGCTGGAAAACACCGGAGATCGTCTAGCGAAGCCAACTGCCCAGGAGACGTACATAACTGGACAAATCAACGAGAAAAAAAAAAAAAAGTAGGATCAAAAATTTTTATTTTTACATCCAGTTTATTTTTATTTTTATGTTACTGAGAAGCGGCAAAGTAGTGGGACTTTTAACCCTAAGTGAATTGAATATAGAAACTAAAATGTCGCGAAAAGAGATAGAAACAGGAGTGGGGGAAGGGGCAGATAGGCCTAGTTATCAAACAGAACAGCTAGCAATAAGCAAAGACCAAAGGTTAATGATGATCATGTTTGAAAAACTAGAACAGAATATGAAAAAATTAGGTCAGAAAATGGAACAAAATAAGGTAGAATTAAAGCAGGACATAGAACAAAGTTTAGGTCAGAGTATAGGCCAGAAACTAGAACAGAATAAGGAAGAAATAAGTCAGAAAATGGAGGAGGTGAGAAAGGACTTAGAGCAGAAAACAGAATTTAATAGGAAAGAATTAGAGCTAGACTTGGGAAAGAAAATAGAATTAGGAAGACAGGAGTGTAAAGAAAATATGAAAGTAATGGAAACTAATTTGAAATTAGTACATAAAAACTTAAATGAGACAAAGGAAGCCTTAGAAGCTAGGATAGAAATCATAGGAGATAGGATGGGAAAAATAGAATCAGAAATGAGAGAAAATAAGATTGTATTAGAAGGAGAAATTGCAAGATGTAGAGATGAAATAACAGAATGTAATACAAGTGTAGACTGTAAGATTACAAATGTAAAAGCAGAAATAACTGAGGAATTAAGGAAAGAGATTGAGGTAGTAAAGAAAGACATTATTAATGAAACTGTAGAACAAATTGTAATTCCTAAAATTAAGACAATGACTAATGTAGTACATTCGCAACAGGATGCTATAAATGATATGAAACAAAGTCACTTAGAAATAAAGAATGATTTAAAATCAATTTGTGAAGAAATGAAAAAAGGGAAAGAAAGTTTGGCTAATGTAAATGATGTTGTGAATGCACTACAAAGGCAAGATGATTTAGATGTAAGTAATGTACAAGATGAGAGTTATTTGAATAATGTACAAAATGTTGACTCACCATACAGAGAAAGAGGTTCACAACCAAACAATGACACAACACACAACACATGTTACACCAACAGCATACTACATGAAATCACACCACCTATATTTGAAGAGGAGAAGGGAGACGATCCAAAACTCTTTGTTAAAGAGCTGGAAGAGTACTTTAAAGTGAAAAGGATACCAAATGAGCTTAGGATGATGATAGTCAAGAAAAGCTTAAAAAACAAGGCATTAGAATGGCTCAGGTTAACACTAGCTGGTCATGAGTCGTATAGCTCATTCAGAAATTTATTCCTATCAAGATATTGGGGCCCAGCTAAGCAAAACCAAACTAGGGTAGAGCTAGCAACAGGTAGATATGATCCAACCAAAGGGTTATCGCTAGTAGATTATTTTATGAAAGTAGCCAACAAAGGAAAGCTATTAGACCATAACTTGTCGGAAGCAGAGCTAATTACCAGCATAACAAGACATTTCCCAGACACGGTGAGAACAGGGTTAATTGTTGCGAGGCCAGTAGACTTTGCAGATATGATAGAATTGCTGACAGCCTTCGAAACACAAAATGGTCGGCCTAATGAGCATAGACATAGGAATGGTCACCCAAACTCACCCATCTTAAACCGGAGCACGGCTACAAACAATCAGAATGAGGGAGAAGATAGAAATACTAGGAGCACCCATGAAAGGGGGAGAGGGGCACACCATTTCCCACAACCACATAATCATGGCGAGAGGATGGAGAACACAAGACAGCGGTACCACGACACAATACCAAGGGGTGAATCGAGATACAGAACATATACATATGATCGTGGAAGACCAAGAGACTGTACCCATCAAGTGAACCACATACGATTCTGTAGGGAATACTTCAACAACCAAAGACCGTCATACAACAGAGGTTCACGCCAAAGGGGCAGAGACCAATGGTACACTGGCAACATAAGACAGCAGGAAGTAGATGAAAATGTGCCAAATAGGGCAGATGCTGCACAGAATACAGAAACAGCAGCCACCACCAACACTGAGGGAAATTACAACAACTAAGTTCGTCCCAACTGGCTGGATGACCAACAACACAAACCCTAAGCAACTTACAATTGACATCGACACCATGATGGCTACACAGAGAGAAAGATGGAACCACTGGTCATAACAAAACAGCTGGGTGACCACACGTATGAGCTACAGAATACAAATGGCAAGTTGGTAGGAAGATACCATAAAAATAAATTAAAACCATACAAAGAAAGGACCAAATAGTCTTTGCCAACAAATATGTAAGGCAGGAATAGTAGAGATGATGGAAAATAACAATTTTTAATGGGTTACTTATAGAAAATTGTGTTCAGATTAGAAATTACAACAAGAAAGAAAACAAACATAGTCATTGGCTATATTGAGCACAAAGAGCATTGTCAACAAAGACAGATGAGGACACTGATTGCCATTAAAGAAATGGATTATAGCGACGGAAAATAATGTGTTTTTGACATAAGGATGTCAGGGACAAAAATAAAAAGGAATCAATTGTGATGACAAAGATAAAATATTTCGACACAAAGATGTCGAGGGTGAATTGAGAAGAAAAATAATACAATTGCAGAATAATTATAAGTATAGAAGTTTTCTTTTATAGAGATAAGAGACAAAGAGGTGGCAATTAGTGAAGTAAGGAAAACCATAATCAGAAAAGCAATGCCCATGAATTAAGATGGATATAGCCAATGCTAAGCTCGAAGAAATATTGAACAAATAATAATGAATAAGAACCCAATTAAAAAAAATGGTACCATTAGTAACATCAGAGTTTAAGAACCGACTCAATGACCTGCCTATACATAATAAGCTTACAAGACAAAGAAGGCAAAGAACTGAATAAGATATTGCCATAAATATGATCATAATCATTAGCTCAAAATTTGTATCCTGTTTTTCTCTCCTCATAACAAGGAACATAAGTCAAAAGCCACATAATAAACCATGATACACTTAAATTATATTTGTGTCAATGTCAAATGTACAATAACTGAATGTGTTGTATAATAACTGAATATGTGTTGTATAATAACAGAACATATGTTGTACAATAACTGAATATGTATTGTATAATAACTGGATACGTTGTATAATAGCTGAATGTATTGTACAATAACTGAATATGTATTGTATAATAACTGAATATGTGATGTATAATAACTGAACATGTATTGTGTAGTAATTGAATATGTGAAATTTATAAAGACATGCTGTGTCATGCCAAAACAAAAGACAAAGACAAACAGCGAAGAAGACTGTAAAAAAAAAAAAAAACCATATTGTACAAAGTGATTGCATCAGAGGAGTAGGGAGAAGTATTGTATTGTGTTTCAAGTTTGTAAATATAGGTGACAACTTGAAAAACAAAACAAGGGGCATGTGAGACAGAATATTAGAAGACCCCAAAAGAAAATCGTTCATGTAAATGTTTGTTAAAAGTGTAATTCGTTTTTTGATGTTGGTATAAGATAATTAAATGACGAAAACATGTTGATAAGGTTCATTGTTACGAACAACTAAGTTTGCACAAAGACGTCATAAATCTTTCCATATTTGATTTTAATATATGTGTATGAATATTAGAACTGTTTGTGTTGCATAATAAAAGTAGGGGACGATGAATGGGATCGCTTCCCTAACGAGAAAGAACTATTTGCGCGGATGAATATGAAAAAGGTGGTGTCGCGTCAAAACGACGCCAAAAAACAGTCCACTAGCATCTATATCATTGGTGTGGATGGACGTATTTTTATGTGTACGCGTCATGAAATAGTAAAAGTGAATTTACTAAGTGTTTAGAGACCTTTAATTAAATTTCGGCGATGCTAGGGAAGCTGATCCGCTAAAATAAGACTTTCTACTGCGATACGATCTAAAAATTGTGAACAAGAAGGTGCAAATAAAATGTTTGACTAAAGTTTAACCCGAGTGTATGTTCATTCCATCCGTTACCAAGCCCTGAGATCAAAAAGATCTCATTAGCTTAAAGACACAGCATCGTTAATAATAGCAAAAACTCCACCACGTGCAATGGAACATCGTTGTTCATTTTTTATATGTTAAGTGTGCAAACAGAATGGGATCTTAAAATATTTGACTATCGCTCAAAGCCTACTGTATTCCAATATTCCCCTTGCACATACAAGGAAATAAGCAATAATATAATTTGTATACATATTTATCTCAACTAACACGAAGAAGATATAGGAATAAGAGTTTGTAAAAATGGTTAGTACAAGAGTAGAGAAAGTCATGTGAATGCAACACATCAGATTTTTTAATTTTATTTTTTAAAGATTTAATATCCTATAATTGTGTTGTTAGCTAATGCTGGATTTCTGACAATGAAGTCATTAATCCTCTTGCTCTCCAATATTTTTCACTGATGATATTGAAGAGAGCAATAGCAGTAATAGTAACCGCTTTTTAGAGAGCACCATATTTTTATGTTTTGGCGGTCACATCGCTCTCTCACAACCCCCAGAATGTCTGGAGGACCACACCTGTCGTTGGTTTACGGGTCTCACCGACCTGACCGGGAGAATTATCAAAATAAATTCACCGACCATATCCTCTGATCACCAATCAGAGGACGTATTACATGCCATGACAGGTCAGCATGTTAGGGGTTAAGATTTTATAGAGAAATGGAGAGGTTGGAAAAATAAAGACTCCCTAGCCCTCGGGAACCCTAATAGCATCGGGGTTGGAAGAGAACAAGAGATGACCAAGGTAAGGCCAGATAGAAAAGTTACAGTGAGGAGCAAAACACCAGTAAGTGGAAGTGATGTTCTGCTCAGCTTGGGTACCTTGTGGTCGCTATTCACATATCCCCTAGACCCGTTGTCACTAACTCAGGAACACATAAGTTCTTTAAATTCATCTGCTGATAGTTCATTTACAGAATTGACATCAGTGCCACTATTATTTACTTTGTCTGGTTTTAACACAGGACGAAATTGGCAAGAATCAGCCTTTGCAACGTTCCAAAAAATTATCGTAAACAGCTAAGGGAAGGTAAGATGCAAAAAGTGGAGAGTCTTCACAAAAACAAATTTAATAATCCAGGGCAAAGTTATGGGAGAAGCCAGTTCATAGAACCACCTGAACAATCCAAATAACTACTGTGTAATGTGTAGTGGGTATAGTACGGCAACAAGGCTGGAGTCTTGGGTTCAGTGCATAGCAGAACGTCAAGAATGCTTTCGTTTGGCATGCGTGATCTATGGTAATGATGAGGAATTCAACATGACCAATGCCCTAGACGGAGATCCCTGAGAAATGTTCATGCATTATAAAGGACTTCTATAGAATGTATACCTTTACCTTACTTCTTGGTGCAGTAGATTTTATGCAATGTAAAATTTCAAGTGATCGCAAGACTAGTTTCTCTTTAAATGAATCAGAGACTTTTAAGTGCAGATTGAGAATAAATTATGAGTGACTAGTATAAACAGTCGGCTCATCAATGAAAATATTTTTATAGACTACCTTGTAATCATATTTTTGACACCCTACATATTAAGCAAAAAACTTCCCCACTTGCAATCTGTTAACTCGCATTCAAATATGCTGATGTTAGAAACTTGAAATACAATATAGAAGAGAACAATAGCAGTAATAGTAACCACTTTTTAGAGAGCACCATATCTTTATGTTTTGGCGTGTTCTATAATTGTGTACAGACCTAAAGCTATTAACAGTGAAGCAAATATAAGCCACCAATATCACAAATAATGTAGAGACCAGAGGCTTCTATCTATCTAGCTGACACTACAACCTGTTGTGGGTTTTGACCTCCTTCACAATTCTCCTCCATTTGTCTTAATCCTGTGCTTTCCCCTTCCAGCCTCTTATTCCCATTTTTTTCATATCCTGTTTCACATCCTGTAGCCACCTCTTGCTCAGTCTTCCTCTCCTCACCCCTATTATGTCACTATGGAGTAAATGTTTAGGAACTCTTCCATCCTTTCAATGTGACCTAATAACCTCAATCTCAACGATTTGGTGTATTTCTCAGAATCCTCCCCTTTGAGTATTAGACTGATTTCCAAGTTTGATCCGATTCTTCATCTGTTGTTCTCGGATATTGGCCTGTATATTCATGTTATAATCTTTTTCTTGAATATACATAGAGCATTTTCATCTTTTTTATTCAATACCCAAGTTTCAGCAGTGTATATCACTGGTGTAATCAGGGTTTTGTATATTTTTAGTTTTGTTGTTCTCATTAACAGTTTAGATTTTATTAATCTAAGATTTGCAAAATATGCTTTATTTCCTGTTAATATTCTAGATTTATTTCCTCTGTAATTAATCCTTTATTATTTATTTTTGCTCCTAAATATGTGAAAGTAATAACTTTATCAAATTTATAATTTTCTATTTTAATTTTCTGCATCGTATTGTCAGCTTGAGTTACTTTCATCTTCATATACTTGGTTTTATCCTTATTTATCTCTAAGCCAGCTGACTTACCAGCTGCTTCAATTGTAAACATAATTTCTGGTACCACAATTGTAAAGCAGGTAAGTTTCTGGCAATCAAGACATCATCATCTGTATTTGCGGAGACTTGTTTAGATTTGTATAATATATTGCCTGTTAAATTGAGTTGCTTCAACACTTTATCCAGGGCCAGATTAAATAATACTGCAAATAATAACCCATCTCCCTGTCTTACTCCTGAAATTAATCAATGTTTTTACTTATTGTGTTGCCTGCAGTTACTCTTGCTTTGCTGTGTTCTAAAGTCATATAAGCTTTATAAGTTTTGATGGTATTCCATATTCACTCATTACATTTATTGGATATGTCCTATTTATACTATCAAAGGCCTGACTTATCAAAGACCACAGGCTTCACTTATCCTAAATATGTGGTGTGAATGGCAGAAGCATAAACTATATTCCTCATACCTCAAACATCAGTTAACTTGAGAATGTTATTGTGGTACGACAAAACTATAGTTGGTGTTTCTGTAACTTACACCACATATTTAAGTAAAGCCTATAGTCTCTACATTATTTGTGATATTGGTGGTCCTTTAACAGGTTAGATCATGGATGAAATGATTGCTCAAGTCAGCTTGGGCTTAGAGTTGCCTGACATTCATCTTTCAGGAGAAGAGAATGATGTATGTGCTTGTGACATACAGTGTTTATTCACATTTTAATCTAATATTTATTGATTATATATTTCAAAAACTTATGATAATTTTGTATATGCTAGTCGCATTTTATTAGAAAAGGATTTCAAACTGCCATAAAAGCATATTTTTGTTAGCCTATAGAGAAATCTAAAAAGCTGGTTTTACTGTATTAAATAACAAATCAGCATAGTGAAATATAGATATAACAACATTTGAATCAAGTACTCAGGGGTCTCCGTCTAGGGGATATGTGAATAGCGACCACAAGGTACCCAAGCTGAGCAGAACATTACTTCCACTTACTGGTGTTTTGCTCCTCACTGTAACTTTTCTATCTGACCTTACCTTGGTCAACTCTTGTTCTCTTCCGACCCCGATGCTATTAGGGTTCCTGAGGGCTAGGGAGTCTATTTTTCCAACCTCTCCATTTCTCTATAAAACCTTAACCCCTAACATGCTGACCTGTCATGGCATGTATACGTCCTCTGATTGGTGATCAGAGGATATGGTCGGTGAATTTATTTTGATAATTCTCCCGGTCAGGTCGGTGAGACCCGTAAACCAACGACAGGTGTGGTCCTCCAGACATTCTGGGGGTTGTGAGAGAGCGATGTGACCGCCAAAACATAAAAATATGGTGCTCTCTAAAAAACGGTTACATTTATTGCTAAGTCTCTTCAATATTTATGCAATATGACTCGAGGGGTAAAATGTTCCGGAGTTAAAATAGTCCCCCATTCGGATCTCCGGGCGGGGACTACTTCTCGAGAACCAAAACATTATATTAATATAAGATCTAACATCAGACTTCTACAATGGAATGTAGGTGGTCTCACACAAACAAAAAGAGTAGAACTGAATAAAATTGTATTTGACTATAATATCGATATATTTTTCATACAGGAAGCAAATCTGACAAATGATCCACTTAAATACTTCAATTTTACTGGATTTTTACCACACCTACTACCCAAAATTAGACAGATAAGTAGTGGAATATTAGTTGGAGTCAAAAATGACATTAAATCCTCCTTTCAAATTGTTAAAGAAATGGATAACAAAGATAAAGCTGAATTAATAAAGCTAAATTTTTGGGATAACAAAACACATCTACATTTATACAGTATTTACAATCCTCCCAGGAATGAACCAGCTCTCTCTCTTATTGACCAATTAAATAAAACAATCGTAATTGGGGATTTCAATGCTCATTCCAAAAGATGGGGTTATGAAAAAGTGGATTCTACAGGGAAGATAGTGGAAGAATTTTTGAATACCACAACTTTTGAACTGATTTATAGTAAAGAAGATCCCACAACCTTCATACATTACTCTGGAGCAGGCAGTAACCCAGACCTCTTGTTAGCTACAACAGATATTGTTTAAAAAATTAAAAAACAAGTTATAGAAGATCCAAGTTCTGGTCACAGAGCAGTAATTGCTGATATAAAACTAGAGAATACAAATAACAGTCAATGTCACACGAATCTGTATTGGAACTTCAAAAAAGCAGATTGGATCAAATATAAAACTGAACTGGAACATAAATTTAAAGAACAAACAAACTCACAGCTACATGACCAACCAGATCATTTGAACAACAATTTCTGTAAAGTAATCCTAGAAACCGCAAAAAAAAAAAACATATTCCTCGGGGAAGAATTAAAAATTTCAAATCCTTTTGGAACCCCCAGTTAGAAGAACTGAAAAAGCAAAGGGATATAGCTAGAAATACAGCTGAACAAACAAAAAACATCGGATACACAAATATGGTGGAAGAAATGTGCCTCACTAAAAAAAGAAATGAATACTGCTAAAAAGAATTACTTTAATAATTTCTTAGAAAAAATGGATTATAGGACAGATGGTAACAAAGCTCATAAAAAATGTCAAGGATAGGAAAGAAAACAACAGCACACCTATCATACACAACAATAAAATATTAACAAATGATGCAGCCATAGCCGAAACATTCAATAAATATTATGCTAATTCACATAAAGTAACAAGAAATAATAAAAAGGAACGTAAAGAATTTAAGAAAGATTTGAAACAAGAAAGAGAATGTGATCCTAACACTCAGTGCAATATCTTTTTTCAAAATTTTAATATGCAAGAACTAAACATTGCAATAAATAATCTAAAAAACAAAAAGTCTCCTGAACCTGATCACATACATCCAGAGTTCATAAAAAACCGTGGAAAAACAGCAATACAACAACTACTAAAACTCTACAATCTATCCTGGAAAACCACTGTTCCTGCTGCATGGCGAAAGGCAATAATTGTCCCACTCTTGAAGAAAGACAAAACAGCATCAGAAATAAAAAATTATAGACCAATAGCTCTTACTAGCATAATAGCAAAAGTGATGGAAAGAATGGTGTCAAACAGGTTAAATTGGTTTCTAGAATCAAAAAATTTGATTTCCCCATGTCAAGCTGGATTTAGAGAGTTCCACTCTACAAACGAACAAGTCTTACTTCTCAGTCAAGAAATCAAAGATTCCTTCAATAGAAAAGAAGATAATTTATCAGTTTTTATTGATTTCCAAAGTGCATATGATTCTATATGCAGAACAAAACTACTAAAGAAAGTAAAAAAAATAGGGATACAAGGTCCAATGTTTTCATGGCTATGTCATTTCCTAACACAACGCTTTATTGCAACCAGATATGGAAGAAACATATCTAAATACAAACAAGTACACCGTGGCTTACCACAAGGCGCAGTGCTCAGCACAACACTTTTTAATATATTTATTAATGATCTGCCACAACAAATACAAGAATCAGGTGTGAAGTGCACACTATTTGCTGATGACTTAGTAATGTGGACTTCAAAACCAAAAAGCAAAAGTACAGAACTAGAAAAAACCATGCAACAATCCTTAACCAAATTACAAAGGTGGACCAAAGAAAATTTAATGACTTAATGCAACAAAATCACACTACCAATTCTTTTCACTAAGAAAAAAAGCCACTAAAAATAAAACTAAATTTTGAGGGTCAACAATTACCAGAAACAAAGGAAGCAAAGTATTTAGGAGTTAAATTTGATACTAAACTTACATGGACCAAGCAAATAGAAAATGTAATACAAAGAGCAGAGAGGCGCCTTTCACTGTTAAAACATCTAACAGGAATGAAGTGGGGATGTTCCAGAGCAACTCTTAACACAACATACAATGTATATATAAAGCCATTATTTACTTACTGCAACAAAGTTCTTGTAACAGCAAATACAAAAAAGATTCAAATCTTTCAAAACCAAAGTCTGAGATTAATTTCAGGTGCTATCAAAACCACACCAATAGCAGCTATGGAAATACTAACCAACCAATGCCCCATTGAATATGAAATAGAAAAAGCGGCTCTTATTCAATACGAAAAGTTGATCAGACTCCCATTCAATACATGGCACAAGAGAAGTTTTACACATACACTAAAGACTCAGGAGAGCTTTCTTTCCAAAATTCAAGACATCAAGAAGGATGTACACCTTCCTAATTCAAAGGAAAACTTCATATCTAAAGTCAATCCGACACAAACATTAGACATCACATATTATTTACACCTGACAGAAGAAGTTAAGAAAAGTGATACTCCAACTAGTGTTCTAAAATTATTGGCATTAGAGACAATCCATACTAGATTTCCAGAACACGAATGGCTCCATATTTATACTGATGGATCATTAATATCAAATAAAGATGGAGCAGGTGCTGGAGTCACATGTCACCTCTTTTCCTATTACAAATCTTTAAGTTATGGAACTACTAACTTTGATGGAGAAATTGAAGCAATTCGAATGGCCCTACAAAATCTTTTGTACAGAATTTCACATTTTCAGCAAGCAGTTATTCTCTCAGATTCCAGGGCAGCAATTATAGCAATTACTTCCAAGTTGTCACCAAAAAACCAAACAATTTTAGAATGTTGGAAAATCCTTACCCATCTAACAGCACTTCAAAAACACCTAGTCTTCCAGTGGATACCAGCTCACTGTGGACTGAGTGGTAATGAGAAAGCTGATTTTCTTGCAAAAAAGGGTACCGGCAATGTGCAGAAATCAATAGTTAATCTACCATTTTATGCAGCTAAAAGATTAGTCAACTCTGAATTCAAAAAAATTATTGAAAAATATTACTATGAAAAATCAAAAAATAAAAGATGGGAACTACCAAACATTCAAACAGTAATTCCTGAGTATCCTCGAAAAACAGCAGTTGCAACCTTCAGGTTGATTACAGGACATGATTGTCTGGCAAAACATTTAAACAGAATTGGGATATATTCTTCACCACTCAGTCCTCTATGTGATCTGCAAGAGGAAATGGATCGAGACCACCTTCAAATATGCCCGGCCACTTCTAATGCCCCATCCATCAGTGAAAAATATTGGAGAGCAAGAGGATTAATGACTTCATTGTCAGAAATCCAACATTAGCTAACAACAACAACATTTGAATCAAATTATATTTTAGATTAGAAAGCACTTTGTACGAGGTGCATCCAGAAAGTAAGTCCCGATCGCATCCAGAGATGGCACCACCAGACGGACAGGAATGCGCGTGTGCAGGAGAAGAGAGGAAGTATATGGTAACATTGCAGTAAAGTTTCAGTTTTGTGACGGCAGTAGTTACTGCTCTGTGCTAGGAGAAAATGGCTTCTCAAATATTGTCTCCCGCCAAATGCGAGGTTCGTGTAGTCATCCGATTTTTGCATGCTCAAAAGCAATCTCCAGCAGAAATCCATCGTCAATTGTGTCACGTGTATGGACAGGGCATTATGTGTGACAGTATGGTAAGACAATGGTGCAGGCAATTTACGGAAGGAAGAACCAAGATTCAGAACGAAGACCATAATGGCTGAGTGTCCCTGGTGACGCCAGAGGCATTACGCTTGTGCATGGCAATGCAAAACTCCATACAGCCAACGCCACACAAAGTGTGTTGAATAAGTTTGGATGGGAGGTCTTCGAACATCCACCCTACAGACCCGATCTTGCTCCAAGTGACTTTCATCTCTTCCGTCTCATGAAGCGTTTTCTGTCAGGAAAATGTTTTCACAGTAACGCTGAGGTGCAGAATGAAGTGACTTCATGGCTGCGGACATTGGCGGCAGAATCCTATGAGTTGGGCATACAATTAATGGTGTACCGTTACAATAAATGCCTCAACAATGGTGGTGACTATGTTGAAATGTAGCCAGTGAGTCTATCTAATTATTCCAATAAATATTTCTTACTTAGTGATGTTCTTGTTCTCTTTATCGGTCATCGGGACTTACTTTCTGGATGCACCTCGTACATTTGCTTTGGCCAGGAAAGCCACTGAACGTAGAGCTTATCAAAGTGGTACATGTATATGTGTGTTTACATGGTATGAGAATACAACATATAAGCTCAAGTGCTAACATGTGTACATTAGAATAACATCACATCATTCAGCCTGTATATCACAACATAATATTTCACTTGCCCCATAAAGCATATGTATGACCTTACTTGCATGCACATATAAACAATATTATCAAATTACATTAGCCAGCAACAGTTTCCCGGTTTTGATGAACATTGGGTATCTATATTGAAAAAAAAAAGTGCTGATTTCGAAAATGATAACAGTTTTTCCATAACACCTACCATTTTTATGCAATTTGGTATTTTATTAATTAAGCTAGATGCTAGACCTATACTACAGTAATACACATGTATGAAACTATAATTATGATTATTATAGGTCAATCATTTTATAACTTAAGATGAATAACACTAATTGTGGATCTTCAGAGAGTAAATACTGTATATTTACAAAATAAGCCGCCCTTTTGTTCTTCTGTGATGAGCTGATAACTACCATAAGCAGTTTGAGTGTGAGCAGCTAGCCCTTTCCACCCTGAAGATGTATTTTGACGATAACAATGCAAAAAATACGTTTTCCTACATAGTTTTTGTTAAGGAATTAGGTAAAAATGCAAAAAAAATTATAACATGAGTAGTTTATTCAAAAAGTCACTAGCACGATTGTGCTAGTTAGGTGTTATTCCATACAAAACAATCTACACAGGTGCATTTTTATTTTCATAACTCTGAACACTTTAAAAGGCATAATACAACAAAACAGTGCCAGAAAGTCATGTACATGTTAAAGGACATACACACACACCCTCCCTCCCTCTCTCTCTCTCTCTCTCTCTCTTTCTCTCTCTCTCTCTCTCTCACACTCACTCTCACAAACTCGCACACATCTACATTTACTTTTTAATATGGAAGAGACTAAAACAGGTTTTTTTCTTTTGTTAAGCATAAATATTGATCACACTTAACACAGCGTGTCTTGGTTCTGCTTTTACATATCTCATACCTACAAGACCTTGGTGTAGTTATGTCATCCACAGTGGGCCAATGATCATAGCCATCAATAATTGGCTTTGGTGATGGTGCATAGATTTTCATTTTTTTCTTTTCAGGCTGTTCATTATCATCACCACCAACATCTGTATGACTATTTCTTTTTCTCAGAGGGGTTGATATCAATGCTTGAGCAGCTGTCATTCGAAATCTCAATAAGTCAATTATATTTCTTTTAGGAATTCTGTTTTCTCTACAGTCTTCCCTGTACTGTAGCCAACAGTTCACTGGACTCAAGTCAAGGAAATGCAGGATTAATTTGAGGGTCCACTTCCTTGTCTTGAACCATGTTCTGTAGCATTCTGTCTGCTGGTCACAGAGATCAACCCCTCCCATGTAGTGGTTGTAATTTTTCACAATATATGGACAGTCAACTTCTATGTATTTACGTTCCTTTTTGCACCATCTTTTTATTTGTGCAACTGGTTCTACTCCAGCACAGGTTGAAGCCAATACAACTTTCTGGTTATCTTTCCACTCCACCACAACCAAACTGTCATCAGACCTTACATATTCATGACATTCACCCCTTACTGTTTTCCCTTCTTTCAGTTTCACACCTTTTATGCGATTAAGCATAATGGTCCCTGTTGCCTCAATTCCTGCTTTGTGCAAAGCATCCAGCAATGGCAAAGTGGTGAAGTACCTGTCAAAGTATACGAAACTTCCTTGGGGCAAACTTTGTACAAGTCTCATGACAAATCCAGGTCCTAAACCCATGCTTCGGTCTGGGAGAGGAGTTGTATCCCCTTGATAAATTTTTGAAATCTATTACAATTCCTGTAGATGAACAGATGACAAAGTTTTTTAAGCCTACAGGCCTGGGTGTGTTCTTTACGCACTGTTTCAAAGAACAACGTCCCAAGAAAGGTATCATCTGTTCATCTACAGAATAATAATTGTGATTTCTTGGTAACTTTAGGCACTGGCTTCTTACTGCCTCAATTACAGGCTGAACTTTCCACAATTTATTTCCCTGAGATTCCTCTAGTGGTACCTGTGTGTCAACAAAGTGAAGGTTGCTTCTAATAGAGAGAAACCTATCTCTGGACATGCATTCACTTATTACTGATAAACCAACACCTTTCTCCCAGTACATTGGCAGTCTTGGGTATGGGATGCAGCCCATTATTAAGTTCATTCCAAAAAACTGCTTTAATTCTACTGAAGTTATATTTAAAGATTTTCCTGTCTTTTCTACGCTGTACATATTGGTGAACAATGCACCAACATCATAAAACTGATCACTGAAGTAGTCAGATAAGTATTGCTGTGGTGTTCGAACTGTAGGTGGATTCTGAAATTTAGAAAAGGAGCACCGATTTAGAAGAGAATTATTTTTAATATTTCCACTAAAAAGTATTCCTGAGCTTTGTACTAATAACACATTATTGACGGTTATGACCTGAATTGAATTATAATCCTTTGGAGGTGGGTGAGGTTTTGCTGTAAATTTCTGTTTGCGGAATAAGAGTCTCCTGGCTGGAGTTGCATCTTGCAGTTCAGGTTCCTGTTCTTCAATCTGTTCCACACTATCATCAATACATGCAGCAGTCACTTCATGCTGGTGTTCAACTTCAGTGTTGTGTTGAGAAGAAGTACTGGGTTCACAGTCATCATCCTCTTCACTGGAGAAATTGCTTACGTCAGAATCACGCTGAATAAGCTCTAAGATTTCCTCAGGTGTTAATCCTAATAACAGAATTAATACATCATTAATTAAGAAATAGTGTAATGGTACCAAATCTAATGCAATTTCAACATAAACAATGAAGAATCTGTGCATGGAAGTTTGAGGTTAGAAATTATGTTTGGCATCGTTAAACCCTAACCCGTACGATCGTGCTAGTATAAATATAAAGTTCTCTAAACTTTAATCAACACTTCCATTATGTGTGTTACAACTTTAAAAACATTAAATGACATTTTCATAATACAAAAATGTGCCCAGTGGATCAGATTAAACTAAATTTATTAAAATATGTTGTACTTACCTCGGCGATGCATAGCTTCCATTTTACATTGAACTTCCCAATGTTGTGCTGCTCTCTGGTGGTTAGTATATCAACCAAAACAGCTGAGAAATGCAAGGCAAGAACCTACACGTTCATTGCAGTGCGATTAGAAGCAGAAAAAACATCTGGCTTGCGCATGAAAAAATTAAAACCGAATCCGCACAATTGTGAGGGTCAGTGTGGAAAGGGCTAGTATTTATTGATCTCTGTGCGACCATGTGCAGGCAATAAAGCTTTCAACCATTGAATCTTAGGCAAACATTGTTAATTACCCACCCTTATAGGGACAAATCTGTCTAAAGATATATCTGAACTTTAGTTGCTTCTTATAACTCGCTGTGATCAGTAGTGTAATTTCCGGAAAAGGTTTATCATTTCTATTTCTTTATTTTTAGTTTGTATTGTGTTGTGGTACATTTTTAACAATGGCTTCAACCTCTTCTAGGAGAAAATGTGTGAACAATCTTAATAACTTCTGTTATGTATGTGGTTCTTTCTTGCTACAGAAGCAGGAAACTAACATTACATCTTTTATTAAAAAGGTGTATTTTGCATATTTTCATGTTAAGCTAGGAGATCAAAATCAAACATGGGCTCCACATACTGTTTGCAAAACATGTAGTGAAGGACTAAGGCAGTGGCACAATGGAAAACAGAGATAAATGAAGTTCGGGGTCCCTATGATATGGCGTGAACAAAAAAGCATTATGATGGTTGTTACTTCTGCATGTGTAACGTATCTGGGTACAATAAAAAAAAAAAAAATCAAAAATTAAATATCCAGATGGTCTTGCATCAGCTCTAAGACCTGTGCCACATGGAGTAGATCTTGCTATTCCTGTTCCACCAACTCAACTAGAGGATACTGAGAGTTCAGTCTCTGGGTCAACAGAAAATTCCAATGTTGATGAGTATTTCCCTGCACACACTGTTGAAGACAAGACACAGCATTTTAGTCAAGAATAGTTGAACGACTTACTAGGAGACTTAGGTCTTACCAAGACAAGAGCGAATTACTAGGATCGAGATTAAAAGAGAAAAATATGCAGGGCCCAGACACTACATTTTTCTGGTATAGGAATAGGGATAAAGAATTTACCAAGTTCTTAAAAATGGAAGACCAGTTTGTTTATTACAGTGATGTACCAGGTTTAATTCAACAGCTGGGAAGACAAACATATGATAGTAGTGACTGGCGTTTATTTACTGATGCTTCAAAATGAAGGCTAAAAGCCGTTTTATTCCACAATAGAAGCGATTTTGCCTCAATAACACTTAAAGCTCAGTTTCCTAAGAGAGTCATGTGGAAACCTTGAAACCATTTAAGGGTTAAATGCTTAAACGCACAGGACGTGTATACACGCCCATATCGCTCATCCGTCATTTTAAATGGACATGATTTCACATTGATATCCCTCAAGAGGTTAAGATATATAGGTACAATATTAATTTCATTACTAGACGAAATGTCAGATGATAGTTTTATAATTTATTTATAAGAGCATGCATCCAAGAAGAAAATACTGCTACACTTTGATTCAGTCTAATATAAAGAAGCCACTAGTAAAATTGTGTGGACATGTAGAACTCCCTACTTCCATGAACGTTTAGATTTTGAAATTCATGATAAACTTAATAAATACATCCAAGAAATTACCTCTGTTAACTGGTGTGCGACATGGATGGCAGTCTCTGTGTGTAAAGTTATAGGCCCGGTTTTAATTTGTGACTTTCCTGGAGCCACCGCCATTAACAATATCACCTATAACAAACAAGGAATTGAAAATATTAATATACAATCTCTTGAATTAATGTCATAAAATATGTACTGAAGCAGTCAAATTTATGTAGTCATTGAATGTTTATGATACTGCAGATCCAACCACAGGTTAAGGCGATAAATATGTAGCAGTCAGGATATTGCATCGATTGGCTAGTCAGCTCGGGTCTTCTCTCATGGGCACATAGGTGCAGAGGAAATGCAACTGTTCACTTTTAAATAACACTTTATTTTCTGTTTAATGTTTAATCTTATTTTTAATTCAATCTACCACAATACTTATGCTATTGGTTGTTGGACTCTTAATAAAAGTCCATCTTTTATTGTAATTGTTGATTTAACAAGTGAAGTCAGGTCCTGTGTGTCTCTGTTTTGCTTGTTATTATTTTCAAGGGTTTAGGAAAGAAGCTGTTGCAGTACTTCCATAAAAAATAACAAATGAAACAGTGTACCCTTTAATTTGTATAAGTTATTCGTAATCTTCATCCTGTAAATATTGTCTTATGCTCTTAAATATTTTGACAATGCTCATATTTCTGTATGAAATCCTATGGCTAATAAATTAAAACTAAAAGGTAAACAATTTGAAAATACTCTGAGAAAATATGTGATTATGAAGACTGTATGGTAGATGACCTGTAATATTAACTCGGAATTGCTCTGTAATGTACATTGTATGTAACTCAGTTAATAATTGTAAACACTTCTTTTTTATCTTGTTCATGTCTAAATATTTGTATTTTACAATCTACACACAATAAAGAATTTAGAGATAAAGAATACAGGAGCACTAATGAAGCTTAGGCACATAAAGTTGGTCTCTGAAGCTGCAAGTAGAACATGGATTCATGCTTTGGGTGAAGGAGGTAAAACTACCGGTGGGAAGTGCATGTGCTTGTGTGTGCATGTGGATGTCTAATACTCCGGAGTTAATAATACAATCATTCTCCGCTTGGCTTCTCAATATTTGGAGATTAAATCTTCTTAGATGTTTAGACCTTCACATACGGCGATAGATGGTTTTTATCCATATCCTACTTCTTTGGTGCACAACATGCATAGGAGAGAGGTTACTAATACTAATCCTATTTTGTATAGATGGTTACCAAGACAATAATGGCCTAAGAGAAGACGAAAAATAGCGACAGTTGATTTTCTTGGAGAGTTTGGGATTTAACTGATTTTTTTTTTTTTTTTTGCATTTCTTGCCAGTTGAAATTTTCAAAAGAGGAGAGATCTTTCAAATTTCAGTGTGAATGTATTTTTTTATTATTTGCTTGACACAAATAACATTTTTTGTTTTACTTTATAAATAATTTTGGATCCTTTCTTCGCTAATATGTCACTCGTTCATTGCCAGTTATTCCACAAGAGCTGGAATCCACTGGAAAAATATTGTTTTATGTAATTGGATTAATATATCATGTATTTCATATATTTTTGCAGTTTTTGGATAATCTGTTGATACTAAAGTTTGAATTGCACCTTTGGAACCAGATAAGACTATATTAGTAAATTTGTTTAGTCTAATAAATTTTATAATGATACATAGCATAAATTTCTCCATCAAAGTTGGTGGAATTGTCTCCAACATGTTTATAAAAGGAGAATAACTTGCAAGTGGCACCAGCACTTGCACCTTCATCTTGACTTAAAGGGAGCCATCGGTATAGATATGGATCCAGTCATCTTCCGGAAATCTTAAATTGATGGTTTCGAAGGCATATTGTTTAGCTTCTATAGGAGTGACATCTTTCTTTATAAAATTTTCAAGTAGATCTAGATGATGGGTCACTTCTAGGATGTCCAACTGATTATTGGGAGGTATGAATGGTTCTCTTTCAGATGAATAATCTATATTGCTGTACAACTCTTGTACTTTCCGTATCACTCCTATTTGAGTTTTTAAGTATTAATAAAATTATGGTATTTTCCCCACTTATCATTATTTGGTAGTCTCAATTTTTTCGTAGGTTAAAATAGCTTGTTCAAGTTCCATTGTGATAAGTTTATTGCATATTACGGCTTGTAATGCTATAACTGGAATGGTTTTAACTGTTCCAGTTATTAATCTGAAAGCATGATTTTGAGCATGTTCTAAGCATTGCTGAGGTTGAAGGGGATGCAGTTATAAGAACTTTACCACTACATTTGAAAATTGGTTTTATATACCAATTTATTGGTTTTTATACTGATGGGAAATGTAAATAGATAAATACAAGGTATTCATAAATCAAGCACAAAAATAATTAAGCCAAACTATAAGCAAGCATTAAATTTTACATTGATTTTAGAAATAAACTCTGCTCCTATTTTAACTTTCTCTACCATCTAAAACTTTTATATTGAGATTTCACATTTTGAGGTGTCTTGAATTTATAAAGAGCATAAAGGAAAAGTTTCACATGCATCTGTATCAACAGCAATCTGCAAAAATAAAATGCCAAATAAATACCAAACTTGGTTTGAGTTTGATCTTTTGAGTGGCTTTTTAACACTCATCTTCACTTTAAAATGTTGAAAATACTGAAACATTCTCAAGATCATTTGATCTTATCCTCAGCCATTGGATGGTTTAAGTTCAGTGTATTTGAAAAGTATTTCTAAAAATCTCAAAATACCCTTTACTTGGAAAACTTTGCTTTTATTCTCTCAAAAACTGCTAACAAATTTTGATTAAAATACCATATGTTAGATATGTGCTTATCTAACATAATACTTCCTCCTACAATTAAGAAAGTAAGAACACTGAGGTTGGAAAATCCTCTCAATGCAATACATAACTCAAAAGAAACAAAACTTAACGAATAATGTATATGCAATAGGCAATATAAACAATGTAACTGTGTAGGAGTACTAAATGCTCCTTTTCAAAACAGATGGAATAAGTGAAAAAAACTGATTATAAGCAATGAGAAATATTGTGAAGGTTTTTAGTTGCTTTTATATATTCAGGTAGAGAATCACTTAGTTGTAGTTGTAGATAAACAGGAGCGCTTTCGTGGAGGTTACGTCCACATCCTCAGCCAGTAGCAACTGTTGTTTGAAGTCCGAGTTTGGTGCCTTGTACACTCTCCTTCGCTCTGGTGGTAGAACTTGCAAACACAATCAAATCTGGTGCAGAGGGAATTTCAAAATTGCAGACATGACTGGAGTTTAAGTGAATAAAATATTTCTCCCAAAGGTCCAAATCTAATGCAGAAGTGGCTGGTTTTAGCAGTTTGATGTTGTTTCCAATGTTGTGATTCTCGTTCCAAAAATGGTGTGCCACCGCAGATTTCTCACACTGTTTGTTGAGAATGTGTCTCCTGTGTTCTTTTAGTCTAATATTCAGGTTCCTTTTTGTTTTACCTATGTAGAACTTCTCACAATCGTCACAATCGATCTTGTAGATTCCTGATTTGGCGGTTTTTGAAAGCGTATTCTGAAGTGGGGAGTTGAGTAAGTTCCTGAGGTTGTATTTGTTTTGACGATTGTGAGAAGTTCTACATAGGTAAAACAAAAAGGAACCTGAATATTAGACTAAAAGAACACAGGAGACACATTCTCAACAAACAGTGTGAGAAATCTGCGGTGGCACACCATTTTTGGAACGAGAATCACAACATTGGAAACAACATCAAACTGCTAAAACCAGCCACTTCTGCATTCGATTTGGACCTTTGGGAGAAATATTTTATTCACTTAAACTCCAGTCATGTCTGCAATTTTGAAATTCCCTCTGCACCAGATTTGATTGTGTTTGCAAGTTCTACCACCAGAGCGAAGGAAAGTGTACAAGGCACCAAACTCGGACTTCAAACAACAGTTGCTACTGGCTGAGGATGTGGACCTAACCTCCACGAAAGCGCTCCTGTTTATCTACAACTACAAGTAAGTGATTGTCTACCTGAATATATAAAAGCAACTAAAAACCTTCACAATGATCAGGACATCACTATATATAATGCTTCTCTATTTTTAATCTTAATGAGAAATATGCTGATATTCCAATATAGACAAATAAAAGGTGGTGAAAGTAATGGAAGGTGAATATTGAACCTTTTGGAATGCAACAGGAGTGCAGGTAAACTGTAAACTAAGATGGTAAGCAAGTACTGATAAGATCTGGCCAGAAGCGATACTGATCTCCAGCATGAGCAAAGGGAAACTTGGCCAACATGACAATGTGGGAAAGAAAGGAACTAAAAAGAAATGTCAATTTTTGGTGACTGAGAGGCAATAAATACAAAGTGCAGCAGAGACTGCCAGCAAGAGAGAACATCACTTGTGTCAGCTCTTATGAACAGGAGAGATGGAGTTAACATTGCTAAATGAGTGATATATTATTTCCATATATTGTTGAGTATCTTGAATTACATGTTTGGTGATCGCACAAAAATCACAGTTGATTCACTGCTGCAAGAAGAACATGAGCATGTGAGTGTTAAAGACAGCATTTAACATGAAGTGTTTTGATCTAGAGAAGGAGCAACAATGGCTGGAATGTGCATCTGGGGAAAAAACTTAATAAATAAATAAAAAATATGCTGCATCTTAAAAATGGCTGGAATTATATCAACCCTGAGATCCTGATTGTTTTGTCACCATCCTTACAGTCAGCAAACTCACTCTTTTCCCCTTTGGCTCCTTATGTGGATGCCTATCATCAAGCCCTCAGCATAAATCAACCATACCTCATCCTAAGAATCTTTGTTTTAACCCTCAAAAGGTGTCTGAGCTATGTTGGTGAGATAGAGAGAAGTAGGGGAAAGGGAGGGGGAAGAAACAACATGGCTGATAATGCACATGCATTGTTGATGAGGCTCTTGAAAAGCTGGTGTATGTGTCAACATGCAGAAATCTAAGAAAGATTTTAAAGGAAATCATCCTAAAGTTTGTAAGTAGGCATACTTGCAACTCTCAAAGTGCATAAAAAATGAACAAAACATACTGAATAAGGAGCATGAAATGGAGACGAAGTTGCAAGAGCTAAGAGATCTATGCATAAATGCTGGACTTGTGATGACTTCATCTCTTGTCTGAGGGACTCAGTCTGGCGGAGGCTTAGACAGTGCAGCTGCAGCACTGAAAAGTTAGCACACTAATGTAAGTGTAATATTGTAAATACATAATGTATGTATTTCTCAGGTATCATAACATATTGTGAGGTCATAATTACTTAGATCAAGCAATTATTAACTGATCGTTAAATTAGAAAATTCAGCATGTAATATGATACTGTAATGGAGCATTCTATTAATGAAAGTGAGAAACAGAGAGAGGGAAATGGCATCAAATAAAGCAATGCTTCTACTATTTTAGGCAAGCTATAAAGGAAGCAAAAAGTATTTACTTATTTTGGCAATGTAATTCTGTATACAGGGTGGCGCCATGGCTGACCAGTTACACCATTTGCCTACCACCTAGGCGACCTGGGTTTAATCCCAGGGACTGGCATGTGGTATTTATTCGTTGTGGACGAAGTGGCATCTGGGTGGGTTTTCTCCAGATTCTTCAGGTTCCCTGCCACTCATTCCACCATGCTCCATCATCACCTTTCCATTCATTAATTTAGCCTGCATTTCATATAATCCTCTTCCTCACTATCATACTTGCTGCTTGGTTGATCAGCTGCTTCCAGGTCTTCACTCTGTCTAGTCCATAGATTCCTCTGCTTTCTGACATGTGTCTGACCCTGGACACTGGCTTGTAAGTCCCAGGGGGTAAAAGTTCTACATAAGGTGAGGGTAATCAGGTAAAGAAAAGGAAGAATTCCATATACTGTAGGTAATTTCAACATTTCTGAGCTTTGCATTTGTCTTCCTAAATTTTTGGTAAGCATCATGTATATTGACACTAGCACAAAAATTGAGGGTATCATGCAAATTTGGGCATATTAATGATTGATCACATTGGAAACACATATTGTATACCTGATCTTGAGCATATGAGTCAACACAGGCTTCATGTTTAATGGACTGTAGAAGTTCCTGGGCTGCGTTCTCTCCAACTTGCTCAGCTTTCAGTTCTCGTTTACCAAGTGCAGAACCTCCCAGCAAACATCCAGTGCTTGTTTCTGCAACTAAACTAAAATAACAAACATTGCTGAGTAGAATCCTTTTCAGATTAAGGGATGATGTTGTATGCTGGGATCAATATGCAGACTTTCAGACAATGGCATTGCATAGAAGTTTATACTATTTTCTGTATTAAGATTCCGACTTCAAGAGTTTGCTGCATCTCTACCTGAAAAGTGGTATAAAATTCATTGTGTAGCCAGCTAAGTTCTCCTTTTAACCACTTTAATGATTATTTTCAATTGATTTAAAATATTTGCTTCATTATTGACAGCTGAGCCTCACTATTGTATCTGTATGGAAACAGATGCACTTTAAGCAATCAGATAATTCCATACACCTTTATATACACATGCTTAGCACATGTTTCTCTGAAAACAGACCCATTTTGAAATATTTTAGAATTACACATCTTTTAAATGTAAAGGGTGGAAGGTAAAGTATTTGTATATTTCCATAAAAACCCTGGTAACCTAGCGTTCTACAGCAGGCGAACCTCTTTTCAAATGACCCACCAGTCTACTGTCTCATCTGCCAGTCTCCCTCCTTCCTACCTTGTCATCTACATCAACCTCTATGTGCAACAAACAGCGTGTTTCCACAGCTAGACGAATGAACTTGATTAGCACTTGCTTTGTCAGGAAATAGTTGTTATTAATTACTATTTTTATTGATAATACCTCAATAGTTGTGTTTGAGTGCAAGTTTGCAGTACATTAAAACAGGAATATCATGGCACTCAATCACTCTAAAGTTTAACATAGGACTATAAAAGGCCAAGCTAGAGAAATAGTAGCAAATGTGTTGAAGTTCACGAGACAGGAAGCTGACAGAAAGAACTTTTTAATTCTTGTGAATAAGGTTAATTCACATGTTGCAGCCCACTGTACCATCCTGACCACAATTCCATAGAAAAAAATTTAGGCAAATTTAGAACGATGCGCTAGATGGGATTGAGGAGCTTGCCCAATCACCTCACACCTAGGTCACACCCATCAGTAGAGAGAGTCGCTCGTAAGGTAAGCATTGAATTATGTCAAGGTTTTTACAGAAGTAATCTAAATCTACTATTCTAGCCAAAATACCCTCGCTAATACATTCTTACAGGTGTAAGAAATATAGAATACCAAGTTTTGTTTCGGCAGGTTTAATCATTTTGTAAAAATGTTCCTTTTTCGGAAATGTAAATGGCAACACTGCGCTGAATGGGATTAGCCCTCACACATGCCAGCGGCCTTGATGTACCTCATCAGCATATACTTCGAGGCCAGCACTGTCTTCAGGTGTAAGCAGAACACCTAATCAGCATGTGCTTCGAGGCAGATGTAAACAAAGCACTTGCCTAGTGCATTTACCAAACTGCTGAAGCAGCCACCATCTCAAGTAAACCCACAAAAATTGAAGTGTTATGCCACTCAGGTATGAATGTTACTGAAACGATGTATTTGCTCAAGTAATAATGATTCAGTTTTCCATAGTTCAAAAAGCAGAAAAATGAAACAATCAAAACCATGCGTTTTAAGGTTAAAACAATGCTGACATAAAGAGATACAGGTTTTCCCAATAATGCACATTATCATCATCAGCTAAAACAATAATAATTCCTTTTAATATATTACTAAATAAAATTCTTTCTTTTAATTTTCCTAAAACAATTTCTTTCTTTTGTAAATTACTGGGCTGAAATAAAACTAATGATTTCCTTGTTATAAATGACAACTGAAGCTGGCACTCCACCCACCAATGCTTACATGTGGTGCATGAATTTGTTGCCTACCCTTTCCCCTCAATTTTAGTAATACCAGGCGATACCTCCCCTCCATCCAAATATGCCCACCATTCAACCATCAATGTGAGAACATGCAACATGGCATTGCCAGTTTTCTCTAAGAAATTAAACTTCGCATGACTTTTTAGCGCTAAATTGTGATCGGGTGAGGCACTGATGATATGATTAAGAAAATCACGAAACTGCTATCTACCCATATATTTACAACTTAAGTCTAAGATAAGTTAAGCCTAGTCTCTAAATATTTAGAATATATTTACTGTTTTCCTTAGTTTTTTCTAAAGAATGAATCATAATGCACAAACTGTGTAGTGAACCAGTCTTAAATAGGAAACACTCCATCCACACAGAGCTTTGTATTGCCAGATTAAGTTGTATATCAAAGTATACTTCAATAACGTTTGGTTTTTCTCCCTTCATTATTGCATAGAATCTTTTCACACAGTTTCTAAAATAAGAACAAATTATAAACTAAAGCTTCACTTATCTTAGTAATATTGCAAGTTTTTATGCAGCTGACATGTTTCAAGTTGACTCCAACTCATTCTCAAAGCTATACAAAGTTACCATAGCTACTGATGCTCATTTTAATCACCAATCTCTGAAAACAAAAACCTATAAATACAATCAATTGGAGGTATTTCAAAATTCATAACACGGTTCCTGTTTTTTAAAATAAATATTTCTTCCCAAACCATTAAATCTATAGGTCCACTTAATTGTTTTAATAATTTAACCTCTGGATTAATTTCATGAGTAAGTGACCAAAAATAATCTGCCACAGCTGATTTATCAGTTTGTTTATATTTAATATTTCTAAAATGTTCTTTTGTTCTGATTACTTTTATCTGTTTACTTTTTGATTTTCAAGAGACCAATCTTGAATGTTGAGCCTCTATGGGGAGTTTTAAATGACAAGTTAAAGCAGTGACAGAAAATACATTTGTGCTTCGACAAAGAGAAAGTAGTAAGTCCTAGTTCTTTTTACTTTCTCTACTACATATAGAGTCGATCAACTGCTGAATGATGGAGAGGAATCTCCGAAACTACTCCTCTGATTAATATTATTACAAGTAAGTTGGAGCAAAATGTGTTTATAAGTATCAGCATATTTTTCAATCTATTAATATGCTCCACTGTTTTAAATGCTTCATTTTCATCAGTTTTATAATAATGATTTATTGAAACATGTACATTACAATGGTCATCTCTTGTTCTCTTCCGACCCCGATGCTATTAGGGTTCCCGAGGGCTAGGGAGTCTTTATTTTTCCAACCTCTCCATTTCTCTAATTTCTCTATAAAATCTTAACCCCAACATGCTGACCTGTCATGGCATGTAATACGTCCTCTGATTGGTAATCAGAGGATATGGTCGGTGAATTTATTTTGATAATTCTCCCGGTCAGGTCGGTGATACCCGTAAACCAACGACAGGTGTGGCCCTCCAGATATTCTGGGGGTTGTGAGAGAGCGATGTGACCGCCAAAACATAAAAATATGGTGCTCTCTAAAAAACGGTTACTATTACTGCTATTGCTCTCTTCAATATCATTGTGAAAAGTATTGGAGAGCAAGAGGATTAATGACTTCATTGTCAGAAATCCAGCATTAGCTAACAACAACATTACAATGATTTCAAAATGGCTATATTTACATTGACAACATATTTTCTAACCTTATGTTGGTGAAATAAGACATAATTGGCATTGACAGGTAACAAAATAGGGAACTAATTCTTCTTCTTTCTTTCCCTGATTACTGTCCCCTTATGTAGGACTTACAAGTCAGTGCCTAGGGTCAGACGCCTGTCGGGGAGCAGAGGGACCTCTGGACCAGAGTGAAGACCTGGAAGCAGGTGGTCAGCCAAGCACCAGTTATGATAGTGAGGAAGGGGATGATATGAAATGCAGGCAAAATGGATGATCGGAAGGGTAATAATGGAGCAATTATTGGAATGAATGGCGGGGAAACTGGAGAACCCGGAGAAAACCCGCCCAGATGCTGCTTCGTCCACCACAAATACCACATACGGGTCCCGCCTAATTCTTGACCCTAAAATCCGATTTGAAAAAGATCTAGACCAAATTAAGGAAATTGATAAGGGGGGGAGAAAACTTACAGTTTGATTCTTGCACTCCTTATTTAATAGACGAATACAACATTTCAAATTGGGACGTGAGTGGTCACTTTTTGGTGTTCATGGAGTGGTTACTAAATTTACTGTTAATTTGTTCTGATGTTTTGAATTGCAATTAAGTGTTTTAGAAGACATTGGTTTACAAATTATTCCTGATTCTTTGTACCCTTTACACAATCATCTGTGCACTACACTTAATTAAATAATTCTAAAATGGTTAGCTGTCCTATTTCCAAATTTTATAATAATTTTGTACATGCTTACATTATATAAAATATTTTTATATTATACGATTTTTTATCCTTTATCATTCGTATTTAAAATTGTCTTCTTCTACAGATCTATTCGCAGGTGTGTCTTTACGAAAACCCTAAAATAGGACAGCTATGGAACTACTGGATTTTCTCTCATATTTCCCTTGTACTTACAAGAACACAGACTGCAGTTTCACATTAAATTCAAATTTATCTTCACTGTGAATCTTGTTTATACTGGTCACCATGATGCTTGGATCTTTTTGTTCTTCAACTTCCCTGTTCTACCACTATCGTGGCATCAGGGGGTTTGTCTCAGATTCCGAGGCTCACATTTGATGCTTGGATCACTGTTGCTAACTACAGTCTAATTATAGCTAGGGACTTGAAATTCTACACTTCATACTTTTTCCATGACAAGCTTGAACAACTTAAAAACAATGATAAAGTATTCAAACCAATAATAATGGATATCTTGGAAATGGCTGATGTCACAGAAAAAGTTATTTGAAATAAATTGCATGTTTTAAAGAAGTCCGTTTTTTTGTGCAGTAAGTTTTTATTTATATCTTATGGTTTGTGTGTTTAATGAAATTATATAAAACTACTTTCAAACAAAGAGGATTTCAACATATATATTTTGTCATTTAAATATGTTGAATATATGGTGTTTTAATCAAAAAGTTTAAGAGCCATTTCTGAGAGAAAAAAAAAGATTTTGAAAACTTGTCCATGTAAAGGGTAGTTTGGGATGGGGGGGAGGGATTTGAAAATCTTTGTGTCGCATCTTTGAAAGATCTTAAATTTAAATACCATGTTTGGTGCTTATGCTGCACTTTGCTTTTAAGTTATGCTGTTTTAAGATGCACAGAATTAGGGTTGACTTAAAATCTAAAGCTGGAGTCAAACCATGAACTCTCAACATCAGCACTACAAATGAAACCAGTGAGCCACCTCAGTACCTCTATTTCGGGTTATATAGTGACTTAAAAAAACTGTATATATGTATATACTTTTGACACTCACTTGATTCCAGAGCCTGTACCAACAGCTTCATCTGGTTGTTCTTTGTATCTTTCTATTCTAACATCAACATTTCTTAAAGTCTTCTTTAATGTTTGAACTGCTGAGTCAGCCATTAGGTGAGCAACCTAGATATAAAACAATTTCTTTTAGAATTGACATTTATAGCAAAATAATTTTTTGTAAAGTGCTGATCTTAATTAAAACATTACCATTAGTTATGATACTGTTTGGCCATAACCATCAGAGTTTTACTAACAAGAACAATATTTTCTGGTATTTATTAATAGTAAATACACATTTTATAGCATTAACTCATAAGTACTAATAAAAAATGAGGAGCTGACATACAAAAGCAAACATGCCACCAAACACAAATTTTCAGAATTGACATAAAACTTATCTGGTCTATGTTTGAGTATGAAAACAGACTGTTAAAATATACTAAAATTTAACAAATGTTAATTTTAGTATATAAAAGTCATTTTGAATCTGATATTAAATCCAGAGAGAAAATATTTCTTTAAAAATAACAGTTAAATGTGAACATGTTCACTTTTGCATGAATAACTTAAAGCTGAAGTTGAACAATTTTCAGGTCAATATCTGGTTTATTCTGAGTATATTCAGTTTTAATGCTATATATTTGATGTACTCTATAAAAATACAAGTTTTATAGACAGCTGGTCCACATAGTGATGTCATAAACATAATGGAATTATGTAAGAAGGCTCTTTTAAGTGTAGTCTTTTTCAGAAAATTTCTGCAATATTTTTTCCAAATTGTTCATACTAAATTCAGGTTTTTTATAGAAGTATTAACATTTTCAGGATGGTCTGTGGTTCAAATCCCAGCTGTGGCATTGAATTTTTCAGTTTCAGTTCTACCTCTCAATTTTTTTTTTTTTTTTGTAATTTCAAATCTGAAAATAAATACCAACAATAAAAGTGCTCATAACCTAAATAGGTCTCGAAAGTTCTATTTTGGCATTTAGTTGTGTCGGTAAAAAAAAAATCTTCCTTTCTTTTCCTAAAAAAACAAGGAAAGTCTTCCCTTTTTTCATAAACAAAACCTGGCAACCCTACTGTGAGGCAAATTTCAAAATATATAACTTGAATTAAATCAACAACACAAAATCTTCAGTAATATTTAAATAATATAATGCATTACACATTCTGAAGTACTACCCATTAATTTTATATTTGCTTTGCATCAAGCACATGGTTCTAATGCTGTACATTGATGACAGGTTATCAGAAGTAGACATAATGCAAATCGGAAAATGGAGCTCATGATAAAAGTTATAATTTAGGAAATATGGTATCTGCACATTAACCAAACAAAAGGGGGAAGGGGGAGATAAGTGAAGCTTTAATTTACTAAGTTCACACAAACTATATAATTTTGAGCACTAGTTTGTTATCATGATACTATTTCATTTAATTTCACATTTAAAATCCAGATGTTTACTTCATGGTTAAAGATATAAATGTTGCAATACTTAAAGGTAAAGTAAGAACAAATTAGAAACTAAAAACTTCACTTATCTTAGTAGTATTGCAAGTTCAAAGCTTTGCACCAAGAACTTGCAATATTACTAAGATAAGTGAAGTTTTTAGTTTCTAATTTGTTCTTACTTTAGAATCTTGTTGCTTCACTGTTAATAGCTTCAATTTCCTTAATTAACTTAAAGGTAAGTTTATTATTTTAAGAACAGGAATCCACATATGAGGTTCGAAGCTACAGGGTAACCACATGGGCATACGCTCAACCTATTTTCTTGGCAAGGTAGAATAACTTGCACACAACCAGTAAAAACATGTATGTGTGCACTCACATGACTTTCTCTACTCTTGTACAAATTAGTTTTACAAACGCTTATTCCTCTACCTCTTGTTAATTGGGATAAACATTTATAGAAATTATCTTATTACATTTCTTGTAGGTGCAAAGGGAATATGGGAATACAGTAGGCTTTAAGCAACAGTATAAAATATTTTACAATGTGGTCACTCTCTGATGATTTGAACATTTCATTCTCTTGCATATCTGGGACATAAGAAAACGAAAACATTTACTCATTTGAGAAAAGCTTACATGCTGAAAAATTCAAACATACAACAAAAAATATCTTGGAAATGGTTCACTCTGCAAAGAAAATGTATTTGAGATAAATTGTGTGTTTTAACAAAATCTATACTTTGTGCAGTAAGATTTTGCATATCTCTTGTTGTTGTTGTTGTTGTTGTAGTGTTTAACGCCCGCTTTTACTACTACGGCACCGCAGGCGGTGACACTGATGATACATGAAGGTGGAGCACCGGTGGAATGAGATGGCGGGGGAAACCGGAGTACCCGGAGAAAACCCGCCCTGACGCCGCTTCGTCCACCACGAATACCACATGCGGGTCCCTGGGATCGAACCCGGGCCGCCTAGGTGGTAGGCGAGCGCGCTAACCGCTCGGCCACGGCGCCGCCCCGCATATCTCTTGTGGTTTATCAGTTATGCAAGTCATCCAGAATGAAGAGGACTTCTCAGGACATTCCCAACAAATTAAAGATACACATTTCATTTGTCATGAAACAGTTTTAATAAAAATTGTTAGCCATTTTTGATAAATGCTTTGTGTAAAGGGAGTCTGGGGTGGGTGGGAGTTTCTTGAAAATCTTTGTGTGGCATCCTTTGAAGGTGCTGAACTTAAATACCAAATTTAATACTCAACCAACTTTTTGTTTTTGAGTTATTCTGTTCACACCAACCCATGCACCCATACACAAAGAGACCTTATTCTTAATTTTTTGGGTTCAAGGAGTCTGGTGAAACATTGATATCAAATTTTGTAAGGAATTCAAAACTTCCCTACTTACTATGTGTAGTAGAGAAAGTAAAAATGAGCTTTGGTGTAACAAAATAAATGAGATCAAGATTCTTTGATATACATTAGAGATCTCTTGGCATAGTAAAAACAAAATATTAAAAATTATATTTGAGGCTAAGAACTGAAACCTTTTGCATAAATTCCAAAAAAATATTCTAAATAAATACAATTCCTTGTTTTTGGTATTAGGGATATTTACATAATTATTTTTTGATATTTCTAAGACTAAGTTTAGAACATCTTGTATATGTAGAGTGAAACATGCATCGTTAATTATAGTTTTTCATCATACTGTCTTCACAAAATGTATTTCAATGTGTAAATACTGCAAGAAATTAAATGGATATGCACAGACACATATGCTTTATTCACCAATTGTAATAGTTTTACAAGGTTTGTCATATGAAAAAAGGCATAACATTATTTACAATATAACAAATTATTTACACTGTAACCAATTTACCCTATAACACGTTATAACAAATGTTATGAGGAGAGGTACTGTTTTCTATATATACAATTTTGCCCTTTTATATTCTTCTACTGTATAGAAAACATTTTTTCTCAGATAAGACTTAATTTGTTTTATTTTTGTTTGTTCCTCATTTATTTCCTTAATCCAGTGAGGTAAGTGATCGTATAATTCTTTTGCATTGGTTTTGATACATCTGTTTTCTAATGAGCCTCTTAGCCTGCCCCTAAAGTAGTTTTTCTTTGTTCGAGTGTCATGTTCATGAATATTTGCATTTCTATCCTCTTTGTGGCTTTTTACCACATACTTCAGACATTCATATATATATATAGACATGGCAGCGTTAGCACACCAAGTTTTTTGAAAGCTTCTCTACAAGTATTTCTTCTTTGGATGTTTTTAACAATTCTTATTGCTCTTTTCTGAAGCCTAAATATCTTTATTTAATGTTTTTTACTTGCTGATCCCCATAAAATAATTCAATAACTTAAGTGTGAATGCATAAATGCATAGTATACTTGTTTTGTACTATCTTCATCCATGATTTGTTTGACTTGTTTTAGAATATATATATTTAGTGTCTTAGTACGTTTCTCTATATGTCTGTTCCATTTTAATTTATCATCTATGACTAGTCCGAAAAATTTGTTTGTATCACTTGCCTAATTGGCTCCTTTTTTATTTCTAAATAGATGTTTACTTGTGTCTTGTTACTTATACCAATTTGCATCCATTCTGTTTTATTTGTATTCAGTGCCATCCCCAACTCTTCCAAGTATATACTGTCTCTAACAATGCATTTGTTTTACATTGCACCTCTGTCGCTGTATTGCCTGTTACAATTATTGTTGTGTCGTCTGCATACCCAATGGCTATTCCTCCTCCCTTGTGAATTTTTTTAAACAGACTATTTATATATAAAATAAATAAATACGACCCTAATTTTGACCCTTGTGGAACACCATGGGTTACATGCTTAAACGATAATTGGAGTTTGGTTAGTTCTCCATCTACATTATGCACTAATTCTACACATTGTTCTCTGTTTATTAAATAAGATCTTAGCCAATCTAATGGAATGCCCCTAATGCCATAATTTTTTAGTTTTCCCATTAATTTTGTAATTGATTAGGACTTCTCGGGTTACCAGCCGTGTGATGTTGATGAAGTTGCTCGAGCTTTCGGCCATCTTAACTCTGTGGCCTTCACTTCCTGATGAAGGCCACAGAGTTAAGATGGCCGAAAGCTCGAGCAACTTCATCAACATCACACGGCTGGTAACCCGAGAAGTCCTAATCAATAATCATCGCCGTGAAAGCTTCAAGTCTTACATAATTTTGTAATGTCTACACAATCAAATGCTTTTGACAAATCAAGAAATACTACTACCACAATTTCTTTTCTGTGTAATGCTCTAATAATTATGTTGTTACCCTTACTTATTGCATGTATGGTTGATTTCATTTTTTGAACGCCAAATTGACACTCTGATACTATATGGTATTTATTACAATAATTCTGGAGAGAGAGAGAGACTGAAAATGCTTTGGAGTACCCAAAAAAACAAAAAAAAACAAAAAACAAATGAACAACAGGAAATAAAATTGTAACAGTCCAGTTGCACAGAAACTGAAAACTTGACAATAATAATTTTTGCCAATATGACAGGAACATTAATGCAAATTACTCCCTTGAAAAGTTGGAATGTTCAAGAATTCTGAAGGAATTCAGACTAGCAAAGTAGCCTCTACTGCATTAATTTGGAAGAAATTATACATTTGTATTTCAATGATTAAGTCTGAAATGAGTATAAAAATTAAATTTTCAGTTATTGTAACACCAATATTATAAAAACAAACTTTGTTACTGTCTTACTGCTGCTCTACAAGTGTGTGCACCTTCTTTTTTATTTCAAGTATTACTTTATAGGATTTTAACGCACCCAAAATGGAGTAAACATCCATTATAGACCACAACAATATTAAGTAGTTATTAATAACATTTTTATTCAAACAATTATTAAGGAAGATGCAAACTTACTTTGATAGGAAGACTTCCAGCCACAAAGGACCATCCCCATATCTGCTGCACATTGCCATTTGATACCAAAACTACTGGTTTCAACTGTTTCACGGGATTCACTCTTATATGCACCTCTCCCCCTCCTCTAGGATAGTAGCCTCTTAAAAACAAGACAAACAACATGCCTAGAAATTTTCTCCAAAAGCATGGAAAACTTTCTCTAGAAGCAATCCTGAAAACTAATTTAACTATTTTTTAGTATAAAACATAGCAGGTAAAACTTTAAAATAACTAATGTAGTATCCCTGCCCTATGTGTACGTAAGGGAGCTGCCATTACCATCAAGTACAATCTGGTAAAATTAATTGCAAATGCTGATATCCACAAACACAATATATGTAAAAAAAATAATTTGCACCAATCGTGTTAATTAATTGTTCTTTCACATGCTGTGTGTAGGTTTAATTGGGAAGTACAGAATTAGACGGAAAAATTTAATGCCTAGCCAGGATTTTGACTGCGGATTTTCAGGTTAACAAACCACTGTTCAAAACCAACTCAGTGAGCTACCATGACAACATAGCAGTACAACATTAAATTCCACAAATAACTCATATTTTTCCCAATAAATCATCACGCATCTCAAATTCCTTTTTGAGATAACATTGCAATGTCAACTCTCCCCCTATCTGGGCACACATACACACACTATCTTTCAATTTCAAAAATACATTTACTTTTTTTTTTGGGAGGGGGGGGGGGGAGTTCAAGGGACTCCAGAACTAGGGTTACCATATTATTTTTATGAAATGTAGGACACACTGTTCCATTCTACAAAATGGAATATTAAAGTAAAAAATGTGATGTGTTGCACTCACATGACTTCCTCTATTCAATCTTTTACAAAAGCTTATTCTTCTATCTACTTCTTCATTACTCAAACACATGTTTCGCTGTAGATATAAGAATACAGTAAATAAAGAGAGAGTCAAATCTTTTCAAAAATGCTCGCTATGTGATGGTTTTGAAATGCTCTCTTTTCATGAACATGAAATAGAAAGGGGAAGCGGATAAAAGAAATAACAAAAACAAGGAGTGGCGATTTACAGTGGAGAAAATTCAAACCAATAACAAAGAAATATTGGTTTGGTAGAGGCCACAAAAAATTTGACATAAATTGTATGCTTTAACAGATTTACATTTAGATTGTAAATTAAAACATAATAACAAAAGCTTAACTACAGATAGGGAAATAGCAGAATCCCTTAACAAGTTTTATGCTCAGTCACAAAGAATACCCCAAGCGTATAAAAAACAAGATAAGGCTATCCAAAAAACTATCAGAGAAACTAATAAGCCAAAAGGTATACGAAATGATATTTTTATTCAGGATTTTAACGAAACAGAACTGGATTTAGCAATAGAACAATTACAGAACAAAAAATCTCCAGGACCTGACAAGATCCACCCAGAGTTTATTAAACACCTTGGCAGGAAAGGAAAGGAAATCCTACTTAAACTGTATAACACATGTTGGAGAATGACTGTACCTTCCGACTGGAAAAAAGCCATTATCATCCCGATTTTAAAGAAAAACAAACCTTCAAACAATATTAATAGTTTCAGACCAATATCTTTGACCAGTGTTATTGCAAAAGTGATGGAAAGAATGGTGGCATCTAGACTTAACTGGTTCCTAGAATATTACAACTTAATTAATAGTTCACAGACCGGCTTCAGACAGAATCATAGTACAAGTGAAAATGTACTCCTACTAAGCCAAGACATCAAGGAAGCTTTCAATAGAAAGGAGGATACATTGGCAGTATTCATTGATTTTAAATCAGCATATGACTCAGTCTGGAGAAACAAATTAATTGAGAAGTTGCAATCAATAGGTGTGAAAAGTAACATGCTTAAATGGATAACTCAGTTTATTTCACAAAGATTTTGTGCCACAAAATATAATACATACATTTCCAAATATAAACAAACACACAGAGGACTTCCACAAGGTGCTGTTCTGAGCACAACACTCTTTAACATATATATAAATGACCTTCCATCAATAATAAAAACTTTAGAAACCAAAATTGCTTTATTTGCTGACGATGTAGTCATTTGGACTTCAGGCTCTCCAAAAAAACCTGAATTAATTAAAGACAGAATAGAAACAGCCCTAAACAAAGTACATGAATGGAGCTCCAAAAACCTCATGACTATCAATCTGGAAAAAACAAATTATGAATTATTTTCACTAAAATACAAACCAGTTAATATTAACATAAATTATAATAGTAAACCACTCAAAGCAGTTGATGATGCCAAATACTTAGGCATCACTTTCGACAGAAAGCTAACTTGGAAAAAACATATAACAAACATCTCAGAAAAGGTTGAAAAGAAACTACAAATCTTGAAAAGGTTAGCTGGTGCTAAATGGGGCTGCTCAAGGAGAGTCCTTAACACAACATACAAAATGTATGTTAAACCAAACCTCTTGTACTGTTCTGAAGCTTTAATAACAGCAGCAAATGCTAACATCAATAAACTTGAACAAATACAAAATCAGGCTCTTCGCCTAATCACTGGAGCAGTTAAATCCACACCTATTGATGCCATGCTTGCCTTAACACGGACCCCATCAATAACAACAAAAATAGAAGAACAAGCATTGCTCCAACACGAGAAAATGTTACGACTGCCAAACTCTAAATGGACAGAAGAGAACTTCCCCCCTTCAATCCTTAAAACTCATAGTAGTTTCCTAGAAAAGATAACACAGATTAAATCCAAATTGAACATTCCTAACACCAGAGAAAATCTACTTATAAGAGAAAATCCATTGGAATTATTGCAACCTACCTTCAATTTGGAATTAATAGAGGAAATAAGTAAATCAGACACACCAAAAGAAATACAAAAACTTCTAGCTCTGGAAACAATCAATACTAGGTATCCCACAGAAGAATGGCTGCACATATATACTGATGGATCCTCCAAGGAAAACCTTACTGGAGCTGGAGTTACGTGTTCACATTTTTCCTTTTATCATTCTGTTGGCAGAGACACAACAAATTATGATGGAGAAATAGAGGCTATACACATTGCTCTCCGACAATTATTAAATCTTCCCTTAAATAAATTTAGCAAGGCAGTAATTCTTTCAGATTCTAAAGCTGCAATTCAAGGAATATGTTCAAATACTACAAAGAAGTCAACAAAAATTAGAGAATGCTACAAAATGTTAACACAACTCCTAAAAGTTAATAAGACTGTTCATCTCCAATGGATTCCAGCACACTGTGGAGTCATGGGGAATGAAGCTGCAGACTCACTTGCAAAGAAAGGCACAACAATAAAACAAAAATCTAAATTCAATTTCTCATATTCCTCAATAAAACGCTTGATCATTAAAAAATTTTCTCGTTCATACCTACAAGAAATAGAAACAAATGGCAAAGATAAAAAATGGATTACACTACTTTCCAACCCAGATATAATCCCCCAGAGACCAAGGAAAACAGCGGTTGCAGCCTTCCGACTATTGACAAATCACGACTGCTTAGCAAGTCATCTCTACAGAATAGGTATCTCATCCTCACCGATATGTGTCCTGTGTAACGATCCAGCAGAAATGAACGAAGACCACTTGAAGACCTGTGAAGCATTAAGATCAGAAGAAACTACAGCTCAAAAGTATTGGAAAGCACGAATGCTAATGGCTTCATTGCCAGATGCAAGGCACTAGAAAACAACAACAACATTTAGATTGTGATTGTTGTTTTACCCAACCACCTTACTGATGGTTTTAAACACACAAGCGTGTGTTGTGAGGTAGAACTAGGACTGAAAAATTCAATGTGATAGCCGGGATTTGAACTACAGATTTTCCTCTTCACACGGCGCTGCTGCTCTAATCGCTGAACTACAACGGCAACATATGAATTGGTTAGGAAATTTAATGTCATACTTGCAAATTGCCATGGTAGCTCAGTGGTTAGAGCAGCCGCACATGAAGCAGAAGATCCATGATTTAAATCCCAGCTATGGCATTGAATTTTTCAGTCCTTATTCTATCTCTCACATATCAAAGAATTTTTGAGACTGCAGTTATGACAGGTAAAGGGGATGTGTCACCATTAAAATTGTTTGTATTATTGCTCAACCATTTCTCAAAGAAAATGGGGGAGTAAATTAATTAAATTGACATAACAGGTATAAAAATCTACCTGTACAATGTTCGGTATGCAGATTTTAACATAGAACAGGAGGTGTCAGATCAACTCACTGCCTTCTTAACTGATTGAAATAAATAACAAAATGTTGTTTCTTTTAATATTATAATCAATTTATGAATTCAACAGATTGAAATTTAAAGCTACACAAAATAGGATAATTTAAGTTTACCTTCTAATTAACTTGTAGTCAAATGTTGCTCCAAATCGTTCCAGAATTGGTCTGAAAACCTGGAAAGAGAGATGGCCTCTTTATCACTTGCCTTATAACAAAACAGCTGTAAATGAGTTGAGCATAAAGACAGTTTTCAAGTATTGCTTTGAAAGTATTTTACCATTAATTAAGTCTTATAAAAATATTTACATAATCAACACCATGAGACAAAAGCTATATAAAAGACTGCATATAATGTAAGGCAAAAGAAGTTAGTCTCAACTGCAACCACATGTGTTGTTTGTTTACTAATGATGGATTTCTGACAATGAAGTCATTAGTCCTCTTGCTCTCCAATATTTTTCACTGATGGATGTGGTGCTAGAAGTGGCCGGGCATATTTGAAGGTGGTCTCGATCCATTTCCTCTTGCAGATCACATAGAGGACAGAGTGGTGAAGAATATATCCCAATTCTGTTCAAATGTTTTGCCAGACAATCATGTCTCGTAATCAACCTGAAGGTTGCAACTGCTGTTTTTCGAGGATACTCAGGAATTACTGTTTGAATGTTTGGTAGTTCCCATCTTTTATTTTTTGATTTTTCATAGTAATATTTTGCAATGTTTTTGAATCCAGAGCTGACTAATGTTTTAGCTGGATACAATGGTAGATTAACTATAGATTTTTGTACATAGCTAGTACCCTTTTTTGCAAGAAAATCACTCCACTCAGCCCACAGTTAGCTGGTATCCATTCGAAGACAAAGTGTTTTTGAAGTGATGTTAGGTGGATAAGGATTTTCCAACATTCTAAGATTGATTGGTTTTTTTTTTTTGTGACAACTTGGAAGTAATTGCTATAATTGCTGCCCTGGAATCTAGATTTAGGCATAATTCTGCCAAAGAGTGCACCAACCCAGTACTGCCACGGGGTGGTTCAGCCAAGCTATGAATGCACAGTATGTAATCATCATAGGAATCATAGAAAAGAAAAAATTCAATAAATTCTCCTACCAGTCTTGAACTGAAAAAAGGTTTCAAAAGAGTTTTAGCAGTTACAGCATAATTTTGGCTTTATAAAACAAATACAATATAATAACTAGGGCTTGGATTTTTAGATAAATACCTATTTTGTTTGCGTCCTAGTAAGAACTTGAAACTAAGTTTAATGTCCTGGATATTCACACCAGAGCAAATATTTTAAGTTTTATTACACATAAAAATGCATATTTCCCAATTTTTTTATTTAAATATATATTTTGGGATATTCATATAATTATACAAAAATTGCATAAAGTAAACATTTTAAAAATACTTTTCACATAAATCACATAAAAGCAGCAGCAAATTATTTTTAACAAGACACCATCCACTTCTTTAATGCTCAATTATGCAGATTGGATGTTATTGTTATTTGCTATTCATTATTGGAAGAATAGATATGTCAGCTATATGTAGTATCCCTTCAGTTGGAAGAAAATATGAACATCCTGGTTACTCGAGCAACATGCATCTGTAAGATAACGGAGTTCCCCCACTACAACTGTTATCGCTTCACAATCCAGCTAGTACGAGTATATACTGATACTTGTTAAAACTATATAGTCAATTAGTTATTTGTGAATCTGCAAAGTTTACACAACGTTCTACAGTTATGTTGTGTTGGGAAATTACATATTGACAGTTTCGAGTTCACAATGGATTAAACATGTCTCAGGTGAAAAGTAGTGCAAGTGCAACAATATACTGCGAAATTTAAGACACTGTTAAAAAATCTTTGTTTCCGCTGTGATTCCATAAAGAAACTGGTATAAGCAGGAATGTCTTTGGGAGAAGCAGTTCACACATGCACACACACCCCCACCCCCAAACACCCACTCACACTCGGACCTTTTTCTAAAAATGTTTTTTTTTATTCAGGGAGCCTCAATATATATTTCTGGTTAAATCTCGACATCGAATTTTTGGGTGGAATACAATATTTTCTCTGCTTACTATACGTAGTAGAGAAAGTAAAAAGAAAATGCAAAGAAATGTTCAAAAATAATAGTGGATTTAACAAAGTCTAAAATTTCAAATGTGTTGGATGGGCAACATGAAGACATTGCTGTGAGTGTGAATGACATTCCATGTTATAATTATGTTAAAACTTACTTCTTGTGATATGGAATGATCATTTTCAAAATTCAAGGCCTTTTTTCATGACAATCGTCAATCTTTCGAGATGGAACATTCGAGGAAGCAGGTGGTCGTATACTGTAATTCTACAGTACTTGGTGATTCCTTCCAAGAGTAATGTCTGGTAAGTACCAATGACATTTATATTATTTCAGCCATTCAGATCTTAAAAATATTTTATTTGTTTTAGTACATATTTTTTACTTTTTAGCACTTAAAAAGTAAATATTTTCCAAGTTTTTAACACCTAAAAATGCGAGCCCTAATAATAACCAAAGAAAATCAAACACTCTTAAATAAAAGCACCCACCATAAAAAATAAGTACATGGAATGCACAAAATCAAATCTAGGACAGGGGAACGTGAGAAATGAGCTGAAAGAGCATCTATGGCACACAAAATACACACACCAAAAAGGTGAGCAGCAGCTTCATATTTTTGCACTCATGACACGAAAAGGCATTCACTTTATCATGAATCAACTTGACACATGGGAGAAGTTTTGAAGAGAATGCTTTATACAAGTTCATCAGAGACTGTAAGAATCTATGCAGGACACCAACAATGCTTCTGGCAGTAGAATAATTTTGGTCTAGTAGTGAAAATTAAGTGTAAAATCAAGTCAATGCTACACTGTGAAGCAGTATAAATCAACAAATATATTAAGCATTCAGAGACTAAACTTTGTATATCTTTGGTAGTTGTTGAATTATTTCAAAGAACTAGACCAGTTTTGCAAGTAAATCTCTTGCATCCGCAGTAGTGTTAGTTCTTTTAAATAATTCAACTACCACAGATAAGTGAAATTTAGTCTCTAAATATTTAATATATTTGTTGATCAACTCAATGATGCTTAAAAATGCAATAATTTTGCTTCACTGTTTGCTACTTCCAGTTTTAAAGCTTATGCCTCTAAAATAGTCATCAGTGACTCACATTTAACACACACACAAATTCATTTTGCATAGATATGTCCTAAGAATTTACTCATACGCTTTATTATTATGCAATTTTTTTAAAGCTATGGTAAAAATTCAATTCTAACAGGATTGGAAAGAAGAGATGTTACCTCAGTTATGTAATCAAACTGGGGAGCCATTTCTGCATTAGTTCCACCCTTAAGCTTCAAAATTGTTTGGCCATTGCTAAACAGGATACATGGCAGTGCAACTTGTAACAGCAAGCCAATACTCCTGCAAATAAGGATGATTTAAATGAAAAACATTATTTCTTTCAGCAGCAAGGTTTTTATAACCCAATTTTCTTAACATGCACACACATACATATACATAAGCTGGAAAGGTGTAGATATCAACAATTAAATCAGAGAAAGAACTTAAGTCCACTGTATAAGTTTACAAGGACTTCTCTTCTTTCACATACAGGTTTTACAAAATGCTTTGAAAAAAGAGATGTTTGGCTTTCTCTTGAAGTGAGTGAGTGTGTGTGTGTGTGCACTTGTGGGATAAAGTGTTGGTTGCCCCATAATAGAATAAGCCCTATGTTTTCAAGGCCAACCATAAATGTGATACTGTATTATGGGAATGATATTAGCTTTTGTATAAATCACCCACAGCACTGTCGTAGCATTGCTGAGTGCTCTGCAAGGCTTGATTCCTGTTATCTTCATGGAGATTTTTTGCCTATAGGTTTCTGACACAATGTAGGAATGGGCAAAAATAATGTAATAGTTGCTCTATAGGGTTGCATTATGATAAGTAGGGCCCGGATTCTTAGTTTTTTAACTATTTTATTCCTTGATAGTTAACTGCAGTGGTTTAATTTAATTATCTGTTTCAGGATCACCGAAGCCAAATGCTCAAATCTTATAAAACCTAAAAATGGCTAAAAGAGACTTTAAAACCTAAAAGAGGCTAAATCTGCTATTTATTTTAAAATGGGAAAAATCAGCTATCAACGAAAAAAAAGTATTTTAAAATGGTAAAACGAAATATTTATGAAATTATGAATTGACTTTGTTAAACCTTTGCTACTTCTTTTCACTTATGTAAGCTTAAGAGGAGTAGTGACAACAATAGAAGTGCCAACTGACTTGTATTTAGCTGTGTTGGAGGAAGCTCCGTATTGTTGCAAGCAAGGAATGCGGGGATTGTTGTCGAAGGGAGAGGGGTCGTTAGGAGAATCCGCCATAAACTCAAGTCAATCAGTTTAAAAACAGTATCCGTTGTGTTCCGTCGACTACTGCATATTGTTAATGCATACAATTACTACATCGTTAGAAGTTAATTTTCATTAGATTAAGCAGGTAATTTAAGGAGCCAGTGTCATGCCTAAAGTCAGCTCATCTCGAAGTTGGCTGATTCATCAGTGGATAGGTAACGATCCGAACTTCACCACATATCGCAAAGTAATATTTTGACAAATCTGCCGAAAGCAGGTAAGGATTAAACATACCTGTTCTAGTGCATATAGCGTAAAACTATGTCTATTTACGTATTTTCCAGGTGCCCTCTGACCTAAAATCACATTTTGAGTAGCATAAAGGATCTGCGGGACATATCAGCAACATTGCTATAAAAAAAAGGACAATTAATTTTCCGTCGCACCAACCTCTAATTTCTAGTTTTCCTGGCTTTTCAGCGGAGGATAATTTTAATATAAGTTTATGTGAAGCCCTGGTTTCAGCTAACATACCATGGAATGTACTATAAAATCCTGCATTTAGAAATTTCTTGAGAACATATGAGAAGAAAAAAAAATGATTTGCAAAAACTGTACCAAAAAACTATAGAAAACATCAAAGGCGATATTGGTGAGAGGTACATCTAGCTTTCGGTAGACGAGACTACAGATAGTTGCAGTAGATCTATCGCAAACGTTCTGGTAGTTAAATTAGAGTCCACAGAACCTGGTGAACCTCATTTTACACTGTGCAAGCAAACCATGGCACCATAGCTTGCGCTGTCCGAGATTAGCTTCGCATTCTGTGGCCAGCAGAAAAACAGGATAGGTTTCTACTTTTTGTGAGTGACAGTGCGGCATGCATGCTCAAAGCTGGTGAGGTATTGAAGAGTTTTTATCCTGACATGCTGCATGTTACACGTATAGCCCATTGGCTTACACCGATTGGTGGAGGAGGTTAGGAATAGTGTTCCAGGAGTGAACAGCATTGTTTCTTCTGTAAAGAAACTGTTTTTAAAAGCTCCTAGCCGCATTGTCGCTTTCAAGGATATGTTACCTGCAACTCCTCTTCCACCCGAACCCATCATCACTCGTGGGGGACAAGGCTGAAGGCAGCAATCTATTATGCCGATCATTTTGAAGACATCAAAAATATTGTAACCTCGTTTGATGTCAATGAGGCAGTCTGCATAGAGAAGGCTAAAACAGCTCTCCAGGATAAGAACATTGTTTCACTCGCCTTCACTAAGGCAAACTTTGCTGATCTTCCTGGAGCTATTGAGCGTTTGGAATCTGCATCATTGCCATTAAAAGATGCAATTGAAGTTGCCGACTCCATTTTCAGCAAGGAAATGCCAGGGCCTGTGGGTACATGGTGTGCATCGAAAGCCACCAAAATTCTACAGCGAAATCCTGGTTTTTCCACAATGAACAATGTATCTACATTTTTTCAAGGAGAACAAATTACTGACAAGGTGCCATAGGCACCGAGAGCACTTGCTTCAATGAAGTTTGCTCCAATGGCATCCAGCTGGTGGAGCGTACATTTTCGTACTACAAGAATGTTTTAACGGATAACAGGAAAGGTTTACCCTACAAAACTTGGAAATGTATTTAGTTGTGCAATGTAGCAACAAGTGAAAATTTTGTTGTGTGCTTTGTGAATTTTTATTTTGTTTCCAGATTTATTAGAAGTGACAAAAGTATACATCAAGCGTTAACTGAAACTGTTTTCTTAGTTATTTGTATTTTCAGTTGGTATGAAGTGTTGAAAATGTTTTAATTAGTATTCCATGCTATATATTTCTATAACATTCATAAATAATGTATATAGTGTTGTACCAAAGAGGCTTGGGGTTACAATAAACAGCATCATAAAATTAATTATTAATAAATAATAATAATTATATAATACAAATAATAATTATATAATGCTAATAATAATTATATAATACTAATAATAATTATATAATAATAATAATAATAATAATAATAATAATAATAATAATAATAATAATAATAATAATAATAATAATAATAATAATAATAATAATAATAATAATATAGTAATAATAAATAATAATGGTAATAATGATAGTGTAAAACTATTTCAGGAGGTTAAAAAACTAAAAAAAACCTTTTTAACATAAAAAAATAACTAAAAGGTTGATTTTAAAAACCTAAAAATCCGGGCCCTAATGATAAGTCACAAAAATAATATCAATTGAAAGTTACAATTTCTTCTAGGATATGAAAATGATGGAGAGAGAAAGTAATAACTACTCTCAGATTAACTAGGTACGAGGGCTGTTCAATAAAGGATGATCATAATTTTTTGTTCACATATCTTTACTCATCCTCAATTTTGATGAAACTTCTCAAAATAGTCTCCCTTGGATACGATAACCCTGTCCCAGCATTTCTTGCCAGTCTGCAAAGACATCATTTTTTGAGAGATCCTTTAAAATTGCCTCTGCAGCCTTCACTACTGCTTCTAATGATGGATGATGCTTCCCACGAAGGTGTTTCTTCATGTTAGGGAATAGCAAAAAGTCACATGGGCTAAATCCAAACTATAGGGAAGGTAAGGGACACACTTCATGTTGAATTTTGTAAGATATTCAGCAACAATGTAAGATTTAAAGCTTTCACGGCGCACGTTATTTATTATTGTTTCACGGGCGATCAGCCGTGTGAGGTTTGAAAATATTGAGCTTTCGGCCATTCTAAACTCCATGGCCTTCGTCAGAATGAAATGACCGTTAATTTTCCCGCTCCCCATATATATACAATGTTAGGTGGGAGGGGGTTGCGTTGCCCTGGCCAATGAGCGGGTGACGATTTGTGATTGGGCCTGCTGTTCCGGACTATGTTTGTCACCGGCCACAGTGTTTTCTTGAGGGTCAGCTAAGCCCTGCCTGGACAATAGCCATGAAACACATTCACAACAGCAACTCTAGTGATTCTGGACCAAGTACTGACCCTCAAGAAAACACTGTGGCCGGTGACAAACATAGTCCGGAACAGCAGGCCCAATCACAAATCGTCACCCGCTCATTGGCCAGGGCAACGCAACCCCCTCCCACCTAACATTGTATATATATGGGGAGCGGGAAAATTAACGGTCATTTCATTCTGACGAAGGCCATGGAGTTTAGAATGGCCGAAAGCTCAATATTTTCAAACCTCACACGGCTGATCGCCCGTGAAACAATAATAAATTCAGCAACAACATTGGCAATATGCAGCTATGCATTATTGCAGTGCAGTATCTAGTCTGTTCCAAGGAAATGTGATCTTTTGCACCTGATATGAATTTTCAATGTTTTCATCCCTTAATATTGTCCAGTTACTGATGTGTGTGAAGGTACATGTTGATAAATCATTCCATGAATATCAAAGAATTAATGACTATAACTTTCCCAGCAGAAGCAACCACTTTTGCTTTTTGGGAGATGGTGATGTAGAAGATTACCACACTGAGCTTTGCTGTTTGCTCTCAGGATCAAAATGATGTAGCCTGCAGTGATTACCTTTGAAAGAAACTACGGGTTTTCCTCTAACAGGAACTTCAACAGCATGCAGATCTGAACGCCAATGTCCTTTTCGGGAATCGATAGTCTTGTAACCCATTGCGTACAAATTCTCATGTGAAAATTATCTGTCTCCAAAGTATGGATGGCACCCAGTGAAGTTTACAGTATTTGGGAAAGTGTTCTTAAGGTTGTTTCTTGATCCTCTCTTACAATGACAATGGTGCTGTCAATGTTTTCTTCTGTAAGAGCAGTAATTGGAGCGCCAGGTCCACCTTCCTTTGAAATTGATTGTCTCCCCTCCTAAAACAACTTAAACCACCTCTGTGCTGTGTTGTAGGGAAGAATAGACTCTGCATACACCTCAGCTGAAGATTTGTCAAGGTGAAGCAGAATTTCAAAGCTGCGTATTGTTTCTCGCGTGTCACTTTCATTATTGTGGTAGGCGATACTCAACATGTCTGCTTGCCTGCCTCTTACACAGAAACCAAGAATACCAACAGTGAAACTACTGAGGAGTGTCTGTTACATATTAAGATAATAGAATATTATAAGATTAAATCCTAACATAAAAAATCATGACTGCAAAAAAAAGATGATCATTTATTGAACAGTCCTTGTATGTATAGATTTACTGGTAAAAAATATCAACTTGATGCTTTGTAATAGCATGATAGGATTCAGAAAATAATGTACCTACACATTTTCAGCCTCGAAAGCATAATTGATGACATACATAATGCAGTGAAACTATTACAACATGGATTTAAGGTTGGCCAACAGAAAATGTCGAAGAATGGGAGCTGGTGAAAGTCTGGGAGGTAAGCTTGACTCTGCTTGCCAATATGTTGGATTCAGAAGGAGGAAGTGAGTAGGAGTGTGACAGGGACATATTTTACTTTTGTTTATGTCTCTACATAATCCAATGGGCGAGTTTGTCCTTTGGCAGGCATTGTGCCTTGGGAGGGCTGCCACTTCCTCCACTTGTTGCATTTGCTAGAAGATCTTCCTTAACTCCAGGGAGAAGTTCGAAAATTGAGTTCAGGTTTGTCAATTGAAGTTGCTGGTATATGTTGCTATTGGGGATATTGAGTTAAATGGCTGAGACTCGTGTTGTAATGTTGAGGAAGGCCTCTAACATCTCCTAAAGGCCAGTAAGCACCATGTTCTCTCTCTGAAGCAGTATCATGCAAACTGCTGGAGATATTCAGGTGTGGTCAGGCCTTTGGCTCAGCAGCTAGGGTTTGAACCACGGCTGTGACATTGAATTTTTGGCAATGTTGTCAAATACGGACTACGGGACAATGTAATGTAGGGCACCAAGTTATGAAAAATGAAAGTAGGGAGCAGTAGTAAAACATAATTAGAATGACAGAATTGTGTACACAGCAATGCATGAATGGAGATAATTTCCGGCATTGTGTGTACATAGGTGATGTAGATACAAAGAAGGTGAGAAACTATTTTACTTATGCATACACATTCCTCAATTCAAACCAAAAGCTCTCCCAAATGTAACACTGAACACCACAATTACAGAATAAATGAGGATCCCTTCATATTATAATGAAACAAATCATTTATGAATCACATAACCTGAAATAACTATGAAATGATAAGCCCATGCACTTGTGTAGAGGTAGATAACCATAAATGTGAATATATATATATATATATTTTTTTTTTATTAATGTCCTCCAAAGTAATGTCATATCGGACGGTGAATGAATGAAATGGGTGAAATGATGCTCAAATGAGCCCGAGGTCCATGGAGCTTTAAGTTACCTGACATTTGTCTTCTCAGGATAAGGGAAAACCTCAGAAAAAACCTTACTCGGATAACTTACCCTAAGCGAGATTCGAACTCGTGACTTCTTTAACGTGAGGCAGACACACTAACCATCACGCTACCAAGGCAGGCTATATTTTGTAAATATGCATTTATAAAAGAAATACAAAGCTGTGTTAAGTTGCATTTTAAAGGCATAAATCATATAACCAGAAATAACTATGAAATCATAAGCCCATGCAGTTATGTAGAGATATATAAATATACTTAAGGAAATTGAAGCTGTTGCAGATCATTTTTGGTCATTTAATTATGAAATTAATCTAGAAGTTAAATTATTAAAACAATTAAGTGGATCTATAGATTTAATGGTTTGGGAAAAAATATTTATTTTAAAAAACAGGAACCGTGTTATGAATTTTAAAACACCTTCTATAGATTTTATTTATAGATTTTTGTTTCCAGAGACTGGTAATTAAAATGAGCATCAGTATCTATGTTTTTTGTTTTCAAAGATTAGTGATTAAAATGATCTGTAGCTTTGGTAACGAATTTGTTTGTATAGCTTTGAGAATGAGTTGGAGTCAACTCGAAACTTTAGTCAGCTTTGCACCAGAGAACTTGCAATATTACTAAGATAAGTGAAGTTTTTAGTTTCTAATTTGCTCTTACTTTAGAATATATATATACGTTTATGAAAGGAATACCAGTTGTGTTTCAGAGGTATAAACCATATAACCTGAAATAACTGTGAAATCATAAGCCCATGCAGTTATGTAGAGATATATAAATATACGTTTATGAAAGGAATACCAAGTTGCGTGTTGGAGGTATAAACGTATAACCTGAAATAACTGTGAAACCATCTCATGCAATTGTGCACGAGATACAATAGATTACCGAACAATATGAATACCTATATATCATAATGTACATTAATGAAACAAATACTAAGTTTTGTAAGAGTTAGAGTGGTAGATGATTGATAAATGGAATCCTTTAAACATATTTACATATTACTGGAAATAGCCGTTGCAAATTACTGGTAATTTGGAGTGTAGATTTAAATTAATAGTAACAGCTAATGAGGAATGAGGAAAATGGACATCTTCACTTCGTGACACTTTCTGCTAATGTTATGACTCCTTTATTTACATTACTCCACTATTCAGTTCGTGCTTCTACTCTATTATTTCAGTTTTGGATCACGCTTCTGTTCCATTACCTCTGTTCCTCTCTGATTCTTAGTTGCCAACCTTTCTCTCCAGTAGTGTATTTCTTCATGTTCAGTTGGCATGGTTTAGCGGCATTGTGTATCAAGAAGCCCGTATTTGGCAACATTACCAAATTTTCTACACACACTTTGTGTGTGTTTGAACAATCAAGTATCATTGATTGGCATTATATACGGGCACAGGCTTTTATTCCAAACTATCTTAAAGAAATTTTGAAGTAGCTTTGTTGTACCATGCTCAACTATGTGCAAATATGTATAACAGACACACCATGGACCTTTGTTCTTTAGTAACTAAAGTTTCATAAAAATGCAACATATCTGTTGCACACAAACAATAAAACATATATAAGCAAAATGGGTATTTCTACTATCTATTAGATAGTCTAAGTAATGTCGGTTTTTAATTGGGTTTATATTGTACAAATGTATATTTTTATTTTTCTTGATGTTATTTATAGGGTGCTATGGTTACTGCTCTCTATTGTTAACATGTTGGCAGCCAGCAGTTGGTGACACAAAATTTTAAAATGGAGGTAACAAGGTTTGAGGTTAGAGTTTTTCTGAAGCACCACTGGAAACAAGATTATACAGCTGCTATATATGTGAAGTCGAAGATGAAGGTCTCTTAAGTGATTTACATTCTAGAAGACCCAAGTTATGGAATATTGAGAATACACATAGAACTTTGGAATAAAATCAACAGACAAGCACTCAGAGGTTGTCAAAAGAACTTGGTGCTTCAAAAGATACAATACATCACCTTATTAAGACCCTTAAAAACATTGCTCAGAAGCTATAAATTTGTACCATATGAATTGATACCTGATCAAGCTCAACACAAAGTGGATCTCTGTCTCACTGCTAATCCCTGGAATAATAGATTTATCAGGAAAATTATCACAAGTGATGAAAAGTGGGTATATTACTGCAAACCTGACATTCAAAAAGTGGTTTGACATCTGTCAGCCTGCAAACATTAATGAAAACTGGTTCTGTCCCAAAATAATTATGTGTATCTATTTGAAGGTGTGATTCACTGGGAATTTATTCCAAATGGATGTGCAGCCAATGGAGATATTTCTCGACAAATGGAACAAGCTCATCAAGTTTTAAAGCAGAGATACCTGGCAATGCTTCATATTAATAGAGTTCTCTTGCAGCAGGACATGAGACATACAGCTCAAAGAACAATGAACGAAATCCACTAATGGGAAGGAATGGAACTGCTACCACATCCAGCATATAGTCCTGATCTCACACCATCAAAATATCAACTGTTTAGATCTATGACCCATTTCATAGATGGAAAAGGAAACTAAATAGAAATAATGTGGACCAGGGTGGGCCCAACCATACATAAATAACCATGGAGTTAAAATGTTTGGGGGGCCAAGAATAAAATTAGCAACTCAAACAATGTAGGAAAAATATTGTAAAATTGAATGTAAGGGTATTGTAAATAAATATCTATTTTTTAGTTAAGGGAATAGCTGCTGGTTTCCAGTAGTTAAGGTGTGTAAATTCTAGCTGGTTTCCAGTTGGAACAGCTGCTGGCTTCCAGTAGCTGAGATAAATGTTGTTGTTAGCTAATGCTGGATTTCTGACAACGAAGTCATTAATCCTCTTGCTCTCCAATATTTTCTACTGATAGATGGGGCACTAGAAGTGGCCGGGCATATTTGAAGGTGGTCTCGATCCATTTCTTCTTGCAGATCACATAGAGGACAGAGTGGTGAAGAATATATCCCAATTCTGTTTAAATGTTGTTGTTTTCTAGTGCCTTGCATCTGGCAATGAAGCCATTAGCATTCGTGCTTTCCAGTACTTTTGAACTGTAGTTTCTTCTGATCTTAATGCTTCACAGGTCTTCAAGTGGTCTTCGTTCATTTCTGCTGGATCGTTACACAGGACACATATTGGTGAGGCTGAGATACCTATTCTGTAGAGATGACTTGCTAAGCAGTCGTGATTTGTCAATAATCGGAAGGCTGCAACCGCTGTTTTCCTTGGTCTCTGGGGGATTATATCTGGGTTGGAAAGTAGTGAAATCCATTTTTTATCTTTGGCATTTGTTTCTATTTCTTGTAGGTATGAATGAGAAAAATTTTTAATGATCAAGCGTTTTATTGAGGAATATGAGAAATTGAATTTAGACTCTTGTTTTATTGTTGTGCCTTTCTTTGCAAGTGAGTCTGCAGCTTCCTTCCCCATTACTCCACAGTGTGCTGGAATCCATTGGAGATGAACAGTCTTATGAACTTTTTGGAGTTGTGTTAACATTTTATAGCATTCTCTAATTTTTGTTGACTTCTTTGTAGTATTTGAACATATTCCCTGAATTGCAGCTTTAGAATCTGAAAGAATTACTGCCTTGCTAAATTTATTTAAGGGAAGATTTAATAATTGTCGGAGAGCAATGTGTATAGCCTCTATTTCTCCATCATAATTTGTTGTGTCTCTGCCAACAGAATGATAAAAGGAAAAATGTGAACACGTAACTCCAGCTCCAGTAAGGTTTTCCTTGGAGGATCCATCAGTATATATGTGCAGCCATTCTCCTGTGGGATACCTAGCACTGATTGTTTCCAGAGCTAGAAGTTTTTGTATTTCTTTTGGTGTGTCTGATTTACTTATTTCCTCTATTAATTCCAAATTGAAGGTAGGTTGCAATAATTCCAATGGATTTTCTCTTATAAGTAGATTTTCTCTGGTGTTAGGAATGTTCAATTTGGATTTAATCTGTGTTACCTTTTCTAGGAAACTACTATGAGTTTTTAGGATTGAAGGGGGGAGGTTCTCTTCTGTCCATTTAGAGTTTGGCAATCGTAACATTTTCTCGTGTTGGAGCAATGCTTGTTCTTCTATTTTTGTTGTTATTGATGGGGTCCGTGTTAAGGCAAGCATGGCATCAATAGGTGTGGATTTAACTGCTCCAGTGATTAGGCGAAGAGCCTGATTTTGTTGTTGTTGTTGTTGTTTTCTAGTGCCTTGCATCTGGCAATGAAGCCATTAGCATTCGTGCTTTCCAATACTTTTGAACTGTAGTTTCTTCTGATCTTAATGCTTCACAGGTCTTCAAGTGTTCTTCATTCATTTCTGCTGGATCGTTACACAGGACACATATCGGTGAGGCGAGCCTGATTTTGTATTTGTTCAAGTTTATTGATGTTAGCATTTGCTGCTGTTATTAAAGCTTCAGAACAGTACAAGAGGTTTGGTTTAACATACATTTTGTATGTTGTGTTAAGGACTCTCCTTGAGCAGCCCCATTTAGCACCAGCTAACCTTTTCAGGATTTGCAGTTTCTTTTCAACCTTTCCTGAGATGTTTGTTATATGTTTTTTCCAACTTAGCTTTCTGTCGAAAGTGATGCCTAAGTATTTGGCATCATCAACTGCTTTGAGTGGTTAAATGTTTAAATGTTTTGCCAGACAATCATGTCTCGTAATCAACCTGAAGGTTGCAACTGCTGTTTTTAGAGGTTACTCAGGAATTACTGTTTGAATGTTTGGTAGTTCCCATCTTTTATTCTTTGATTTTTCATAGTAATATTTTGCAATAATTTTTTTTGAATTCAGAGTTGACTAATCTTTTAGCTGCATAAAATGATAGATTAAATATAGATTTTTGTACACTGCTGGTACCCTTTTTTGCAAGAAAATCAGCTTTCTCATTACCATTCAGTCCACAGTGAGCTGGTATCCACTGGAAGACTGGGGCTGAGATAAATGTAGGAAATATTATTAGATTTAATTATACCTGTTTTATTTTATTTTGTTGTTAGTCGGTTAAACTGTATTGTTTGGTTCGACTCCTGGCACCGAGGATGAGGATTTGCCCCTGCAGGCAGACTTTGGCCACGGTGCAATCAGCCTTACTAGGTCCAGCAGGGGCCAATTGAGGAGCTACTTTATTGAGAAGTGGCAACTCTTGGTTGTAAAGACTGTTTCCCAGCTGGGAGGGATTGTGGCACTGACCACGTACACCTCCAGTACTGCACCTCACTTATGATGCCTGTTGTGGGTAGAGGTGGGGAACATAGTGACCGGTTGGTAAGCCTTGGCCCAGAAAGGGCTGTTACACTGCAGGTTTTTAATGATGTCATGAAAAGATGGTTTTGTAATTGAAATAAGCATTAGAAACTGAGATGTTACTACACTTTGCCATTTACTACTGCAGAGGTACTCATTCAGACCTCGATTTATGCCTCAAGCTGCCATTATTTCCCATGATGAATAAACACCAGCAGCCCTTCTGCAATCCTATGATGAATCTTCTGATGCTGTAGTTACTTTAGGATATATTGAGATATTAAATGTGTTATTGTTTATACATGAGAGGTTGTGTGCTTGAGAAAATTGTAGTATTAACCTTGGCTAGCTCAGCTGCAAACACTTTACCCTATAAAGGTGGTAGAATGATGCAGGAAACTTTGAAATAACACATTAGATTTGTAAATTTTCACAAGCCTCAATGTATTAACAAAAGTCTGACTATGTTTACCTTTAGTTGCATATTACAATGTCCATATCTGTTACTTTAATATAGTTGCCTACATGTCTTCATGTGCGTTATACTCAACACTTAATACAGCAGCTGAACTTTCATAACTGAAGTTTATAACGTTTTGTGTTCTGTAAACTCTATATACTGAATACATCCCAGTAGTAATGGAACCGTCTTGTTATAAGTTTTCACAATTATTTTACATGAATGTTTCTCTTTATGTCATCACTTCCCAGCACAGCCATTACACGTCCATCCTCCATGATGTACCACATCAAAGTGACGCCAAGCCACTGTATAATTACACAGTCTGAGCCCAACAAACATTTTTCAAATTAGGCCAGAGGGCCTGCAATAGACCTCTACTTCACTTGAACATGGAGCCAGTATACAGAAAATATATTACTTTTGCTATGCTTTTTGTACTTTAATTTAAAGATACCAACATAAAATGATTACTTTGCGCACACTTTTTTAATATTACTTCACTTACCCTGCTGTTTCTGTGTCTGCAGAATATTCCCCATTATTTACTCTTCCAGGATAGAATTCAATTTCAGTTGATCCAATTTCTGCACCTTTAAGCTTTCCACGGGTTATGTCACGAACTAATTCCACTCCTTGAGAAAAAGGATTAAAACATATTTAATAATATATTTCTTAAGGCTATGCATGTACAAAATACAGTAAAACCTCATTTATCCACACTAACTGGGACCAAACGCAATGCAGAAAATAAAAAGTCCAGATAATCCAGGTTATATGGATAATAGACAAACCAAAATTCTTAAATCCTTAAACAAGCAGACTTGCCATTTATGATGATAAAAATTATGTCTATAACAAAATTATATACAGTACATAGTATGTATTATTTACAGGACATTAAAAAAATATAAGAATCTTAATATAAAATCACATCATTTATTAACAAAGAATTGATCCACAGACTTCTGTTTTAAACCTGTGTGGCATTTGAACAAAGTACAAAGGAATATCTTCTTTTAACAACATCTAATGTAACCATTAGATCATTTTATGTTTATAATATTAATCCTGTTTATTGTAAATATTGTATAACATATTGACATGTTCCACATCCTGTTGCCAAGGCAAATTGTAGGATCTATGGAATGCAAATAAATGTATGTATGTACAGACACACAAATGCTTTATCATTAATAGTTCAGCTGGAGTGGTATCGGGCTGACGCTCCAAGTACACCATAATGTTTGTCAGCTGGTATGCAGCAACTCCCAGAGGCTATTTTCTCCAATGTCTCTCCTTTACCAATTTGATTAATAGCATCCAACCTTTTATCCATTGAAACCACAACCGTCTTCTGCTTTGATGTCATTTTAAACTTGTGTGTACACTCACTGAATTACACTCCCAAACATTTTGATAAGACACAAAAACAATCAGGTCAACATTTCCAGCACCTATTATACAGTAAGGATTTTAGTCTGCCTCTGCCGGCTGTCTCATGCAGTAGAGAGATGCTGCAAGAGTGGGTTCGAATATAATTTAACTACCAGTTATACACAGTTCCTATAAGCAAAACCATGACCAACTACGCTATACGTACTGTACAGTTGAGTTTAAGAAAGATTTAGTAGCGTGTCACATGGTGCTGATGTTGTATGTCTCACCAGCTATAAACAGTGCCGGAAGAAAGCATTGACCTTGATTCCTACCTGTCTCTACACCTCCCTTAATCTCTTCAGTTTTCCTACTCTTTTCAAATGGCATGTGTCATTAAGGTTATCGTCTGTGTTTTAATCAGATTGTTTTTGTATCTTATCAGAGTTTGGGAGTGTAATTCAGTATACAAACAAGTTTAAAATAACATCAAAACAGAAGACCTTCTGCTCTTAAACAGGCAGCATATCTCGTGTAAATATTCTCGCTCACTCTCTGAAGCTCAGCAGCAGGAATTCTTGTGATTTCTTGTACAATATTTTCTGTAAGTTCTTGTAATGAGCGAGGATTGGAACGATACACTTTGTCTTTTAAAGAACCTCATAAATCAAAATCACAACACATTATGTCAGAAGAATGAAGGAGCCACAAATCAACACTGACTATTCTGTCAAACACCTCTCTTACTGCATTTAATGATACAGCAGAGTAGAAAAGAGTAGAAGTACTTTAATACACAGGTGTCAGCTACCAGTTATACACAGTTCCTATCAGCAAAACCATGACCAAAACTATTGTAAGAGGCCATTCACAATGGAGAAACCTATGTGTAAGCATAAAAGCTTGATTCATGCTATCTTAATGCTCATGCTCATAAGCTTACAATGTAAACATAGAACTTTGCAAGCTCCAAGCTGGTCTATGTTTACGTCAAACCAGCAAATCTCTGTATAGATTGTCACATGACCATTCTGCCATCTTGAATCAAATTTTCCAGTATCATACATTAACTCATTAACTGCCTTTCTGTGCAAGATCACAGCCCAGGAATCATTGGGACATCAATAAAATTCACAGAAAACAAATTGCAATGATAGGCAAGTTTAACCAGGTGGTTAGCTCTTGTCTATTTTGAACATATGAGGATTGCCCAGAAAGTAATGCTCCACATTCTTTTTCTCAACCAACAATAATGTTACGAATTCAAAACTTCAGGTATGTATCATTTAAGGTTTTTAGAATGTGCATGCAAATTTTTCACTTCCTAGAACAGATAATGTAGCTGCAGCAATGTTTACTTAGCCTGTTTGAAAAGCTGTCTAGTTACGATGGTGCACAATTATATAATAGACTGCCAGCAGAAATTAAAAGGTGTGAAAACTACACTAAATTCAAATCTGCATTACAAACTTACTTAGTTAATGTGTTCTATTCACCAGAAGAGGAATTATTAAAAATAGGTTAAAAGTTTAATAATTAAAAATTCAATGTTACGCATTTATTTTGTAATGTTTAATATAACTTATGCACTTCGTTTGATATATTCTGACAAATATGGATTTAAAATTATCTATTAGTTTGTAAATATTTGTATATATTCTAAACAACTGATGATTTATTATTTATTTATGCCAACAAACTTACTTTTGGTGTTTTTAAACACACAAGCCGTGTGTGGGCAAAGTTTGAGAGGTAGAACTGGAACTTAAAAATTCAATGCCACAACTGGGATTTGAACCACAGATCTTCCGCTTACCGGGCGGACGCTCTAACCACTGAGCTATTGTGACAAACTGCCAGAATGGCATTAAATTCTCAAACCAGTTCGTATTTCTCCTGGTAAACCACAAAGGCAGTCTCACATCAGAGACAAATTACCCCAATGGTGACTTACTATTGTAAGTACTTTATATCCCAGGATTAAATAACCTTCAGAATGGTTATTATTTATTTATGCCAACAAACTTACTGTTGGTGTTTTTAAACACACAAGCCGTCTGTGGGCAAAGTTTGAGAGGTAGAACTGGAACTTAAAAATTCAATGCCACAACTGGGATTTGAAGGTCTGTGGTTCAAATCCCAGTTGTGGCATTGAATTTTTAAGTTCCAGTTCTACCTCTCAAACTTTGCCCACAGACGGCTTGTGTGTTTAAAAACACCAACAGTAAGTTTGTTGGCATAAATAAATAATAACCATTCTGAAGGTTATTTAATCCTGGGATATAAAGTACTTACAATAGTAAGTCACCATTGGGGTAATCTGTCTCTGATGTGAGACTGCCTTTGTGGTTTACCAGGAGAAATACGAACTGGTTTGAGAATTTAATGCCATTCTGGCAGTTTGTCACAATAGCTCAGTGGTTAGAGCGTCCGCCCGGTAAGCGGAAGATCTGTGGTTCAAATCCCAGTTGTGGCATTGAATTTTTAAGTTCCAATTCTACCTCTCAAACTGATGATTTGCCTGTTTTCAGCAATACTCTGTAAAATGTAAGGCGATAATAAAATATTGTTATTAAAAATAGTGTCTATAAGTGATATACATTATAAGCAGTGTGTCGTCATTGAATTTGTCACTGTGGAGAAGGAAATAGGAACATTCACAAACATTTGTATGAAGTCTATGGAGTATCTACAGTTTATAGAAGTACGATTAGTTACTGAGCACAGAGATTGAGGCCATTAGAAGGCAACTGTAAGATCATGATCACTGGGTTTTGGGACTGTGAGGGTGGTATGCTCATTGATGTGATGCCAAGAGGCAGCACTGTTAATTCTGAAACATATGTGAACACACTAACCAAACTAAGAAGCACTTTCAGAGATTCTGGTGCCAAAATAACCCAGGCGATTGCTTGATTCAACATGATAACACTCTGTTTCACACAAATTTGAGGACTTTCATTAAACAGGGTTGAGTAGTGTTACTTACCCACCCACCCTGACCTAGTTCACTTAGACTTTCCACTGTTTGTATCATTAAGGGATACCATTCATGGAAGAAATTTTAAGGATGATGAAGGATGTGTGTAGTGAAAAAATGGTTTGTGACAGGAACAAGATGTGGTACCAATGGGGCATATGCACCCTTGTATCTCACTGGGGAATGATTGCTGAAGAAAAAAAAAATTGTGGTGCATTACTTTCTGAGTGACCCTCTTTTGTCATGTGTCAATGATTGCTTTGCAGGCCAGCATATTGGCTCAGCTGTTTCATGCTCTCTTGCAATTGCTTACTGTTTCAGTTTCCATTAGCTGTTATAAATGACATGTTGCATTAAGTTTAAGCAATGTTAACATTTCATTTTCATTTTCAATGGCCTCTTATTTTGAGAGTATTACCTTTCAAATGCTGTGCTCTTAAGCCAGGATTGCTTCTTCCAGCACGAATGTTGAAAACTCTTACAGGAATCTGTTTCAACACACTAAATGCCAAAGCCATCCGAAGTATCTGTCCACCCTTAAATTATTAAAAAGAAAACTTACATTAAAAAACTTTTAGGCAAGAGTTTTCATAGTTAGTGCACACACTTAAGTACAACTGTACGCTAATTGTTATAGTCAATTGCAACATTATACAAACAATTAGGCTCAAATTGGAAACTGGACACAACTCCACAAAACGCAGGCAACATGTCACAGAGAATGGTTCAGTAATTTGAAGTTATACACAATCTTTAATGCAAATATGTGTAATCCTGGAAACACAATGAATTTGGACAATATTTTTACTGGAAGGGTATTTTAAAAAATTTACAACTTGGGTTTTTAGGGAAGCTTTAATTTTCATGTCATCCAGTTTCAATTCTGGTTTGTTGAATATACAGTGGGTGCAAAAAATGATTGTACACATAGGAAATTACATTAAAATACCTTAAGGAATAGCAATAGAATGTTGGGATGAATATGTAAATACCTTAAACATTATTATTTATTTATGCCAACAAACTTACTGTTGGTGTTTTTAAACACACAAGCCGTGTGTGGGCAAAGTTTTTAAGAGGTAGAACTGGAACTTAAAAATTCAATGCCACAACTGGGATTTGAACCACAGACCTTCCGCTTGCCGGGCGGACGCTCTAACCACTGAGCTATTGTGACAAACTACCAGAATGGCATTAAATTCTCAAGCCAGTTCGTATTTCTCCTAGTAAACCACAAAGGCAGTCTCACATCAGAGACAATTACCCCAATGGTGACTTACTATTGCAAGTACTTTATATCCCAGGATTAAATAACCTTCACATGGTAATTATTATTTATTTATGCCAACAAACTTACTGTTGGTGTTTTTAAACACACAAGCCGTGTGTGGGCAAAGTTTAAGAGGTAGAACTGGAACTTAAAAATTCAATGCCACAACTGGGATTTGAACCACAGACCTTCCGCTTGCCGGGCGGACGCTCTAACCACTGAGCTATTGTGACAAACTGCCAGAATGGCATTAAATTCTCAAGCCAGTTCATTCTGGCAGTTTGTCACAATAGCTCAGTGGTTAGAGCGTCCGCCCGGCAAGCGGAAGGTCTGTGGTTCAAATCCCAGTTGTGGCATTGAATTTTTAAGTTCCAGTTCTAGCTCTTAAAAAAATACCTTAAACATGTTCAATAATGCATATGTTTAATTTGGTCATACTTTATATCACAAAACATAAACAAATTAATTAATAATTGCCCCTTAATATAAACAAATGCTATTATTTCTCACAAAAAGTGACTGTACACCTACAATTTAGTAACATTTTTATAAATAAATACCACCATTCAATATTTTTCAGGTTTTTCCTTTGCTTTTATAACTGCCTCCAGTCTTTGTGGCATTGACTCTACTAGCTCCATTATTGTATATCATCAATGAACATGTTGCAAGTACATGCGTACCTGATATTGTGCTTACTTTATATGCTAACATGTATGTTTATTCTTAGAGGATGAAAGAAGTATTTTGAAAGTAAAATAAATACTTTAAATTAAAGTTCATATGCAATTTGTTCTTAATATCATGTAACTCATATAACTAGCAGAACTCAGCTTTGCTCCTATTATTGCATTATATATGGAGATTCCTTCATTCTTTCTCTCTCTCCCTCCCTTAACTTTCTTCACCTCTCCATTATTATAGATTCCATACATTGAAATATAATACTTTTTTCTATTTAATCTTCCCAATTAGACAATGTTAAAATTTTAAATTTTCAGGTTCTGTCACCAGCAGTTTATCCCTCTCTGCAGCACGGCAAAAGTTGGAAGTGTTCTGTATCCCAAAGTTGTAAATGTGAAGATTTAAAACTGTCACTGGAGAGGACAGTTACATATTGTGCTCATATTATCAAATTTGCTTAAACTTTATTTTTAATCATACTATACCTTTAACCAGTGGTGTAAATAATGGCCCTGCAGACCCCGCAGTGCCAGGGGCCCTCAGTCTGCCAGACTGCCTTTAACAGCTTGCTTAAAAAGGACATTTTATATTCAATTCTTCTTCTTTACCTGATTACCCTCCCCTTATGTAGGGCTTACAGCCCCTAGGACTTACAAGCCAGTGCATAGGGTCAGACGCCTGTCGGGGAGCACAGGAACCTATGGACAGGACAGAGTGAAGACCTGCAAGCGGGTGGTCAGCCCAACAAAAGGTATGAGAGTCAGGAAGAGGATGATATGAAGTGCAGGCAAAATCGATGATTGGAAATGTGATTATGGAGCAATTGGCAGAATGAGCGGCAGGGGAAACGGAGAACCTGGAGAAAAACCACCCAGATACCGCTTTGTCCACCACGAATACCACATGCGGGTCCCTGGCATCGAACCCGGACCGCCTAGGTGGTAGGCGAGTGTTCTAACCGCTCGGCCACGGCACCGTTTTATATTCAATTCACCCATGGAAAATCGCTGGAAGAAGTGCTGGAACAGATACAGTTCACTGATGACGTACTGACAATGGAAGTGTACCATGCAAGCATTTCCTATCCTTTCTTGCCTAAAAGTGTGAACGAAGCTTACCTCCAAGTGTGTATGTTCTCAAAAGCATTCACAATCATACAAAGAAATTCATTAAAGCACTGTATTTTATTCAATACGGTTGTTATAAAGGCGAACAAACTACATAGTAAGTATGATTAGTACCTATGCAAAAATCTAGTCGATTGGCCAATAAATTGGATTATTTAAAAATTTGGTAATAAGGTACAAATATAAATCCACATGTGTTGTTCTAACCAGTTCTGTGTTATTGCTTCTGAACGATATCTGAGGTACCATGAATAGAAGTTTGCTCAAGTTACCCAGAATATTGACAGATAATGATTTTGTTTCACCAATGAGCATTATGCGTTTAGCGAGTGTGGTTTATTTAGGAAAATAATCATTAGTGTTGGTAATTATGGAGTGTTATTTTAACTATTCGCTAGTTGTTTGTTCCAAAAAGAGTGCATCACTAGGTAAGTTTATTTCACTTTCATGCTATTCTACATGAGTAAATATCCAATATTTTAATATCTCCATTTTTAAGTACGACCCCAACATTTATTTGCAGGGGAGCCGCCAAAACCTTGGCTACGCCACTGCCTTTAACATTTTTAAAAATTACCCTGGCCCTTAGATGGCTCAGGAACAAGAAATGACATATAACCAAGCTGCAAAGTTTTTTTCCCTTGCTACTATTTTTTTGAAATAGAAATTTATGCCATTATTCAATTCAAACATTAAAGCATACAAAGAGGTTATATTGATAAATAGATCCTTATATTCTCATATAGCCAAGCTGCACTTACGGCTCTAAGTAGTCATAAGGTTTAAGAGGTAGAACTGGAACTTCAAAATTCAATGCCACAACTGGGATTTGAACCACAGACCTTCCCAGTTGTGGCATTGAATTTTTAAGTTCCAGTTCTACCTCTTAAACTTTGCCCACACACGGCTTGTGTGTTTAAAAACACCAACAGTAAGTTTGTTGGCATAAATAAATAATAGTCATAAGGTACCGTCAATACTGGTTTTAGACAGCCTAAATATGTTCACACGTTTGACAAAACAGAATGAAGCTCAACTCGTCAGGCTTCCAGGTCATAGTGGCATTGAGGGGCATGAAAAAGCTGACGAACTTGCAAGACATGGAGCAGATTTATAATTTATTGGATTAGAGCCAGCTCTAGGAACATCTCAATGTTTAGTGAGAGAGGCTGTTAAAAACTGGTCCAAAGTAAAACATCTTAAGACCTGGATTAAAACTCCAAGAAACTAAATTGGTAAACTATTTATTAGAAAACCATGTAAGGAATGAGCTGAAAGCTTATTTACGTGTAACAGACTTCAGCTGATAATAATTACTGCATTTCTCACTGGACATGGTCCTGTGAAAAAGCATCTAAACACAACGCGAGTCTTTCAGGGTAATTCAGACTCAAGATTGTGCAAGAAAGAAATTGAAACAGCCCAGCACATTTGTTGCTTCTGGGAAAATGAACCAGAGGAGTTTGAAACTGTGTCTGTTTTGAGACTATTTCTTGGTAACGGGTACAGGTATTATGTATTGGCAATACTGGTGATACAATAAGTCCAAAATTAAGTGTATTTGGAGCAATGACGGAAATCAGTACCAGAAAAGCCAACCCTGTATTAAAAAAAATATACTTCATGGACTGCCATGGACTATTCATGCATAAATTTGTGTAATGTGTAGGACTTGGCAAAAATGATATGTAGTATTCTTTACAACTTCAAAATGTCACCCATATTCTTATTTTCTTCAACCCCTTATGTACAAATTTCCACAATTTGGTCAATCTGGACAAAAATTTAGACATTTACACTTTAGGTGCAAGTAAAAATTGTAGACTTTCAAAAGCTAAACTTGACCTCATTTTCAACCTGTTACACAACACATACATGCAATGTGAGGTAAGACGTATATAGTTGCATCATATGAATGATATATATGTAGTAATGTTGGTTGTGCTTCAATTTGTATAATGGCACGACATGTTTCTTGATCATGTAGTTGATGAATGTGAGAGACATAAGTTCTCTTGAATTGCATAATCACTTCTAATCTGTTAACATCTGTTTAAAGTTAAATAACTTGTTAAAGCTACTAACCAGCTGCTATGCATTATTTGGTATTCTGTAATATCTTCTTGTTGAAAGAAGAAAATCATAGTTAATGATATTACACAAACCATTGCCTGTGTTAGTAATGCTACTACTGGCTGAAAATGGATACACTTTTAGTGGTTCTTGATCTTAAAGAACAGTAATACTCTTCCTAATCAGAGAGTTATACAATAGTTCTGAATATTTCAATGGCTTAAAAGACTATATGCTCATTATTGGATCAAGTGTAGGTATCTCAGACTCAATGTACACTGACAATGGCACCTGTAGATACCATGTGGCTGCTTGGCTGACCTGACCTAAGGAAAATTAATCCACCTGTTGGAGGTGTTTATAGCAGTAATTTCATAATTTTAATTTGGTAAGATTTATACTCTGTTTCATTGTAAGAAAATATATACTGGATTGAATAACAAAGATATACGAATTTTTAGGGATGTGATGGGATCTTGATACTGCCAATACTTCAATACTTAGTGGCATCAAGGTACATCTGATACTTTAAGATAAACTCTTGATACCTTTAAAGTTTTAAGTATTGTATTATTGAAAGTTGTTGGGTTTAACTTTATGTTAGGTAATTAAAGGAGTCAAGACCTCAAGTTATTGCCTTGCATGCCTCCTGGAAGTGCTGGACTATAGTTCTTGATGTGTTGACTGCATTTCCAGTGAGTGAATGAACACATTTCATGGACTCTTGTGTCTAAATGAAAAGTGGGAAGGAGTAGAGGTATTCATGTAACATAAAGTGTTGCCTGATCACATTTCTGCAATAGCCTGGCTTGGTGACTCTGGGTCATCACATTTAACTACTCTGGTGACCAAAATCTGTAAATTTGGCAGAAACAAATCTGAACTTAAAGATAGGCAGCCACAACTCAATACACTGTCAATGCAGGGAAAGACAGGGTGACACAGTTTCACAATTTGCAATAACAGGTGGTTTGAACTTTTATCAACAATATCCATTGTGTACACAAACTGAAATAAAACTAATATTTCATATTACACACAACTGAGTGCTTAACAGCATTTGCAGCATTTCTTTTATGGTAAACAAAAAAAAAAAAAACTACTCACACAAGGAAGTAGATCTAAACGTGCTTAATACATGAGCAGCATGTCTGTGTAATCGTGGAAATTTGGACTGAGGAAATTAAGTGAAAAACAGTCAAGCTTGTTTTGTGAAGAAAGGACTCCTTTGTTTCCTGAGCATGTTGCAGGTCAGTAAGTTCTAGTTGTAATGATGTAAGAGTATTCTTGACATATGCAGTAAAAGGGCAAATAATGGAAAAGATGTAGATTCTAATGTTCCACCTCTTGGAATTGTACTCTGAATTTGCTGCGTAGATAACTTTTTGTTTTGTACAGTGGAGGTACACATGATAGGTTCACAATCTGGTAGACGCTCACGGCAAACTTCATTGGCCTTTGTGCATAACAAACTTTAGCATATTTGCAATCTTTAAATGGTCTAATTTGGATAGCAATTTCAAGTGGTATTTTAAAGCTAAGGCTTAGAGCCATCTCACTGATTTTGTGGTCATCATTTTCAGTAGTCATGGTGTTTTCAAACTTCTCTATCATATTAACCTGTTGCACATTAAATATTTTGCTGTACCAACCTATGTCTATAAACAGAATGGGGATGACAGGCAAGGGTTAGAAGAGGTGGCTACACTTTGAGAAGTTACTATTCCTATAATTCATAAGCCAACACTGCAAACTAGTTAAATGTGCCTGCCACTACTGCACTCCAATAGACAATTGTAATGCTTGCTTGCTAGCACAAAATATGCTAATCGTGCCTACTTCCTGTTTTCTTTTGTGTTGAGACTGCCTGACTTAAGATATCAAATAACAATACAGCACATGAAATATTTGTTCTTTCCTTCCATTCATTAGTTTGCATTTCACAAGTCAAATTCAGGTCATGATCATAACTTACAGGTATACTGTATGACTAATTTCTGCAAATATATTGTTTTACCAACACACAACAGTGATATTGAATGAAACAAAGTGAAGTGTGAAACTATTTTGCAGTAAAGTACTAATACTCACAGAGCAGAAAAATATTTTCACATGGTGGTAAGTTACACAATACCACTAATTTAAAGAAGCAAGTTACATTTATATACTGAGTAAAGTTTACACAGCTGCTATAGTAAAAGGAATGGCCAAACTTCTGCAGAACAACCCTGTCAAAAATTCATAAAATGCCATTGAAACAGTATAAAAGTTACTCTAGAGTGTTCTCCATAGTCGAAAAGCTCCCCAATATTGCATCAGAGAAAGATATTTATTGTCAACTTTGGTCACCTGTAGTAGAAGCTTGTTTATGTTACGTTACGGCTGGTATGGTAATGTTTGGGAGTGCCATGTTAGCTTAGCTTTGGTTAGGTTTAGGTTAGGTGTAGCTTAGTTTTTTAGGTTTGGGGATCAAATCGAGAAAGGCGAGGGACAAGGAGAGTGTAGAGGAGGAGAGAAGAAGCAAAGTATACAGAAACTGCGTTTCAATGTCTTTTTTTTTTTTTAGTAATTCCTGATTATCCTCGAAAAATGACAGTTGCAGCCTTCAGGTTGATTACAGGACATGATTGTCTGGCAAAACATTTAAACAGAATTGCGATATATTCTTCACCACTCTGTCCTCTATGTGATCTGCAAGAGGAAATGGACCGAGAACACCTTCAAATATGCCCGGCCACTTCTAGCACCCCATCCATCAGTGAAAAATATTGGAGAGAAAGAGGATTAATGACTTCATTGTCAGAAATCCAGCATTAGCTAACAACAACAACAAGTCTTTTTTTGTGAGCGCTATCTCTAAAATTTTCGGTTTTTTGCAGAACTTTGGGATTATTTTTTTTTTTTTTTTGGTGGTTTGAGGCATTTTTGGAAGTTGAGATTTTGGGTACGTGTTCATACGTGCTTAACAAATATTTTGGGATAAAAATTTATTTTTTTCCGGTGGGGTTGGTCTGCGGAAGTTTGCCCAAAGAAATGTATGAGTTTTCCATCACTATCAGAGCATGATGCTGTGATATCTGTAAGCAATGAACAAAACCAAAATTGGTTACATGCATTTATACACAGAAAACTACACATAAGAATATAATTCAGTGGACAAACTATCACCTTTACAGGTTTTTGAGTAAGTATCGAGTATCAGTGCTTAAAAATCAGTTATCAATATTGAGAAATAATGCTATTGTCCCATCATTAATTTTATAGGCTAACAAAATAATGTTATTAATAGCACCTAGTTAAAGAATTAGAGCACAACTATAATAATTTCTGCCCTCTTTTTAAAATGTAGTAATGGCAAACTTCACAATAAATCAAAGACTGCGTGGTGTTTCATGGCAATTGGCTGCAAATGTCATAACAGATGCAATTCACATCAACCATTATTAGTGCAAGTCTGTAAGTTGGGTTTTCATATGGAATTTGCTGAGCTTTGTCAAGGTGTGGAAAAGAAAAAGAAAAAACTGCCCACAGCTGTATGTACTTCCAAACATTGACACTAGGTCTGCTGAAAATTTAAAAATGTGTGAAGCAATAGGAATCAATGATCAGATAAAACCCAATGATACGTCTCTCTTTGTATTTTTCTTTACTCAGGTGTTACATCATAAATACAGGTTCCACATAGAAATCTTGCACGCTTGACACTCCAAAGTACCATTAATTAGGCACTAAAAGCTCATATTTTCGTAGAAAAAACCCGGCGTTACTATTGTCAACAATTATCATCCTTAAAACTGATAATTCATCCTGAATGACTTTTGGAGTGTAAAGAGTACTGGTGAACACGGTTACCTACAATATAAGCAAAATATAATTTTATTCCAAAAGTTAAATGCTTTCTTAGGCAAGCATCTCTTCCCCTTGATCATATTTTCTACAACCAATATGAATCCAAAAGATGGAATAAGCCGGTAGTGATACACCCCTTAAAAGTCATAAAATATGTTTGGCTTTTCGTTTTCTATCATAAGTATATCGTTTTATGAGCTACAATCTGCTTGTATAAAAATTGACTTAAGCATTATCTCCTGAATCAATTCTTCAAATGCTCCTTTTATGGTTCATGGCTATTTTAAATCCGTTCATTCCACAAAACGTGCAAGTTAGGGTACGTACTCCTTCCAATAATCCTCCATCAATGTGTCGTATTTCCTGACTTGACATGCTTATTTCAAAATACTACAAAACACCAGATGATTAGTTTATTAACCAACTGTCACCGCCATACACTCTTTCACGAATTACTTTCGACTCGCCCGGCACAGAACAACCCACAACCGGCTCGCCAGTCAAATCAACTCGTCTGCTCCCTGGTAGTCAATCGTTTTCAGCGTTGCCAAATTCTGTTTCAAAAATACCAGATATTACCGAAATATTACTTAGCCCATCTGCTAAGTCAATTATGATATATATACTTTTTCGCCTGTAATATTTTAAGAATCCCAAATATGTGCTCCACCGATATAACATTGAAAATTTTCTGTTTATAATTTAACCCTTTATTTATCATTGTCCCTTTTTGGAATGCAAATATTTTATTTATTTACACAAGTAGTGAAATCTTTAGTTTTTGATGTTGTATCTAAAGGTTGAACTGACAGACGTCTGCTAATTGAAAATAGCTTTTCTCTAATTAGCTTATTAGGAAAGGAATTAATTTTGCGTATTTCCAATTTTTGAGCTTGGCTGTACTGTAGTCTACCAGTAACTGGCCGAACTAGCGCTTAGAGACGGAACACCCGAAGTTACCCTATGAAACGACGGAACGAAAAGCGTGCGATTCTGTTAGCAATGTAAACTCTGCATTTGGTCCATGATTTATTTATATTTTTTATTTTGTTGTTTAACGACGTTGTCGACTGCCAAGATCACATCAGCATTGCCGGTGTGCCGGAATTTTGTTCCACAGGAGTTTACCCAGTGGCGGCACCGCGGCCGAGCAGTTAGACCGTTCGTCTATCACCGAGTCGGCCCGGGTTCGATCCCAGGGAACCGCATCTGGTATTTATGGTGGACGAAGCGGCGTCTGGGCGTCTGGCTATTTGAATGTGGAAACAGTCTAACAGATTCATTCGCAGATGCCTTTGAATGTGGATATTTAAAGTAAAATATCAATTATGGGAGGAATCATTGACAGTTAAAGTAGGCGTATTCCCTGTTTTGTTTTCAGTAATTTGTAAAAGTTTTCAGTTCTAAACTTCCAATCATATTGTAGCGTTAGTGGAGGATTAATGCGACATGAGTACAAAAACTCAAAATAAAACAAAAATTTATAAACAAAGTGTAAAGGAAGTAGTCGAGTCTTGTGGTCCTCGCTACTTAGTAATTTCGGGAACTGAGGAAGGAAAAAGTTTCTATCGGTGAGCCCATTTGTAATCCAGAAGGGCCTGGATAAGATAGATGGTCCAGTGAAGTCATGCACTAGATCCCGTAATGGCACGCTCCTAGTTGAAGAGCATTCAGCAGAACAGGCAGCTAAATTACAAAAAGTAAACCTGTTAGCCAGCTATCCAATACGTGTTGACCTTCACAGGACATTGAACTCGTCACGCGGTGTGGTTAATACCCGCGCATTAGACGGACTTAGCGTCGAAGAGATTAAAGAAAACCTAGAAGATCAAGGTGTTACCTGTGTTTATCGGGTTCATCGTAAAGAAAGCGGTGAATTGAAGCCTACTCGTACCCTGTTCCTGACCTTTGATCGGGTAGATCTCCCTCAAAGGATTAAGGCAGGATACGAAGCGATAGAAGTAAAGCCATACATCCCGAACCCGATCAGGTGCTTTAAGTGTAACCATTTTTTACACACAAGCAAACTGTGTAACAGATCAGCTTCCTGCGTCAACTGTGGAGGCGTCGTTCACGGCGCTCCATGTTCATTGCCTCGCAGTTGTGTGAACTGCAGCGGCGAACTTCCAGCTAATTCGCGAGAATGCCCCCGTTTTATAGAGGAAAGGGAAATCCAGGAAATCCGAGTCAAAGGGATGTCCTTCTCAGAAGCTCGGAAGCTGCTGCGCATCCAACAGCCCCTTCCAAACTCCGGTACCTATAGCTCAGCTAGGTCGGGAGAGAAGCGGGAAATCGTTACACAAACCAGCGATCAAACCTGGGCCACAATTTCACAAAAAATTCTCGTAGCAAGAACAGTTCCAAAGCCTTTAACATCTACAGGTAAATCTACATCTCTTACCAAGTCCGTAAAGGAAAAGAACACATCTACAAGGTCACCGTCTAAATTGCCAGTCTACGAAAACGGCAAGAATGAGCCTCTCATTTATGTTGTTTCACCGAAGAAATTCAAGAAAGAGTATGTAAAGTCTGACTTCCTCAAAAAGAAAACGTGTTTGTTTCCATTAAGCCCAAGGGAAAGAAGAGCCAGCGTTCATCCCCTCGAAGATCCTCTTCTGAGGATTCCTCTGGGATGGACACAGACCGGCGGCTTTCATCTTCGCCGGTATCCATGAGCAATCGGTTCGAGGCTCTCGAACCGAAGTTTATTATGCGGAGACGCACCTCCTCGGTAGAGGAGATGCAAGAAGAGCCTGCCTATGCTGGGAGAAACCCAGTGAAAAAGAGGCAGGATAAAGCTGAAAAGAGTGTAAGCCCAAAAGATCAAGGGCTAAATTCACCGCTTTCTTTACGATGAACGCGATAAACACAGGTAACACCTTGGTCTTCTAGGTTTTCTTTAATCTCTTCGACGCTAAGTCCGTCTAATGCGCGGGTATTAACCACACCGTGTGACGAGTTCAATGTCCTGTGAAGGTCAACACGTATTGGATAGCTGGCTAACAGGTTTGCTTTTTGTAATTTAGCTGCCTGTTCTGCTGAATGCGCTTCAACTAGGAGCGTGCCATTACGGGATCTAGTGCATGACTTCACTGGACCAGCTATCTTATCCAGGCTCTTCTGGATTACAATTTCGGCAATTCTCCATTTATTAATGAGTGAGTTACAGTGAACACCCGCTTCATACCAATGGAATGGAAACTCCGAAATGCTTTTTGGCATACCTGCATTCTATGAGACCCACACATTATAAAATAACGAAAACTGGAGGAACGCTTATTTGGTTCATCCCCGTTTGATTTCCGGGACCTGCTTAGCTTGACATCACATGCCTCAATAAGGCCCATTAAGTATAAATCTTGAGTATCTTTGTTCGGAAGGTCATGAAATTTTACAAGGATGTCAATTTTGTCATTGTCAGCGATTCTCTGGAAACAGGCTTTACGGCACCTACAACTAAAACAATTTTGATTAATTTTGCATATTTAAGCGTGTTCTACTACTAAAAAATAATTGACGCACTTTACATTTGGGACTCGTAAAAATACACTAGAAATAAGGCTCATTATCATTATTGTAGCAGTAAACATTTGTACTGACCTGCAATCTTCTTCCGTTTTCTTTTCTGCAATTTGTTTGTCACTATAGCTGGTAAAAGCTAGACCTTTAGCTATGGCATGCTTTATTACATTTTTCTTGTGTGTGGAATCATTTCCTTTTCTTTTGGGCGATATGATAAAGCACTGACTTCAACATGGCACTCAAATAACAACTAACGCACAACAAACCATGCCATAAGAATGCGCGGGAATAACTTACCACTGTAGCTAACATACGGTCACAGCGCGCACGGGGCTGAAAGGTAGTAAGTCAATGACTTCATGCTTTTCTCCTCCGCTCACATTACGCACAACAGCATTTTACCATACAAGGGGAAGGCTGACTTGATGCTTTTCAGTGCCGTTTGATGCGGTTTGACTAGTTAGTTCAGAATGTGCAATAAAAAAAGTGTACATTTTGACCTTTCAGCTCCGGCCGATTCAAATGTTTCGAAAACATTTTGCCAAAACTGGAACCAAACAGTGTAATAGTCATGGACAACTCTCCTTACCATAACGTTAAAGCCGAACGTCTACCAAATAGATCGTGGGTAAAAAATGACATCATTGCCTGGATGTAGCACCTCGGTATGAGTATCACCCGGCATTTTTTTTTTTTTTTTTTTTTGGTGGTGGGGAAAAACGCTACTTACGCCCTAACCGCATGCATGCATGCGAGTGTAAGACTCCTACCCTGGCTTCGAACCCGGGCAGCCTACTCACTAAAAAACCCCACCGGAAGTCTTGAGGTCAAGGCCTCTATGCTGCAGTACCGCATAAAGCACCTGCGCATTCTGTGGTGAGAGATGGAAGCTGCCTGCCAGTGGCAGTAACAGCGAGTATTACTGATGTGCCGGAGGGCAAACATGACATAAGCCCTGAGTGCCCCCTGGTAGTAAATAATGGTGATGTGTATGATAGTTGATGGTGTTCTTTTTGTGTTTCAGCCATTTGGCATCGTTAGGTGTAGATGGATGTGAGGGATGAGTGAATGAGCATGTTTTGTTTTTAAAGTCCACCCGAAGGTTTCGTTTCTTGTCCTTAGCGTAATTTTTTTATTATTATTATTATTATTATTATTATTATTATTATTATTATTATTATTATTATTATTATTATTATTATTATTATTATTATTATTATTATTATTATTATTATTATTATTATTATTATTATTATTATTATTATTATTATTATTATTATTATTATTATTATTATTATTATTATTATTATTATTATTATTATTATTATTATTATTATTATTATTATTATTATTATTATTATTATTATTATTATTATTATTATTATTATTATTATTATTATTATTATTATTATTATTATTATTATTAATTATTATTATTATTATTATTATTATTATTATTATTATTAATTATTATTATTATTATTATTATTATTATTATTATTATTATTATTATTATTATTATTATTATTATTATTATTATTATTATTATTATTATTATTATTATTATTATTATTATTATTATTATTATTATTATTATTATTATTATTTTTATATATATATTTTTTTTAAATTTATATTGGGTCCTATAATCTATGCTAGTAGTATTTTAAGAAATGCTTATAAAACTAGGTGCAGTTATGGTGATATTTATAAGATTTACAACTTGTAGAGATAACTTCTACTGTGTCATTTAATCTTAGTTACTAAGGTGTGATTAAGCCGGAGGCTTCGTCATTAATCGTGTACCTGATCTTGCTTGGTCGTATAAGTGCACACATGGCGGGCTGTCTGCCTGAAGTGCAGGAGCGAGCCTGTGCCACTACCGGGGAGGCCCTCGTCTCCCGGGGTCCGCCTTGGCTAGGTAGCACAAGGACTTGTGAGGGCATGAGTGTAAGTGTATGTTTTTATAGTGTTGTGTGTTTGTTGTGTGCTTCCCTTCATCCCCTAACCAGTAATTTCATGGTACTAAATTATTCAGGTATTCCTGTATGTTGAGTTCAGGTTCGCCTATGCTTATAGTGCGATCGAACAATGATAGAGGGCGGAGGTGTTTGTCGCGAGTCATATCATACTCCCCGAGCATTCGTATTTGCTCGTTGTGGTTCTTATTCTTTTTGGCGTATAGGTTGCATGCCAGGTGTTTAATAAACTGCTCGATTGTGAGCATTTTTAGCTCTTCATGTAACTGGTACGTCGGAGCCTCTGGCGGTAGTTTAGCAATAATTCGCAGTATTCTATTTTGCATCGTTTGTAGGCGTTTTATGTGCATTTTTGCCGCATATCCCCATACCGGGGCGGCGTAAGTTAAGATGGGTCGGATCAGCGTCTTATAGAGCGTAAGTCCCATGCGTAGCTTAAGGCTGCTGTTAAGATTTATCAGCGGGTACAGTCTGTTGAGTTGGCCATTGGCCTTTGCTCTGGCTGAGTTAATATGCTCTCTCCATGTGAGAGATTCGTCCATCTTAACCCCTAGGTACGTGACGGATGTCTCCCACCCGATAGGTTCCTGATTTAGGGTGAGGGGTGGGAGGGCTCGCCTCCTTTGCCTGTGCAATTTTCGCCTGGTAAAAATGATTGCTTGGCTTTTTCTTGCATTTAGTTTTAACCGCCATTTCGTGAACCAGGGCTCCAATGTGTTTAGAGCATTCTGGAGCCGCAGGTGTATGATGCGTGGCTGAGTAGATTGCGTGGCCAGTGCCGTGTCGTCCGCGTATATGTATTTATCTACTCGTACTAGTGGTGGTAGATCATTGATATATATATTAAATAGTGTAGGCCCGAGTAAACTTCCTTGTGGGACTCCCGCGTTTATGGGGTGCAATGAGGATTCGGTATTCTCAATTGAGATTCTGAAACTCCTTCCACTGAGGTAATCTTTTATTAGGGCGACCATTGAATCTTGTACCCCTATGTGAATGAGTTTGTGGAGTAATCCTGCATGCCACACTTTATCGAAAGCGCGTTCTATGTCCAATAGGACCACGCCTGTCGATCGTTTAGTGTTAAATCCCCTGGTGATACTTTCGGTGAGCCTAAGTATCTGTAGGGTTGTAGAGTGATTGGTCCTGAAGCCGTACTGGTCGTCAGTTATCACGTTGTTTTTGATAAGGAATGAGTTAAGGCGTTTAAGTATTATTTTCTCTAGCAGTTTACTTAGTGTGCTTAAGAGGCTAATTGGCCTGTGATTAGTAGGAATGGACCTATCTTTATGTTGCTTAGGAAACATAAGGATTCGTGCTTCCTTCCAGCGCTTTGGGAATTTTCCGTGTTCCAGCGCGTAGTTGAATATATCCCGGCACATTACTGTTTCGGGCTATGTTTGTCACCGGCCACAGTGTTTTCTTGAGGGTCAGTACTTGGTCCAGAATCACTATAGTTGCTGTTGTGAATGTGTCGGACGTCAAACCCGGGAGTACAGGCACCAGCACAGACACAAACACAGACACCGGCTCAGACACAGACGCAGACACAAACCCAAACTAATGGGAGGAAGCCGGACCACCCGCCAACCGGGGAGCTCCCACTGCAAACCCTGGCACGAGCACAGAGACCAGTGCGCTTCCTCCCAAGACGGCGGTAAAAGCTCCCAACAGCTCGAACCGCGACGCCGTCAGGCCACCTCCCAAAACCAGACAAGCCCAGGACCACTCCCGCGACAGTCACTACCCCACACGTCTCTACGTTAATAGCCCAGAATGGTTCCACAACTTAGAGATGTGTTACATGGCCCTGGACAGACTACAAATCAAGCCTGACGAGACTATGGACACACTCCAGGTCTACTACAACTTCTTCCAACGACTTCTTGACGTGACACATAATGGACGTTAATCCCACGACTAATTTAATGACCTGGAATACACATGGACTGAGACAAAGAAAACATGAACTCCTTGACTTTCTAGACAAACATGACATACCAATAGTCCTGCTTACAGAAACTCACCTAAGCCCTCGTGATAGACTTAACTTACCCGGATATTATCTTTATAGAAACGACAGAGATAGGCGTGCGGCGGCGGCACAGCCATAGCTGTCCGCAGAGACACAGCCCATCATGAAATACCAGTTCCACCCTTGCACAGACTTGAGGCAACAGCAATAGCTACCACAATTAACAACAACCACATAATCATCGTCTCAGCGTACAACCCACCAGGCGATATAGTCACAGCAGACATTAACTCGCTCCTGCAGTTAAACCCAAGTGTTATAATAGAAGGCGATTTAAATGCCAAACACCCACTATGGAATTCAACCAACATGAACGCGGCGGGCCAAACCCTATTACGCCATGAAAACAGATCCGATTACATAATACACGCACCCACAGAACCGACATACGTCCCGTTTCAGGCAAACCAAACGCCTGATATTCTAGACATAGTAATAGAAAGGCAAGCCGTCGCCCGCGTCTCGCTCAAAGTTTATAACGAGCTATCGTCAGACCATCTACCGGTCCTTATCAAACTTGAAGGCCCTCTCCGGAGTGTGCCACCCAGACCAAGGCGAAATTATAACAAAGCTAACTGGGACACCTTCTCAGAAACCGTGGTTGCCCAAATGTCGGACATTAAAGTTGACTCAATTGAGGATATAGATGCTGCTACCGAAAAGGTGGAAAAAGCAATACAGTATGCCACAATGGTGGCAGTTTCACTACAGCGGCAAAAGAAAACAAACGTACGCCTGCCAAAAGACATACAACGTCTTACTAAACAAAGAAATAGAACCAGGCGACAATGGCAGCAGCACCGACATCCGACACTTCAGAACCAACTCAAAACACTGAACCAACAACTTCGCGAGCGGACATCCACTGTTATATCCACCCAGTGGAACGATACATTACAGTCACTAAATCCGGGCACCAACACAGTATGGAGAATGCCCGCCCCGGTAGCGTGATGGCTAGCGTGTCTGCCTCACGTTCAAGATGTCGCGAGTTCGAATCTCGCTTAGGGTAAGTTATCCGGGTAAGGTTTTTTTCCGAGGTTTTCCCTACCCTGAGAAGACGAATGTCGGGTAACTTAAAAGCTCCATGGACCTCGGGCTCATTTGAGCATCATTTCACCCATTTCATTTCATTCATTCGTCCGATATGACATAATGTTGGAGGACGTTAATGCAAAAAAAAAAAAAAAAAAAAAAAAAAAAAAAAAAAAAAACAGTATGGAGAATAGCAAAATATCTCACCCGGTTAACATATCGCAACCACGGATGAAGAGAAAGCAGAAACACTTGCAGATGCACTAGAAAATACGCTCAAACCAAACATAACGCCATCATTGCCAGTATTTGTAAACGAAACTGAGACCGTAGTTCAAAACATACATGAAAGGCAAACGCACGACAGAATTAGAAAAACACATGCCTGCGAAATCAAATGGATCATCAGACATCTACTGAAAAGAAAAACACCAGGGCCAGACAAAATCCCGAACATTGCGCTGCAACACTTATCGGCCAGCGCACTCGAAATACTAACGAAACTATTCAACCTCTGCCTTTTGCACGGCTGCTTCCCAAACAGGTGGAAAACAGCAAATGTGCTACACTTCCCGAAGAAAGGCAAAAATAACGCGGACCCACAAAACTACAGGCCTATTAGCCTGCTTAACACGATGAGCAAAATTCTTGAAAAAGTAATACTAAAACGTCTAAATGCATATATTATAAAACATAACATTTTAATTCCAGAACAATTTGGCTTCCGGGCCAACCACTCAACCACACTGCAACTCCTGCGTGCCACCGAATACATTACGAAAGGCTTCAATTTCAATAAGTCAACGGGAGCCGTTCTACTTGACATAGAACGTGCTTTCGACCGCGTGTGGCATGCAGGACTGATACGAAAAATGATAAACACTAAATTCCCGGACACAATGACTAAACTAACAGCGAACTATTTGCGCGGGCGATCTTTCTCCTCGCTAGCGAACGATGCAAAGTCCACACCCCACCCAATACTGGCGGGTGTCCCTCAGGGTAGTATATTCGGGCCGCTTTTATTTAATATCTATATAAACGACATATCAAAAAGCGCGAACACAACATATCTCCTGTATGCCGACGATACGACGATTATGACTCAATCAGGTAAACCTGCATTCGTACGCAGAAACCTCCAGACATCACTGGATCAACTGGAGCCCTGGCTCGCCCAATGGCGAATAAAAGTCAATGCCACCAAGAGTAAAGCTATAATGTTCACAAAACGTAGAAAACACTACCACCCGAGGCATGGGCTGCAACCGCTAAAACTTTTTAACAATGACATCACCTGGACCAATAAAGTAACGTACTTAGGTCTAGTGATGGATCCGGGTCTCACCTGGCACCCTCACATAGAGGAAGTGCGCAGAAAAGCCTATGCTCAATTGAGCAAGCTGTATCCCTTAATCAACTACAGTAACGCACTACAGCTCGACATGGGCCTAACACTTTATAAAACGCTTATACGGCCCATACTGACGTACGCGGCGCCGGTCTGGGGCTACGCGGCAAAAACACATATCAAAAGAATTCAACAACTACAAAATAAGATACTATGTATAGTAGCAAAAGTCCCATACTTAGCACCATCCAAAAAACTGCACGAAGACCTACACATGCACACGATAGAACAATTTATTAAGAAACTAGCTTTCGACTTATACAATAAAATCCCATCACACCACAATACACTCATCACTACACTTGGACAATACGAAACAACCATCGACAAACACATGAGACCACTATCCCTTTTTGACAGAAACTTAACCAACCCAGACATAGACGACGCCATAAACGATTACCTTGACAACCTCATACATTAACCTAATCCACTGACTTTGCCTTTATGTTACAGACATACCACGTGACGTCCATCTCCCACAGTGCCCTCCAAGACCTTGCGCTACCTAGCCAAGGCGGTCCCAGGGGAGAGGGCCCCTTCGGGAGTGGCACAGGCTCGCACCTGCACTTCAGGCAGACTGCCCGCCAAGTGTGCACTCCAGATGACCAGGCGACACCAGGAAACGCAAAAAAAAAAAAAAAAAAAAAAAAAAAAAAAAAACGCGGCACCCATCGAGGATGCCAAACACTGACACGGCTCCCAATGTGACGCCAAGCACACACGAGGCTCCCATTAGGGACGCCTAACATAGAATAAGTAAAACCACTATAAAGTTTGTTATCAATGTCACCTCCAACTCCCCAGGCTGTAACCAGGACTTGATCATGACTGCAGCCCGGGATTTCATCGTTGACGCGCTCGCATGCACTGCATGCCAGCATGAAACTTTACGTCACTGACCGGGGTGCAAATGCGGGACCCGACTATCATACCCACAATCATTCATCAAATTCTCCCCTGCAAGACAGGGCATTTCTTCTGTAATTACCAGCTGTTACTGCCCCCGGCAGGCAGCTCTCATCCATCACCATTGAACGCGCAGAAGCCCTAATACAGCTCTGCAATGAAATGTCTTCCGGTGGGGTTTTTTAGTGAGTAGGCTGCCCGGGTTCGAAGCCAGGGTAGGAGTCTTACACTCGCATGCACGCATGTGGTTAGGGCGTAAGTAGCCTTTTCCCCAAACACACACAAAAAAAAAAAAAGTGAATGTGTTTCATGGCTATTGTCCAGGCAGGGCTTAGCTGAAGTCCGCGATCCCTGTTGTAATTGTTTGGATGTAGTTTGATTTGGATGGCTTCCTTAATGACCCTGTCCCAGTATTTATCCGTATGATCCAGAACTTTGATGTCTTCAGTAAAAATTATACTATAATGCAATTCATGGCCTTTTTTGTTAAAGGAAAATGTAAAAGGCAACATGAAAAACATTTTTATGGTTGGCATGCTTTTATGGTTGATATGCTTAAGTGCAACAAACATTTGAGGAAAGAAAAGCAAGAAAAGGAAAAATGGAAGAAAAGGAAGAAAGTGGAGCAAATGTCATTATTTCCCAAGAGGTTATAAGCTTTTAAACCTTAATCTCCTGGCTGAGTTATATAAAAATATTTGAATAAGTGAAAATAAAAGATCACTATTTTGAGGTTAATAGAGATTTGTTGAGAGATAAGAGTATTTTCAACGGAGGATTCGGTTCAATCCCCGGTACCAGCATGGGAATTTTCCCACGGGGTGCACTCAGCCTTGTTAGCTCCCGGGGGGACCAATTGGGGAGCTACTTGATGGAGAAGTAGCAGCCTCAAGTCGCATAACTGGCTGGGAGAGCTCAGGGCACGGACCACGTCCTATCCTCCAGTACTGCACCCCACCAATGATGCCTGTAGTAAGCAGAGGTGGGGGACGCAGCGGCTGGGCAGCAAGCCTTGGCTCTTCATGGGCTGTTGAGCTAGAGGTTTAGGTTTATGAGTATTTTCATTCCTGAACTAGTAGAAATCAAGCAGAAAAATAAAATGTAGTCTGCCTATAAAAGCTGTTAACTCTTAAGCTCAAATATTTGGAGTTTGTCAAACAGTTCTGCAATGTATTTGGTGTCCTAACAACAGCATAGATGTTGAAAGACTCTCAGTAAATATGTTTCAATTATGCACAGGGGTAGTTTCTTGGTTAGTGCCTCCTTGCCATGGCACTACCTTAAACATGTGGAAGAAATATGTGTTTTATACTGTTTGTATACTCCAAATGCAGTCAGGCTTACTATTCTTTAACATACAATGAAATGTCTTGCCTAACAGAAAACTATACAAGCTGAAGGAAACAACTATAATTTGTAAGTCTGCAACACTATTAGTATGGTATTATTCTATGGATACATGCCACTCAAACCTGGTTCAGATTTACAGTATTCTGGACATTAAGTTTGCGCTCTAGTGGGGTTTGAAGGAGCAAGGGAATGCCTTAGATTGTGTCAGTATCTGTCACAGCCATCATTGGCAGCACATACAATCACAAATACCTACATTATCACACACCTAACGCAAAGTATGCTCCATTGGTAAGTGAGAAATAAGATGTTTATCAATACTTTGCAGTGTAAACAGTGGAAAATTGTGTTTTGTTATATCACATTCATTATTAATTTCCCATTGTTTATGTTTAAAATTAAATTAATTGTTGTTTTCTGATAATTCTACCTACATTATAACTTATAACGTTTACTCCAACACATCAGAAAATTTAAGGAGAGGTCTGCTAGGAAAACTAAAAAGTGTTGAGCACTCCAGTGCTGCAATTTAATATTTTTTTTTTATTTAACTAACATGAATAAAATAAGTCTTTTACTAAGAAGTCTATTTTCTACATTATCATAGAAGACAAGGTGAAAATGAAATACATAGGGAGACCTGCTCACACAAATGTACAACAAAAAAGTGAAGGTTAACCGCATTGGATTAAACAGGACATTTACATGGAAAATAAATGGTGCTGTGGATGTGAAGTCAAAATGCTTTATCCTGCTTTCTATGAATTTTGCTAGGTGGTAATAACCACTTTTAGTGGATTTAGTTCAAGCATGTGGAAACATTAAGATCATACCTAAGTTGGTAGTTGCTTGGTAATCTACGTATTTGTAGATTTTGCGGTAGCTTGATGTTTACTTGAGAAAACCAATGGCTAAGCTTCCGAGTCTGATGGACATGATTATTTTTGCATTGTCATTGTAGGTGGTACTTAGTGCCAGTCAATGTGCAGTGAAAAAGCCATTTCTTCAGATAGTGATGTACACATAGGTGAGCATCATTTGAACCATTTCTTTTATCTGCCATCAGATATTCCCTATCCAGTAGCTAAAGAATGTTAATCATCATAAAAAAATTGGTCAACTACTGCTGGCACTACCAGAGCATCCATACTTCAGCCAATGATCATATGAGACAGTAGAGTACAAATGAACAGCACTAAATGTTGAGGTAGGTTCTATGATTACATTCAAGTCTTGGATTCATGAGCTTACATTATCTGACTTGTAGTATTTTTCTTTTACTGTTCTAGGCTTGCATCTATACAAACTTCTGTTTTTTGTGTTAAGCTTGAACTGTATTAATTTGTTATTCCCTCTGTGCTGCTTAATATATATATTGCAATTCAAAGTAAATGAACGTTTTACTTTATGCATTTTATCTCATTACTAAACCCCTGAAAATGTGATTTTGATTTCAAATTAATGTTATTTCAAAAAAGAGTACCTATTTAGCAACATTAATTCCAATTGTAAGCTTTTCTTCAAAAGTTACAAAATACTAAATTGTAAATGTTTAAATGCTACAAAATGTTATATATATACAAATCAATTTGCTAAACTTCTGACTTCAAAATGCTGAAAATCACCACCCATAAGAATAAAATATAGAATAAACATAGACTTCTGCTCTGTGTAGTGGTTATTTTTAATTAATGTCATCTAATATTTCACATTAATGCAATCATTATGCTTACAGCCATGAAGAAGTTATTTTGAACAATAACCAACAGTTAACAATGGAATAATATATTGCAAATCTGTATGAATGACACAAGTAAGGTGCTAAAGTAAAAGAAATTGAGCTTGGGAATCACACTCCAATTGGTCTGATTTTCCACCCACAAGAGAAGTGATGGTAGTGGTTTTAATCCCTCAGCTACCCTATTAATTTAACACTTTCTTCCTATACAGTATTAAACAGTTTATATTTAATATACGAGGGCCGTTACAAAAGTTTTGAGATGTGAGAAAATTAAAATTGATCCACTCAAATTGGATGCAGTGATTAAAGTGGTGTTAGGTAATGATTCTTCCACTCCAGGAATTCCAGCAGCACAAATATGAACAACACCCAGTGCGAATGTAGTCAGTTCCTGCAATGGAGCTTGCAAGAGAGCATTTTTGCTCAACGATTTCCTACGCCTTTAAAAGTGGGTTAAACCAGTGCTAAGGTCTTGAATGTCTTCCACAGGCTTTTGGGGATATTGCTCCCCCCAATGCCACAGTTTTCTGACTGTTTCAGGAATTTAAAAGGGGCCGAACATCTTTGAAAGATGAGGAGAGAAGCTTGTGTCCAGCATCAGCAGTGACTGAGGAAAACATTGTAGCATTGAGAAAAATGGTTCACGAAAATAATCACATAACATTTAAAGAAATTGAAGCAGCATTGCAGATTGGATTGCCAGCAGTTTTGAAAATCTGCCATGAATTCTTTTGTGTGAGGAGGGTCACATCCCAATGGGTGCCTCACAATTTGACAGAACAAAAACACACCCATGTTGAATAGTGTGAGAAAATACTGAGAAGATTCAAAGGAAGGGCCTCCAGATGGGTTTCCGACATCGTCACAGATGACAAAACCTGGATTTATTTGTTTGATCTGAAGACCAAGCGGCAATCAGTGGCGTGGATCTTTTCTGATAACAATCCATCGACAAAAGTGAAGTGTTGCCAAAGTGTCTACAAGAAAATGATGGTCTCATTTTTCCTAAAGGGTGGTCTTGTGGCAACCATTTCTCTGGAGGAGCAAAGCATGGTTACTGCTAATTAGTACACTACAGTTTGCTTGCCAAAAGTTTTTTCCAAGCTTCAAGAACAGTGGCCACACATGGGACTGCAAGGGATAGTTCCTCTATCACGAAATTCATCTGCACACACAGCCAACATCACTTCAGTTCCTGGAGTCTATAGAGGCCAAACTTATGATTCATTCACCATATGGTCCCAACCTGGCCCCATGTGACTTTTTTCTGTTTCCGGTGCATACCTGGAAAGAGCAGAAATGCTCTCTTCTAAGCTCCTGGCTAGGCTGATTTAATTTTCATAGCCCTCTTAGAACCAAGCTTGAATTACACTAATCCATAAAGAGGTGCATTTACGTTCTTGAAAGTTAAGAGGTTTTTATTTACAGATACAGTAAGATATACCACTGTTCTTATCTTCCAGATCGTCTGCTGTACACTGCTTGATCTAGAGGGTGCTCTTCCAGATTCTGAATATGCAGAAGTAATTACTTCAATGTTGTTGTTTTCTAGTGCCTTGCATCTGGCAATGAAGCCATTAGCATTCGTGCTTTCCAATACTTTTGAACTGTAGTTTCTTCTGATCTTAATGCTTCACAGGTCTTCAAGTGTTCTTCATTCATTTCTGCTGGATCGTTACACAGGACACATATTGGTGAGGCTGAGATACCTATTCTGTAGAGATGACTTGCCAAGCAGTCATGATTTGTCAATAGTCGGAAGGCTGCAACAGCTGTTTTCCTTGGTCTCTGGGGGATTATATCTGGATTGGAAAGCAGTGTAATCCATTTTTTATCTTTGGCATTTGTTTCTATTTCTTGTAGGTATGAATGACAAAAATTTTTAATGATCAAGCGTTTTATTGAGGAATATGAGAAATTGAATTTAGAATTTTGTTTTATTGTTGTGCCTTTCTTTGCAAGTGAGTCTGCAGCTTCGTTCCCCATGACTCCACAGTGTGCTGGAATCCATTGGAGATGAACAGTCTTATTAACTTTTTGGAGTTGTGTTAACATTTTGTAGCATTCTCTAATTTTTGTTGACTTCTTTGTAGTATTTGAACATATTCCCTGAATTGCAGCTTTAGAATCTGAAAGAATTACTGCCTTGTTAAATTTATTTAAGGGAAGATTTAATAATTGTCGGAGAGCAATGTATATAGCCTCTATTTCTCCATCATAATTTGTTGTGTCTCTGCCAACAGAATGATAAAAGGAAAAATGTGAACATGTAACTCCAGCTCCAGTAAGGTTTTCCTTCGAGGATCCATCAGTATATATGTGCAGCCATTCTTCTGTGGGATACCTAGTATTGATTGTTTCCAGAGCTAGAAGTTTTTGGATTTCTTTTGGTGTGTCTGATTTACTTATTTCCTCTATTAATTCCAAATTGAAGGTAGGTTGCAATAATTCCAATGGATTTTCTCTAATAAGTAGATTTTCTCTGGTGTTAGGAATGTTCAATTTGGATTTAATCTGTGTTACCTTTTCTAGGAAACTACTATGAGTTTTAAGGATTGAAGGGGGGAGGTTCTCTTCTGTCCTCCCGGCTAGGTCCGATGGACCCGTTGACCAACGATAGGTGTGGTCCCCCTTGCAAAATGGGGGTTTAAGTCGGGTGATGTAACTGCCACATTGTAAAACTGGTGCCCGTTAAGAAAACAGTTACATGAAAGCCACATACATGAATATGAGTCCTAAAGATAAACATTACTTCAATGTAAGTTTCATATAATTAATATGCAAATTGATGAATAATTTTAAACAGTGGATTTATCTGGAAATTGTAGTATGAGTATATTCTAAAGCTAACAATAGTAAGTAACAGAAATGGATAACATAATCAAGTAACTGTTCTAACACTATTTTATTAGGTACTGAAAACTTAGAACATATTTTGAGGGCTATTGCAATCATTCTTAGCCATAGACCAACTGTGAGGATAATAACTGCTTCCTGTTTGAGTTTGGAGATATCTGTTAGACTGACGATTTGATTAAGTTTAATTAATGAGGAGATATAGAAATTCATTTGGTGTATTATAGCTTCTAGGTTTTGCTCCTAAATTTTCTGTAATTAAGTGGTTCAGTGTTACCAAAGTTGCTTCATGTTTATTCAGTATGATAGGTACAGTGTTGGACAATGTTCAACAGTATTAGGTAGTAGCAAATACTAGAAGAGAAAAGGTAAACCTTTTGACAAAAGGATGTTCTTCATACAAAAGTATAGCAATGTTCCTATTTAAAAGATAAATAAAAGAATTCTTTAAGGATATTTCAGTGAGAGAAGGCTGTCTAAACGTTAAAGAGAATCTGAGGTTTCAACACATTTCCATTAGTATCTAAAGGGAAGTAGAGGTGCTGGAATGTAGGTATGAAATAACCTGTAGATACCTGTATTTATGCAGTGAGTCAAAATGATTTATGTTATTTTTTTAGCTAAAATAAAACTATAAGCTATTACATATGAATGTTGTGATATTTCTCCTTGTAAGTTACATGCTCTGATGAATTAAACTGTAATGCATAACGAGTGATAGAGAAATGGGAAAATATTCAGTACACAATATCTGTAATACATATATAAAATCAGTCTACGCTGAAGGTGAACAGTGCTAAAATAATCTTACAATGATAATTTGAAATCTAAGTGTTTATGTAACAATAATAACATAAACATAATAGAAAATTAATTTATTGAGTATATACAAATGTGCATAATTGCTCATCTTTATGAATATAACTTGCATACTAAAAAAAATTATGCAAAATAAGCATTCATTCCTACAAACCAATTGTCAACATGTATTTTCATCAATAACACAGTGCATTCCACAAAAACTGAGTCATATTATTTTTACATTGGTACCTATCTTAATCTAAACACAGCTATACATAAAAAAAGAGAAAGAGAAAATGAACACTTGGTTTACAGAGACTCATTTACCATCACACACTCTTCAGAATCATTTCACAACCACAGTTCACAGGAAATCATATCTATACAAGCATAAAGTTCACACAAAGTTCACATTTACACAATGAAGCTCACATAAGTTTTCAGGACCATATGCTAAATACTCTACATCTTCATTGGGTTCTCTCATCAACAGTATATTTGGCACAAACACTATTTAAAGCAGCAAAAACACCATACTCATTAAAATAATCTGAAGCCAACAATTATATTGATTTTAGTGCTACACAAACATTAATAATACATTGTGCTGCATTTTCAAACTTTTATATACAATATTTATACCAAGACATGCCCTTTATGTGTCTTTATTAACACTAAATATATTAATTTAATTTGGTGTGTTTTTTACAAATGTATCTTACTGCCCAAAATATATATACATTTATAAAGCCAATCAATGATAATTGTTGTTCTAATGCACACAAACCATGTGTAGGTGAACCTTGATAATTGTAAATTTAATAAGCATTTTGGAACAGGCCCAATCCCATGAAGTGATCTATGATTGGAATCCAAATTCAAAACTCATTTTTTGAAATTAACAAAGGCAGCTTCTGAACCAGCAACATTTCCTCCATATGTGCCTGAGGAACAACCCCAGACAAATACATAATCAACTACCAAAATTTCTTCCTCTTGTACTAATACCAGAGGGCATGTGGTCTGCCTTAGAGTCAACTTCTGGTGAAAATCTGGAAGTGGAGGGAACCCTCGTTGGTGCCTATGTAACCAAAGATGTGATTGCAGAAGCCCATACCAGGTGGAGAACCTATACTGCTAACCACCAGTGAGAGGTGCAAGCCCAGCACAAGTATATGAGGAACTTACGAAGTATTGCCCAAAAAGATGTCCAGAGATTCTGCAATATATGATAGTGGCATTGGCGCGCTGAGCTGTGCCACGGAGGAAACCACAAAGTACCAAATACTGCCCTTAGCAGCACCACATATTATGAAAAATATGCCAAGGTGCAGTATTGCAGAACAAGTTTCAGGGAGAAAAATACAAGTTCAATGCACAGATTTTTGAAAGCTACAGCCAAATCTCATTACCAGGCTCATGAACCAGCCTGCACAACACCATGTTCACCATCAGGATCATCCATAGGGAATGAAATGGAAAGAGATCACTTAATGGAATTTCACAACAGCAAGCCGGAAATGGACATTTTCCTCTTATTAAGATTCCTAACTGACTCTCATGTGGTGCAAAATTTTAGTATGAGTGAAAAAGAAGATTAGCAAAAGCTAGAGATCATTTTGCTCTCCTATAATTGCTCCACTCTTAGATCCGCATTTGATATAAACACAACAACTAACCCGCGGTATGCCAAAACCAAAGCACACCATAAAATATAGTACCTTAAATATCGGTGACTATCTGTGAGTTTCCAAGATGTATGATAACTCTGGTAAAGACTACTTCAATGTAACACGATAGCAGCAATATTCCTAAAACTCCTGAGTAAATATCATTCCGTTGCAACAACACCAGACATGAGTCCATGTGATACTTCTTTTGTCTTGGTCACAGGCGATAACATCAGCTTATCGTGGAGGGATACAAGGTGCGGATCTAAGGCTGGATGGAGTATAGATATAAGAGAACATGCACTATCAAGGAAGTTGGTGGATTTGTAAAATCTGGAATGCTGGTGGCAATAATGGGAAGTAGTGGTGGTGGTATGAAAACCACTGTATTAGCAACATTAAGCCAAAGATTAAAAGGTAATTCTATTTGTCTCTATATAAGTTGTCTTTTATGAACAGCACAGGTGATCAAATATTTTTGATACTTCTGCATGAAACTCTTAGTCATACGTTCTTGGCCTTATGTAGAAGCAATGGGTGAAGTAAGAGCATCTGGCATGAATATCTGGATTTGTGTCACAGCAAGACCTGGTCATTAGCAGTCTTACCCTATATAGAACATAAGTTTATGTCATACTTGATGTTGGACAGAAACCTAAGGAATAATGAGAGAAGTTATCATATACTGCTCTGGTTTCTGAACTGGGCTTCACACATTGCCTTTATGCATGTTTATCCAAACTTTCAGCAGGTGAATGCAAGAGGTTATCACTTTCTCTATTAACAAATGTCCGGTTTCTTTGAGCAATTCAGTCATATCATGCTACTGGCAGGAGGATGTGTTACTTTTCAAAGAGATGTTCTGGTTGCAAAATAAAGACACTCTGATGTTAGCAAAGAACAACCTGACACATATGTCAGTCTATGATGCACAAATAAAAGAGAGAGCAGAGAAAGCAAAGGATATAGACAAAGGATTCTCCCTGATTCCAGTTATGAATACAGAAGAATGACAGAAACCATACTTCTCCCTGCAACACATACACATAAGGACTGCTGCACACAGATTCCACTACAGCATGTGTAATCACGGTCATATTGATGCTCTTGCATGTTATGTGCTCAAAGATCTGAAAGTACTGTATTTTTCACTGTATAGCAGGAACAAAATCTCTGAAGTTTTATGCAAATGATGATAATTTTTCATGATTGATATCTTACAAATTTCTATACACAGTATGTTTAATAAATTCATATTAATACTAACCTCCAGCTCGTAATTAATTGATTCCTGGTTCATTTATGCTGCACTGCTTGAGTACTTTCAGTGTAGCAGTGGTGATTCCCAGCTAGCAACAACTGAGATTTGTGCATGTTGAATATGAAAAGGTCCATGGCAGCTTGATTTCATTTGTGGAGGTAAGTGCTGATAGAACAGCAAATTGTTTGTTCCAGCATGTTTCCAATATATTGAATGAATTCAATTTAAAAGATAAACTTATTGCTTACACATATGATGGTGCAGAAGTCATGGCAATAAAGTGAAAATAATTTGTTAATGATGCTGTCAATTGCCAGAATCATATCAATGCTGCCTGTCTACCAGAATTTTGTCCCAAAGAAATTCTTTTACATGCGAGCAAGTATACTAACATGGAGCTGTCACTTTTAAGCACACTTAAAAACCATTGGTTTGGGCCAGATTTGAACCCATGACCTTGAGATCAGTAGGTCAGCATCTAAGCAATGAGCCACCAGACCAACTACAGCAGTTATGGCAGATGAGGTTAGTGTCCTTAAGGCTAAAGTACAAGAAATCTGTCCAAAGGCCATATTTGTGCATGGATTGATTCTCAAAGTTTTCAAAACAAATGTTTGCACTCCCTGCATTCAGTTCCAAAAGAATGCCTAAAATTGTACAACACGTTTGAACTTCTCACAGAGAACTTTTAGTTAATTACTTGACACATCACTTACTTGTCATAAAAATTGACTCAGTAATTAACTAAATTTGGTGTACATCACTGTCACAAAGTCCAACATATACAATTAAAGTATAACATTTGGTTGATTTTTTTCCCCACAGCATTTTCCACTAATACAAACAGTTGGGATAGTAAAGATCTGGCTCTTGCCTGAGGTTTCCTTTTATTTTTAACTGACACTGAAAATGTTATTCTGCGTCATACATGTTCTAAAATATATGCATATGCTGACACCCTTTTTGAGATCCTTCAAAGCAGCTGAATATTATGTACTGTATTGAGAAGATTAAAGAAACTAAAGATACTATTCTGACCTACAGAAATTATTTTGAGGAAATGTAGGTACATGTCAACAAAGCCAACGAAGGATATGAGGAGACAGCACAAAAGTAAGAACATTGCAGTCGAGATTTAAGTGGCTATGGAATGCTATACATAGCATTATCAATTATTTATAACAAAAAGATTTGGAAACCTTGCCCAGTTGGAGTTCACTTCTCCAATCAATGCTCCAAAAGTTGCTACTGTTGCACTGCTTTCCTACTGCTGCAATTGAAACATGAAAGAGAACAGCCATGATCTGTTTGACACCCTGTACTTGACTAGCACAGCTAGCAAATCCCTGGCTATGGACTTAAATTCTTCAGTTCCGATTCTATCTTTCAAATATGTTTTTATCAATCAGAATGTATAATTACTTTGCTTTTTTGATTATATAACAAGAAGCTTGTGTTAAATTTACGCAGTTGAGAAGAAAGGCAGTTGTTTTTAGTACTAGGAGAACAGGGCATTAGTGTTTCCCTAGAATGATCAATCTGTTATTTTGATGTGCACACTTTTATTTCCTTTACTTTCAAACACTAAATAAGCATAACATTTTGTTATATTACTTCTACACATTTTATCAAATATGCACACCTACTATTGTTATAGAATATACTGTATTCTGATCATTTTTATGACTTATTATTATATTCTCACAATAGAAAGTGGAAAATTAATAATTAATTTTTCTAAGAACACCAAAATATTTTAGAAAAAGTATAATTCAAAACATCTGTTTTAACTCATTCTGTGGCACCGCTCTATTATAGCACTTTATGCACATTTATCAGCGTTGGCTAAACATGAATCACAGATGTATCGAAAACTTGGCCTTTTTCTCACATTGTTTCTTCTGTACACTCCAATTTGGCAGGTCTTTCATATCTTTCTTCAAGGAGCAGAACTTAACCTTATGGCTGTTTCATGCTGCAGCCAACTCTTCTGCCATGAGAATGATACTGGCTTGTGCAACAGAAGGTAAGGTGGAAAATATATTAATTTATAGCTTCTCTTGCCAAAAAGGGTCTAGCAGAATGTAACAATCCACCTACAAACTATTTAGATGAGTGTGCTATAAAAGTCAGTAACTAGTCATCATTATGATGCACAATGGTGCTTCTAGTGGGAATGGATTAGTTGTAATTAACTTTTCAGAAAGCTTTAAATGGCTACTGCATGGAAACACCCGAGTACTTTGGAAATATTTTATAAGTCATAAAACTTGGAGTTTTTTACATTATGAGAAATTATTCCTTTAGGTCAGGGCAACTACTTCCGGTGTTAAAGTAGTATGGTGTGACTGGACTGCTGACATGTTAACACTTTGCTATTAGTGTGTAGGTACATGCAGCTTAATATTGCTTGCACATGAATGAAAATGGTGAAAGTTATTAGAAGTCTTATTGAAAAGAATATTGAAAAATCAAATTAGTTGGAATGTATACAGGCATCAAAATAAACTAAACAAAACACAGTGTTAGTTAAAATCGTTTTATATCTGTAGAATAATTCTACCAAGAAACCTTCAACAGCAATGACAGCATTAATACTCACATGGTGAATATGTTTGTAATCCTTGAGTCATTTATTTGTCTACTATTTTCAAGAATAAAAATGTAATTAATGGAGGTTGCAATATTTTGCTAGTTTAATATACGTATATTACGTAATATCAGTTAATTCACATTATTAATTTTTAATCCTTTTTAGCTAATTAGCGAAAGGAACTCAAAACAGGAGTTCTTTCTTTCTCAGTTTACCCTCCTCGTATGAAAGACTTACTAACCCAAGACTTACAAATGGGTACCTGGGGTCAGATGCATATAAAGGGGCAAACAATCTCTGGATCAGAGAGAGTAATCAGGATGGATGATCAGCCTGAAGCCAGGTATGTGAGTAAGGAAAGAGATGATATGAAATGAGAGCAAAATGGATGAAAGGAAAGGTGATTATGGAGCAGTTTGTGAAATGAGTGACAGGGGAAATCGGAGAACCTGGAGAAAACCACAAAGACACTGCTGTATCCCCCAGAAATCACACATACGGTCTCTGCGATCAAATGCAGGTGTGACATGGTGAGAGGCAAGTGATCTAACCAATCAGCCTCGGTGCTGCACCAAAAATCAGAGTTATACGCCTAATTAATATATAAAAATACATTCAATACCAAATCTATTTTAAAAATAGTTTAAGTTCAAACAGTGAATGAGAAAGAATACAAGGAGGCAGTGATTGATAGTAATAATGTGCTTCTGCAATTTAATACAAGTTTTTGATATGCCTCTTTCAGCTCAATGAAGAATGGCAAAGCAGTTCAACATGATAGTAATTTCATTTGTTGTTGTTTTATCTTATTGAATGCATAAATATATTAAAGAAAAAACTTTCACTTTTCTTGTTCATTGCCCTTAATTTCCAAAGTCTACACATTGTCGTTATTTCAATTACGAAATATCTTTTATAATATTTTGAACAGCAGTACATTTATATAAAACATTTCTCACTATTTTAAGACTTACTGGTTCCTTAGGAGAGCATAAAAGCTCTTAATTCTACTATCTGACAAGAATGAAACATTTTATTTTATGAATAATGGGTGTGATACATTGAGTTTTGTGGATAATGCACACAATATAACTTGAAATAAGCAGTCCTGTGGTCAAACACAAATGTATCACAAGTAATTTGAAGCAAGAATACCCATCACTTGGGCAATGGATATTACAAAAATTGAAGCCAACTGCTATTAAATGGAGGCAATAAGGAAAGAAGAATTGTTGTTCCTGATTTAAACTGATTTTAGAACTTTAATTTATATAGTATAACCTAAACATAAACTCATCATGTCTTTCATGCAAAGGAAGGTAATTTTGTGACAAACTTTTAATTTGCAAAAAGTATCATGGCAAGAATGGCAGTAGAAGACATGATATCTGAAAGTATTAACAGTAAATGTAAAAGTATCTTACTGTGTACATTACAGTGAAAGAAACACATTTTTATGACTTTTTGTGACAGGAATGACAACAGGAGTTGCGATAATACTTGTATTTGCAGAGCCTTGCTTGTACCACTAAATGGCAGTTGCGGAACTTATCTATGCAGTCACCACCTGAAATTAAAGTAGTACAGTTACATAATGGAAATAAGGTACACGACTATTTACTACATTAAAATAAAATATTAGGTGTGTTACATTCACATAACTTTCTTCTTGTAATGTAAACCCAGCGCAACAGCCCACAAAGGGCCAAGGCCTGCCTCCCAGCCGCTGCGTCCCCCACCTCTGCCCACTACAGGTGTCATTGGTGAGGTGCAGTACTGGAGGGTGGGACGTGGTCAGCGCCCCGAGCCCTCCCGGCCAGTTATGCGGTTTTCTAGACCTGGGGCCGCTACTTAACTTTCTTCTTAATAAAGCTTATTTTTCTATCTACTTCAAATTAATCAAAATAAATATTTGTAGAGGTGCTTTTATTGCATATTTTCTTGCAGGTGCAATGGAAATGCAGGTACAAGTGATGGTCAAATATTTTTAGGGTTGATCACCATGTGATGGCTTTGAAATTTCATTCTCTTTTCTTGGTGGGTGCAAAAAAGGCATTTGGAGGCTATTCCTAGAAAATTCAAGGTATACATTTAATTTGTCAAAAAAAAAAAAAAAAAATCTAAAAGTACAGCATTTTATTGGTAACTTGTTAATATATGGTATTTTAATAAGAGTCGTTAAAAGCCATTTTTGAGAAAATAAAAAATAACAAAACATTTTCCATGTAAGAAGTAGCTTGCGTTATAGAGACTCTTCTTGAAAATCTTTGTTTTGTATCTTTGAACAAAAATTAAAGTTTCATATTTATTCAACATTTTGTTTTTGAGATATATTGCTCACAGACATACATGGATCTTTCTCTAAATATACATTTTTATTTTCACTTAAGTCTCATGTGAATTTTTTTGGGGTGAAATGCAATACTTTCTTTATCTTCTTGTTATGGGACAGAGAATGTGAAAGTAACTTTTCTTTATGTAGCTATTAACATGTAATTCATGACTCATTTTATAAAAGTATTTTACCTTTCTGAGATATTTCATCCTGTTCACCAGGAAGGGCTTGATCTCCAGCACCATTTTTAAATTCAGGGTCATCTTCATTGATAGATTTTGAATGACCTGTAAAAATAGTCATTAAAGTGTTCAGTAAGATAGTAGGGTTAAAAAATAATAAAACTATTTTGTTTATTTTGTCAAAAGCTTACTTAAATGATTGCATGTGTGCAAAAAAATCTTTTCTTCTGTGAGTGGTAATTAGCACACTAGTTTCTTAGAGATCTTAAGTTTATACAATTTTCATTTGAAAATATGTAAAAGTTTCTGTTCAAATTATAGTCTTTTTGCATTGATATCTACTTCTTTTGTATTCATATATACAATTTAGTTAGAGCTGTACTGCCTGTATTAATGTATTTTTGGTTCATGTTGGAAGGTCATGGGTTCAAACCCGATCTAGACTGAAGGTTTTAAGTGTGCTTAAAAGCAACAGCCCCATGTCACTAGATTTGCTGGTACCTATGTAAGACAGAATTTCAAGACACCAAATGTGCCGATATGATCCTGGTAACTGACAGCATTGTTAACAAACAAAATATTTATGTAACAATTTAAAGCTTTAGCTCCATAATTATTAGGAAATTTATGGTTTTATACCTGCATGACCAATAGGACACTCATGTGTGTTGCATATTCTTCTACTAGGTGGTCGTTTATCTTCTGAACATTCGGAGGATATCTGTTGCCTTTCATCAAGACACTTCACTTCCCTTTTCTGAACTCCTGTTCCACACTCTCTGGAACACTAAAAATTACATGTTGTAGATATGACTGTATTTAGGATTTAACATACCTAACTTTTACACTAAAACAAATCTATAGTGGTATAACATGGAGAGAACATTTGTGTTGGTTACTGTGTCCATAGGCTAATCTTAGAAATGAGTCAAGCAACTTGGATAATTTGCAACATTGAAAAGTAATGCTCTTTCTGATGGCATTTTTAATCTCAACTTCTAAATAATGACATAAAAGCTAAAAAGGATTTACAAGGCCTGGATTTTACAGTATAAAATTAGTCTTAGAAGAATGTAGGTATCTAATAGAAAAGGTGGATTTGACCATTTGTTGAGAATGCTTGGGCAGAAAACTTGCTGTTAATGTCATTCTCAAAAGATATAGGTCATTCATTCCAAGAAGTATACATTGAATGGACAAAACTTAGCAACCAAGACACTAATAGTTGCAGAAGTATAACAGGCAGATTCTGTATAATAGTAAGCCTACTTATACCTTTAGGTATGATTTTAGTCAAAATCTATAGACATGTACAAGATTTATCAATAAAACATCTGGGTAACCTTTACTCTAATTCCGTAGAAGTATGTAGGGAATTTCTGGTTGCCAAACAGAATTAATAACCGTTATATAAGAATATTTTCTGTATATTTCCTCTATATGTTTTAATTATACTCATTTGATTTTTGTAAACATATTGAATGTAAATAACTTAAGTTGCACTGACATGGAATATATTTTATTAAGCTATTAATAGATATGCTATTAATGTAAACTGCACAAAAATTGCCATCTCTGATAAACTGCTTCACCAGGGTTAAAATTTGTAAATTATATGAAGTGTGATTTTTTCATCAAATGTATGAATGTAATGTATGTAAGTGTCTAATTTCTAATGTGATCTACATTTTAGATTTAGACTAACAGTTCAAGAGATGTGTGGTGTCCGTCCCATCCGTCCATCCATTTATGTATTTATTTGTTTATTAATAAGATGTGATAAACGGATAAAGTAGGCATTCAATTTACATGAAAAAAAAAATATGTTGAAATGGACTAGAATAACTTAACATGTGAGATGAGACAAAATCATGTTTGTTCTTCCGTGAAGTTTGTGCCTTTAAGGTGGAATTGCAAACTAAACAGGTTGAATTTAACAGATGGATATGTATTTCAATCCGATGAGAAATTACTCATTTCCAAGTATAATGCTTCCTCTATATGACCTTCATTCTTTTAATAACACTGCACATAACTATGGTTTGCATTCAAAATAGCCAAATAATCCTCTAATTAAAGGTCACTTTAATTACTTAACAGCATTTGAAACATTGTAGTATTGTCGCAATTACTTTCTCCAATCTTGACTAATGAACTGCTATTTATATTAAATTTGGAGATATCTGATAGCAGATCTTCTGCTTCTTCCCTTGAAAGCAGATATGGAAGTGTAAAACCATGTCTAGAAGTGACAGTTCAAAATAATGTATTGTGTAAAGCATAGATTTGAAATTTGCTCATGTCACTTTAACATTGACAGCAATTCCTTACATGTGTCCAGTCAGTAAGGAACCATTCAGATCCACAAGGCTGAGATTCGCAATGTCGTTCGGTTTCTGGCTTCAGGCCACTTGGGCAGTTCATATCGAGAGCCACCCTGTATTGTCCTCGGAGAAATGTAGCACATATTACATCTCTTGTCTGTCTCCCATGTCCGCAACTTGATGAGCACTGAAAATAAAATTATGGAAACAGATAGTGAGAATTCCAATTTTACTTCTAATAATTATAGATTACAAACCTTTACATTGGAGAGCAAGAGGATTAATGACTTCATTGTCAGAAATCCAGCATTAGCTAACAACAACAACAACAAACCTTTACAATCAAGATAGGATATTTTATACTAAGTTCAGTCTTAGGTTTGTCCGCATCAAAACAAACCCATGTGACCAGTGCACTGTGGTACAACAGGGTAGCAATGTGTGCAGGGAAGTAGTCCCATCCTAGTAATCTGAGTTTTAGAATGAATTTATCGTTAAATGATGTAATATTCTACACAAATGCCTAAGAGGTTAACTAAGGCTGATGTATACTGATAAACAGAGCTACAAGTTCCAACATGGAACTCGTGGAATTACCTGATATCTGAGTATTGTTTACAACCAGCAGTTTCAAGGTAAGCAGAGAAAGAGCAGTTTCTATTTAGAATCATGGCGGACGGCCGCGGTGAATTTGCTCTTGCGTCTTCGTCGACTTATGCAAAGCATAACACAGGAAAACCATTGACTAGTGGTGAAAAAACAATAGTATTTAACGTGTATTATAAGTTGCGTGAGAAATATCCAACTGTTCCCGTCAAAGAAGTAGCAAAATTAACTTCTGAGTTTACCGGTTTTTCGAGTACCAGTATAAACAGTGCTCGCAAAGAAAACAGTGGCGGCTATTCAAGTGAAGCAGGTGAAGAGATTTTCACCTGAAAATAGAAGTATTCTATTTTTGTTAATGTTGGCATTATTACTGCCATTCTAACAGTTTAGTCACAAATTTCAACTGCTAGCAGCTGTAGCAGGGTCAGTGACCAACCCTTCTTTTGTTTGGAACTTACAGCCTGGCAACCAGCAGGGAAAATTGGTGGGAACGCACCCTCTGATCGGTTTCAAGGACAAGTGCAACAGTCAGGATTACGGAAGAAACTGCTGCACTAAACAGCTTGGTTGCCATGGCAACATGATGTCACGAAACGATGAACTATGGGAAAATAACACGGGCATGCACATGCTTCAGGCAAACAAGAAATATTTTCACTTGGGTAGAGGCACAGAACACAGTAGAGGGGATGGTTTCTATTTTCGCATGCTTAGAAGATAGTAGTCGTTTACCTCGAGGAAGAGCTGGCGGTAAACTTAAAACGTGGTGTTTTAGATAACTGTGAACTGTACAATTTACGTGTTTGCTAGATTCCAGTGCTTTAAATATTTAAATTACGGAATATAAGTGTTTCGTTATGAATCCAGTGAACGATATAGTTTGCAATTTGCTAGAAACCCCATTTTCCAGGTGGAAAGATGGAGACAAGAAGGATGTTTTAAATCTTGGGTGGCCCACTGACATTATTGATACAGCCCTTAAAAAAAGAGGATAAGAAAATAGGGAAGACTTATGACATTAAATTCAAAAGCTCTTGGCTCGATAACTATTTTTGGTTATGCAGTAGCCGTAGTTTGCAAGCGCTATTCTGTTGGCCTTGTTTACTTTTTAGCAACAAAAGTAACGTGTGGGACAAAGAGAGATTCACAGATTTCATTAATATAACCCATCCCCTTCACAAGCACAATGATTCGGCGGGGCATTTAAAATGTAAATTACAACTAAACGCTTTTGAAAAAAAAAGAAACACAATGGCTGACGCTGTTTAAGAAAACAGCAGACTTTTTCATGTGCGTTTCAATGGAAATATGACATTAAATAGGCTTTTCCTGCAGTTGATCACTAAACCAACATTGTATTTAGGTAAACAAGAGCTTGCATTTTGAGGTCATGATGAGAGTGCACTTTCGCTCAGTCGGGGAAATTTCAAGGAGCTTGTGTACTGAAAGTCCATTAGAAATCCAAAACCACTATAATAAAATTAAAAGTATATTCAGCGGTGATTCTAAATCTATACAAAATGAGATGATTGGATGTATTTCGGAATACTTACAGACCTGAAATTAATGTCTCAGATTTTTTTCTGTTGAAGTTGACGACACTACAGATATTTGTCAACAGTCTCAGTGCTCTATCATTGTAAGATACGTGAATACAGAGAGCATATTGGTTGAACGATTTTTCGGATTTCATGATGTGAGTGTTGACAGGTCCGCAGAAACATTGTTCCTTTTGCTGCATGGTGTCCTTAAATAATTTAATTATGAACGTAAATTAGTTGCACAATGTTACGATGGAGCGAGTGTTATGTCAGGACATTTGAATGGACTTCAAAAAAGAATCAAGAACAATATTCCTCAGGCAGTTTTTGTACATTGTTTGGCTCACCGTTTAAATTTGATTTTAAAACAAAGCTGTATATATTTGCATCTGCCATGTTTATTTCTCTCGCTTACTACGCGAACTGTCATATGTATTGGACTAAAATGAATCATAGTGTGACAGACAGTTTCTTTTGTGTATAGCTCCATTGGATACAAAAAGTTTGGTAAAAAATGTTGGGTCGTGGGACACCTGCTTTGCATTGTATTTTCAGCATGCTTAAGTGAACTTCTTCACCTAAGGGACCTAAGGGATCTTTCTGTTATGTATCGCATGCACTCACCACATGGCTGTGACAGTATTTCTGGCGCGAATGGTGGAAGGATACATTATAACTGTGAACAGGCCACCTGCTGTCAGTTTCGCGCAGATCAACCTTAGAATGAATAGATAGTAGTTAACTTTTTTGAGGTGCTGTAGCAGTAGGAATAATCGACTTTAGTTTATACGTTGTCTATTGGCAAGGATTTTTTTTAGGGGTTAGTCACAAATTAATGGAGGAGGAGAATGCAAAGGAAGTAGGTTTGATAATAGATAAGGAGAAAACAAAAGTAATGAGAAAAAAAAGAAACAGTAACAACATAAGTATCAATGAACACCAGCTGGAAATAGTCAGTAGCTTCAAAAAACTAGGAACACATAAATAGAGTGATGAAAATGAAGAAATAAAAGTTTGAATAATAGCAGCAAATAAAGCATATTTATCCTTACAGAAAACATTTAAGAACAAAATAATTTTCACATTAAACAAAGCAAACATTTACCTAAGTAGTGTTATTTTTGTAGTAATTAAGAACATTGTGGAACCATGCATTGTTGAGTACAGCTCTGCATCCCAAATGCTCCTTAGATGATTTATTTATTCAAAAAGTCAGTTATTGAGGTATTGTTCAGATTATCTGAACTTTAGGATTAATGAGTTCAGATTAACATGTATCTAAAATATAATTTTTATAGAAAACAACATTATTATGCATTTCAAAGTTGCTAAGCACTTACCTGTCCCCAAGGTCCAGTAAACCATTTTCCACTACACTGTTTATCACTGGAACAAGCACGACTCTCTTCAGGCTTTAAACTTGCATCACATGAATCCAAACTTGGTCCTGAGCAGTGCACCTTACGTGTCTGAACTCCAGTACCACAGTCTTCAGAGCACTGTGTATTCAAACATAAAATATGGAAATTGTAATAAATGCCATACACTTGTAACATACAGATGACAGAAGAGTAAAAAGCTCTTTTAGAACAGTATAACACAAAGAAATACATGCTAAAGTTAGAATTTCCTTCATTTTCAACTAAGGTGAAGCAGTAGCAAAAAAGTGAAAAAGAAAGAAAAAATTAACATAAAAACAAAATAAGAACAAATTAGAAACTAAAAGCTTCAGATTATCTGAACTTCAGGATTAGAGCTCAGATTAATTGTTTAATATAAGCAAATTGATAAATCAGCTATGGCGGATCATTTTTGGTCATTTAATCATGAAATTAATCCAGAGGTTAAAGTATTAAAACAATTAAATGGACCTATAGATTTAATGGTTTGGGAAAAGATATTCATTTTAAAAAAACAAGAACTGTGTTATGAATTTTGAAATACCACCAATAGATTGTATTTATAGGTTTTTGTTTTTGGAGGTTGGCGACAAATAGATCTTTTAAGCTGAGCATTGGCAACTATGGTACCTTGTTTGGATAGCTTTGAAAATAAGTTGGACACAACTTGAAACTAATCAGCATTGGAAAAACTTGCAGTATTACTAATATAAGTGAAGCTTTTAGTTTTTAATTTGTTCTTATTTTAGATTCTGTTGCTTCACTGTTAATAGCTTGAATTTTCCTTAATTAACAAGTTTCTTATTTTTGATTCTAAAATTAATTTTAAGATTTATCTTTCTAAATGATATTGTAAACTATAATTATATCACTAGAAAAACAGAAACTTTTACTTGTGGATGCTATTTTACCATGATAGTAATCAGACTGCAATTTATGGGATTATCCCTCCATCTTCTGTGATTGCTACTTTGCTCCTTTGAAATGAAGTACTGAACATTTGTTTTTCTTCCCTATTGTAATTTAATTTGTTGGAAAATAAAAATGAAATTAAGTGAAACAACAAGTTTTAAATTAACTCATACTATTACATTTGATGGTAGACAAACACAGATAATACTAGGCAACAATCTTTGACTTATGACAGAAAGTTTGCAGGCACCCAAGCACTGTAAGACAATAATTTCTAAAATTTTTCTTTGAATGTGCTTGTTTGAAGGCTACTAAGGGTTTAATGTTTTTTTTTAAATGTTCAGAGCAAGAGTGCTGCATAATCACACTTTTAGATATACTAAGCAATTCAATTCAGTTCATTTTCATCCATAACAAATTTACATATTACAGGATACATCTAAAACATTACAATAAAAGACTACACCAAGAAACGTCTTAAAAACTGTGGCGGTTTTAAAATAGGTAGCTGTCTGCAGGGGCTTATCAGTTTGCAAAAAGTGGCTTTCTGAGGAAATAAGGATTCCAAAATGAATAATAACTTTGTTTTAATTATAATAAGACAGTTATAATTAAATATTATACCTACTTTCACAACAATATTAAATTTCCACTTTGTATTAACACACTTTCAAGTCTCTTAATATGAATTATGTCTTTACAAGACTATGATACTTCTAGAGGGTCAGAGAATTTTCTTCTTCATTGTTGGAACTGACATAGATGCTATTGCAAAAGTCATCTGTTCCTCTTTAATGCAGGTCATGTAAGTCTACACCATGGCTTTGACTGTTGTTTTTATTTCTTTATGCTTAGTCAAAAACCCTGATATTAAGAAATAAACAAATATAACATCTCATATTAACTTGAATACAAAACTAATCCTAAAATGTACTTTAAACCCTTTCCAGCCATTTTAATATATACAATACTTCAAACATGAACCCAAACAAATATATTCAAATGTGTTACAAATGCCTCTTATCATTTATATATGAAATTTAGGTTTTAACTATTGTTCCTATTAATTAGAGCCATGAGACATTTATAAAATTGCTGTGCACAGCATGGATGAAGACACTCATACATCGGAGAGCTGGGGAAAATAGTGCATATATTGCCAGCATTTCTCTGCCGGCCCAATCACAGAGCACTGGTTGCCCATTCGATGGCGTCATTTAGCCCCATCTCTCTGCCCAAAGAATATATATATATACCATCAGATCAGGGAAAACTCATCATTTCCTGAAGAAGGCCATAGAGTAAGCATGGTCTAAAACTCAAGCGACTTTATAAACATCTCATGGCTGGTAACCCAAGAAACTCTAATTAATAATCATCATCATGAAAGCTTCAAATCTTGAAAGAAATTAAAACAAAGTATGTTGTTAGCTAATGCTGGATTTCTGACAATGAAGTCATTAATCCTCTTGCTCTCCAATATTTTTCAATAAATATTGAAGAGACTTAGCAATAAATGTAACCGCTTTTTAGAGAGCACCATATTTTTATGTTTTGGCGGTCGCATCACTCTCTCACAACCCCCAGAATGTCTGGAGGACCACACCTGTCGTTGGTTTACGGGTCTCACCGACCTGACTGGGAGAATTATCAAAATAAATTCACCGACCATATCCTCTGATCACCAATCAGAGGACGTATTACATGCCATGACAGGTCAGCATGTTAGGGGTTAAGGTTTTATAGAGAAATGGAGAGGTTGGAAAAATAAAGACTCCCTAGCCCTCGGGAACCCTAATAGCATCGGGGTCGGAAGAGAACAAGAGATGACCAAGGTAAGGTCAGATAGAAAAGTTACAGTGAGGAGCAAAACACCAGTAAGTGGAAGTAATGTTCTGCTCAGCTTGTGGTCGCTATTCACATATCCCTAGACGGAGACCCCTGAGTAAAAAAATTAAATATTTCTAGTATCAAAAGTTGCTACATCCATATTTTGACCAAATTGAGTTATGCATCACTTCTGATAGATTTTAACTTGATATGACAGCAAAACCTGACACATCTTATTAAAATATGTAGTAAAAAATGAGGCTCAGTATCAATATCCGCCAAATCCAGTACCTGTATTGACATTTGCAATTTCAAAGTCTGGCAAATCCCTTTAAGCCAATCAGTGCTTTCCTTGACTTCCCAGTGTGACAAATGAAAATGCTGCCGGCAACACACAGTATGAAAGTGACTTTCCTAAAACTGCAAGCATAATTTCTTCTTGGGTCTATCATCATAATAGTGAACACTGAGTTTAAAGAGAAAATAGTGGTAGCGTGTTTTGTGGATGGGAGTGGTGGACACAAAAAAAGGAAAGGGGACAAAAAAAAAAAAAGAGAGAGAGATCAGGTGTTCAGTTTAATTGAAAAAATACTATCCTTCAGCTTGAAGAGAATGAATAAATTACCCAAAGCCATAGAACATGCAAAGTAATTAATATTCCTGATTACGATTGGAAATTTGCAACTGAAAAGGTCTTAAGAAACCTGGGCAATAGCATGCTAAGCTTAACCCAGCCAAAAAAAAAGGGGGGGGGGGTTTCGTTTTATCGGAATGCAGTTTGTAAGGCTAATTTGTCAATAAGATAAAATCTAAACAAGCCACACATTAGACCATACAATTTAAAGAGAGATGTTCTGCCAAAATACAAGATGTTTCAAAGTAACTATCGAAACATTCTGGAGAAGAATGGAGGAACAATGAGCTGATTCAATTTTATTCTGCTTTAGATCACCAAGAAGATCTAGGATCTCAGATTGATGAAAATAAAGACAAAGTAGCTAATGAGTAGAAATAGACCCAGATGTAATGTCACATGAAAGAAAAGTTTAAAAACCTTAGGGGTTATATTTTAATAATACTTCTTGATTTCTGTTGCAATCAAGCAACACCTGCTTTTATTGGGCGTTAAAACTAACTTTTTAGATAACTGAATTCATGAAAAAGTTATTTTTAAATTACGCTGGCAATGGAATCTCTTTTAGTGTTACAGATAATTTCAAATCTTTCATTCAGTTTCATAAACCAGTAAATTCAAATTTTGGTATCAAAGTCCACCACATCCAGTTTTCTTGAAGTTTATTTTTGAAATATTTAAAAAATCATATTCCAGAAGTACTTTATATTCTAAAATGTCTGTTAAATGGCTCATTTAACATTTTAACACTTAAGTTAAATTACTTTGGATAATGGTTTACTACTATCCAAAAAACTATCCAAAAAATTAGGTGAATGGATTTGGTGACATTTGATACTAGATGCCTCAAATATTAAATAACATCAATATAAAATTATTCATTCATAAAGTATAATTCCTCTCATTTTCAATATTATATATCAAGTTACATTTCTATTCTATTTTGTATTTTTTGCACCTTTGTGTTGGTATATTTGTATATTGTGTGTTTCATATTTAGTAAGCTTTTATGTGGTTCATATATCATTTCCAAACATGCTTCAGTTAATCAGAAAATTGCAGCTGATTCAAATTGTATGATTTTTTGATTATTAACTAAAAGTAAGTTTATGATTAGTATAATAAAATTATAATAGCGGTACATTATAAGTTTATTTTATGTTATTGTAGGTGTACTGTGGGAATCAGCCACTTTTCTTAAAATTTAGGGAACAAATACTTTTATATATTCAAGAGAAAATTTTTTGAAAATTTAGAAAAATTGTCTATCAGGTTATGGATATGCTTGTCATGGATTCAGATTCAGTACAGAGAAAATAATGCCAATCTGCATTAGCTCTAAGCACCTCATATACTTCTGCTGTAATCTGCACACCATGCATAGTTATCACTTTAAACAGTAATACTCTTAATGCAATCGTGAGCCAAGTTCTGAGCTTTGACTTCAGTAAAGTGTGAACATTTTCAAATAACTTACATGCTGTGTCCACTCTGTATATAACCAGGATCCATGGACATTGGATTGACAGGCACCCATATCACATGGTTCTTCGTGAACTGGTCTGTCACTTAGTAGACAATCATCTGCTTCAGTGTCACCTGGCCCCAAGCATTTCACTGATCGTACACGCATTCCTTGGCCACAAGCTGATGAACACTGAAAAGATTGAAAATATGTTTTCCGTATGTAACTGTTATTGTTTTATTACATTGGTGTTCTAAATGAAAATTATTGTTATATTTAATTTAAATGACTTACATACATCTTAAAATTAGTATTATGCAATTTATGAAAAATTATTTTTTATTAAGAGACCTTTCTGCTGCAACTAATACACTGAATGTATTTATTTCCTTAAACCTTGAAGGGGAGATGATAAAAAGACATTAAGATACAGGTGGAATACTCAGATTCTGTTGTTTTGAACAAGCATAAGAGTCATGCTAAGAAGCATGTAAAATGTAGAACCTTAGTTTATAAGTAGAAACTTAGTTTTATGAGAACTCTTATCATAAAGTACCTTACTGTAAAGTACATAAATTTTCAATCTTTCTCAAGATCATAATACTTGTTTTGATATGAACTGAAGTCTTAGCTTATATCTTTTGAAACATTAAGCATCTGTTCTTTTGACATCCAATATGGAACTAACACAGTAAAACGAAGCAATACATTGAACTGTTCAAACTACTTGATGCCTTTTTGATTCACATATCCGAATTTATTTAGAATACAATTTTGGACAATGCTCCATAGATTGAGAAGCAACCAAAGAACTGTCATGGGCAGGCCCAAATGACCTAGACGTTGACAGGCCCTTAATCTCCACCCACCCACTGCCTAGGGTAAAAAAAGTCATGTGAGTGCTGAACATCATTTTTACTTTCTCTGCTATGTATAGTAAATAGAGGAAGTATTGTATTCCACCTAAAAAACTGATGTCGAGATTTCATTGGAAATATTTTTGAAGCTCCCTGAATCCAAAAAAAGTATTTTTAGAAAAAGGTTGTGTGCATGTATGTCTGTGCGTGTGCATGTGTGTGTGTGTGTGTGTGTGTGTGTGTGTGTGTGTGTGTGTGTGTGTGTGTGTGTGTGTGTGAGCACAACATAACACAAAAACAAAAAGTTGGTTAAAAACCAAAGTTGGTATATAAGTTTAATATCATTCAAGGATGTGACATGAAGATTTTGAAGAAAATTCCTAAATTCCTCCACCCTAAATACTCTTTACATGGAAAATGTTTAGAAAATTTTTATTTATCAAAAATGGCTCTAACAATTTTGATAAAAATGTCATGTTCAAGATATTTTTATGGCAAATGAAATGTATATTGAGAATTTTCTGACTATAGCCCATGTAGTTTACTCTGGATGACTTTTGCATAACTGGTAAACCGTAAGAGATAGACCAAATTTTACTGTACAAAAAATTTAGATCTTGCTAAAACACAATTTATGCTAAAATAATTTTTTTTTGTAGAGGGAACCATTTTGGAGATATTCCTTGTTATTTGTGTGAATTTTGGAATATTTAAGCTTTCATTAAATGGAAGATTGTTATTCATTTTTTTATATCTTAGCCATGCAAAGAGAACAGGACCTCAAGCCATTAAAAGTTTTGGCTATCTCTCAAAGCCTACTGTATTCCTATATTCCCCTTGCACTTACAAGGAAAGGTAATTTCTGCAAATATTTATCTTGACTAACACAAAGAAGATATAGGAATAAGAGTTTGTAAGAATGGTAACTACAAGAGTGGAGGAAGTCATGTGAGTTGTGCTGATCGCATTTATTTTGTTTTATGGAGGCACCTCCTTTTGTTTCGTGACTCTTGTTTTCCCCGCTGGGTTGCGCTAGTGTTTTTCCTATGGGTTTCCTCTCGGTCTGACGGTGAGAGAGACTGTCAGTCGGAGTGCTCCTCTCTCGGCGTGCGGGGTAAGTTGTTTGGCTTTAACTAGGGCTCAGGCCGTGAAATACCGATTGGTTTTCAGACCGTTACTTGCCTGGGAGGTGCTTATAATGCGGACATATTAAATGTAATCTTGTAACCCGTAGGATATCCACGCGAATCATTTAGGCATTTTCAGATAGGCTTGAAGACTGCCCAACTCCTCGCTTTGAGAGGGAGTTGAATGGGGTTATGTAAATTGGTTTTGTTTTAACCTGTATTTCTGTTGTGTTTCGGCTTTCATTTCTGTTTAAAGGTTTGCTATTCCGATTAATCATTCCTGTTAACAAATGTATAATTTATTGATCCATAAATGTTATAGTTCTTGAAATTTTTAGTGCTCTCTTCTCTTCAGTTCCTTCCCCCCCCCCCCCCCCCCCCCTTTCACGATTGTACCTAAGCCCCTATGGTGCAATAAATGGTAGCAGAGCGTGGTTATCTTGTGGTCGAGTGGGGCAGTTAAATTGAGCATTGGGTTATTGTTTTGATTAACCATGTCTAGTGACTTTCAGCTGTTGCGTAAGAACGAAATTCTATTTGAGTTGGGGATTCGTGGATGGGAGGATTTGTCGTCGGCAGCCGTTCCGGCCCTATTAGATGCACTTCGTAGCGTGAAGGATAACGATTATGTCGTGTTGCCGGACAAACATTTATTGGTAACTGAATCACCGTCATTATGTGAGGCCGCACGACTGGAATTTGAAGAATTGTTCTCCGAGTCGAGTATTGGCTCAGAGTTTTCGAAAGCGCAGGTGAGGCGTTTGACAGCCAGGATCTTGCATTATGTACAGCGGATTGAATATTTCCAAAAATATTGTCCTAAGGTTAAGTTCGGGGTTGACTTAGCCGAGCTGAAGAGGCAGTTTAGGACATATTTAGAAGTGCTTGCTCAGAAAGGGGATCGGGCCGAGTCGTCTGTCACACCAACTGTGACGTCTCAAATGTCGGCCTTTAAACCGCTAAAGTTACTTCATCCCTTACAACAGTTGGTTGAACCTTATCAAGTCTTTAAGGTTGTTAATGTTCTTACAGCTCTTGAATTTCTGAAGTTCCTGGTAAGAGCTAAGGATTGCGCTGAGTTATGCGAAGTTCCCGGTTTGCAGCTGCTTGAAGTAGTGATGTCAAAAGGGGGTGACGCGGTGCGCAGTATAATTGGGCGTATTAAGGGATGTGTTGATCCAGTCTCTGAATTACATGACAGTGTATTGAAGTGTTTCATTCCTCGTCGGGAGCTACATACATTAATTCAAGATCATTATTTGAAACCCCAGGGGTTAGGAGAGCCTTTCTTCGAGTACATTAGCAGGGTTAAGTTGTTTGCGCGTATACTACGGTTGCCAGATAGCGAACGGCAGATCTGTGACGTCATTATTACGGGGTTGACCCCGGAGGTACGTTCTCTTTTGGCATTTAGCTCTTGTCCTGCTACGTTTAAAGATTTAGAGGGGCTATTGCCGATCTTGGCAGAGTATGAGGCGTCAAATGCGGCACGAAACCGCGAATCATTGCAAGTGCCTCTGCATGGTGTTCGATTTGAGCCGCGGCAGACTAACCGAGGAGATTTGGCTCGAGATAGTTTTCGCTCGCCAGGGTCTTGCTTTAGATGTGGTTCTCCTGAGCATTTGGTTAGACAATGCACGGTGGCCAGGAAGCGTGGTGGCGTTTTACTACCCGTGGGTGTAGACGGTCAAAGGCGCCAAGATTGACAACGAGCTCCTTGCGGAATTTCTGCCTGTTGTCGGATATTCCGTCGGATAATAGCCAAGCCCTTTAATTTGAAGCCGACAGTACAGGTGACTGTTGGGAAACGACAGTTAATCGCTCTCTTGGACTCGGGAAGTTCCTGCTCTTTGGTACACGAGGAGTTTTATTATAGCTATCTTACTAAATTCTCGGGCAAACCGCGGCAGTGTAGCGTTGGGTGCGTGTCTGTAAATGGTCATAAATTTCAGGTGAATGCCAAGGTTCTGTTGACCATACGTATTTCGCGTTTTACGTGGAAACACTATTTCTATCTCCTACCGGACCTGCCATTTCAACTGATTTTGGGCTCGGACTTCATGACTAGAGTCGGCCTAAGGCTGGATTTTCGGGATGGGGAAATCACCTTTGCATTTGCCCCTTCCGAACGAGTTGCATTTCAGTGCGGTCAAGACATCAACAAACCACCTTTGGAGGAGAGTGGCGGGCTACGTCACCATATATGCGACGTCAGCAATGCTTTCCCCCATTTGACAGAAGAGCAGGGCCGTTCGTTGGAACAACTCTGTGCGAACCATGGGTCGTTGTTTGCTGATCGTTTAGGAGTAACAAATTTGGTGGAGTATGACATACAACTAACAGACGACACCCCTGTGAAGTTACCACCCTATCGTGTCACCCCACCTAAAATGGCTATTCTTCGTAAAAAGATCGACGAAATGTTACGAAAGGGAGTGATCAGGCCGTCCACGTCTACTTATAGTAGTCCAGTATTTCTGGTCCCTAAGGGCGAGGACGATTTCAGGGTAGTGGTGGACTACCGGCACTTGAACAAAAAGATAAAGATCGAGGCCCAACCAATGCCACATCTAAATTCGGCGGCGCATTATTTTGCGGGTGCCAAAGTATTTACTAGTTTGGATTTGAATAGCGCCTACTACCAAGTGCCCTTATCGGAGTCGTCTAAGCCACTAACGGCTTTTGCTGTCCCATGGAGGCTTTATGAATTTCAACGAGTACCCTTCGGCATTGCTACTGGAGCTCAGGTGTTGTCGCGGTTATTAGACGAAATATTTTCGGACATCAAGTTTAAATATGTGTATCACTATCTAGATGACGTGGTTGTCTACTCGCCCGACTTTGAAACCCATTGCCAACATTTAGCGGAGGTCTTTGACCGGCTCGAGCGCGCAGGCCTTACCTTGCGCAAAGAGAAGTGTAACTTTGCTGCGGGACAGATTTCTTTCTTAGGTCATATTGTATCTCCGGCTGGTATAACGATTGATCCGGAGCGCACCAAAGTTCTACGTAACTTTCCTCCCCCTAAAACCGTAAAGGCATTGGCCAGGTACGTGGGCATGGTGAACTTTTTCAGCAAGTTTATTCCGCATTTTGCAGCGCGGGCGGAACCATTGAACCGTCTTCGGCGGAAGGGAACGCCGTTTAAGTGGGGTGAGGAACAGCAGCAGGGCTTTGAAGACCTTAAACAGGCCATAATGAATCCCCCGGTGTTGGCTTTCCCTGATTTTTCACGTAGATTTATCCTTCAGACCGATGCAAGCAGGGGATCGGTGGCTGCTGTTTTACTCCAGGATTTTCCTGTGGGGCGTAGGGTTATTGGGTATAGTTCACGTACCCTTACTCCAGCCGAGCGGAAGTATTCAGTTTACGAACTTGAAACTTTGGCTGTGGTATTTGGCTTAGAAAAATACCGCGAATATCTGGAGCATGTTGAGTTTACTCTTGAGTGCGATAACCAGGCGCTAACGTGGTCGTTGGCCTCACCGCGATCTACAGGCAGGTTAGCGCGTTGGGGGGTACGCATTTCAGCTTTTAAGTTTGTCCCGATACATATACGTAGTTCAGAAAATTGTGTGGCTGATGCCTTAACAAGAGTATTCGAAGACCCGAGAGAATGTAAATGCGGAAAGGAAAATGTTTTAGCCGTCTGTGAATTTCCGGAGTTGTTCGAGGGTTTGCACACACATCAGAGGAAAGATCCGGATCTGCAGGCCCTTATTGATCGGCTTGAGGCTGGCGAGGTTGTTACCCCTTATTGTTTGAAGGAGGGTGTTTTGATGACCCAGGCTACCTTCGACGGCAAGAACAAGGTTGTTTTGCCACGGGCCTTAATTTCCATGGTGTTTGAATATTTCCATTCATCTCCTGTAGGCGGGCATTTGGGAATAGCCAAGACCAAAGACAAGATTCGGGAATATTTTGTGTGGCCGGGCATGAATAAAGAAATTGCTTCCCGAGTTAGACAGTGTCAACTTTGTGCAATGGCGAAACCCGCGCAATGTACAGTATGGAAAGGTTTAGCATCGGAGGTGGCAAGTAGACCCCTGGAAAAATTATTTGTGGATTTTGTCGGTCCTTTCCCTCGTTCAGTCCAGGGGAATACGTATGCATTAGTCGTAGTAGATTCGTTTAGTAAGTTTGTATGGATGTCGGCCTTACCGAAAGCGAATACACGAGGGGTAGTCAAGGTTCTCTCTTCAGTATTTGCGGCTTTTGGAGCCCCTCGTTATTTGGTAACAGACAACGCCACTCAATTTACTTCTTTCGCCTTTAGAAATTTCTGTTTTAGTTGGGGCATTAAAACCATAACTACCACCCCTTATTACCCCCGTCCTTCCCATGCCGAAAGATTTAACAGGAACCTCAAATCAGCATTAATAGCCTTTCATCATGATAATCATACTAAGTGGGACACTAATTTGTCTCGGTTGCAGTTGGCGTTTAATTCGGCTCGACACGAATCACATGGCGTTACCCCTCATCAGCTTATGTTAGCCTATATACCTAACTCTCCGCTGTCTAACCTTTGGCGTTTGGACGATTTGCTTCCCCAGAATATTACTCGCGAGGAAATATGTAGAGTATGGAAGGCCGCTTTTCGGAATTTGAAGAAGTCACTTGCCCAGGTAAAGAAGCGGTATGATGAAAATAAACGGCCTTCACCTTATGCCGTTGGCCAGAAAGTACTGTGTAAGCTGTACACTCAATCTTCTAAGCAAAATGCTTATGCAGCGAAGTTGGCTCCTAGATACGTAGGGCCGTACGAGATTATAAGTATCTTCAAAAATGTTTCTGTGCGCTTAAGGGACCTCCGCACGGGCCAAGAAAGGAGAGCTCACGTCTCACAATTGAAACCCTTCCAGTAGTTTGGTATCTGTTTTCCGTATGTGTATGGGTTTCCTTTGTTTACTCCTGTATGTTTATGTTGTGAATAAAGTGTTTTGTTTTGAATGTGGGTGTTTGTTTATGTTGGAGCGTGCCATGTGTGCGCCGGGCTGTATACCTCTACGGCGCTCCTGTAGTTAGTTTCTGCCTGGCGTGTGGAGTCGGTATGTGCGCGAAAGAGTAGATTTGTTTTCGTGTGTCTTTGTATGGAAGCGGTGTGAGGTGTTTAGTGTGGTATGTTTGGGGAGTATTTGTGGGATATTTGCTGCGTGCTTGCGGTGTGTGTCTTGTTTAGTAATGATGTGTATTTCGTGTTTGTACTTTTGTGTTGTCTGGCCAGTAGGGATTTTGTTTTATGCGCATTTATTTATACAAGGCCTTGTTTATTTTGTTTAACTTGTATATATATTGTTTAGCCTGTTTTAAATTGTCATTTGGAAGAAATTATATTTAATGTTATTCAAGTTCGTTTAAATTGTTCTTATATTATGTTCATTAAACAGTTTATGGTATGTTATCACGCTTGTTGATTATAAATTGATTCAATTTTTTAATTTTCTGCTATTTATGTATTTGATGTCATCCACAGTTCTGTAAAAAAAACTGTCATTCATTCAGTTTGATCTACCCCGAGATGTTATTTTGGGGCAGCAGCCTATTTGAAGCCTGCGTTTTGTTGCCTTTCTGTTGGGTTTGTTCCGTGTTACAGCCTCGCCAGGTCCTGTTCGTAACCTGTCCGGAAAGCACCTAACCACCGCAGTTTGGCATTGTGTAATGTTAAGCCTGGCTGTTACCGTCTATATGGAGTGTTACTGCAGCAGTAAGGTCCGCAATGGAGATTTCTGGAGGCCAGGGAGGTGACGATGGAATATGAAGGGGCTTGTGTGTGGCCCACGTTTTGGGTTTTGGACTTTCTCAACGCCTGATTGCAACGAGAGGGCATCCACAGGCTCAAACCCAGAATTTGTTAATTTCTCTGGAACAACGAGGGATCAGTACGCCCAACGAGCTGTGCATCGTCTCTCCCGTCCCGGAAAAACAGAATTGTGCTCTCTAATGTGTCAGTGGCCAGTGATTTGTAGTGACAGTGTTTGGTGCCAGTGCTTTCACAGTGACCTGTACAATGACCGGGCGGTGTAAGGTGTGTCCTTCCTAATATGATACTTCTCATACAATATCAGTCTGTTCCTTTCCAGAATGGCGAGCGCGTGTTGTCAGATGGGGGCGGGAGTATTGTGCTGATCGCATTTATTTTGTTTTATGGAGGCACCTCCTTTTGTTTCGCGACTCTTGTTTTCCCCGCTGGGTTGCGCTAGTGTTTTTCCTATGGGTTTCCTCTCGGTCTGACGGTGAGAGAGACTGTCAGTCGGAGTGCTCCTCTCTCGGCGTGCGGGGTAAGTTGTTTGGCTTTAACTAGGGCTCAGGCCGTGAAATACCGATTGGTTTTCAGACCGTTACTTGCCTGGGAGGTGCTTATAATGCGGACATATTAAATGTAATCTTGTAACCCGTAGGATATCCACGCGAATCATTTAGGCATTTTCAGATAGGCTTGAAGACTGCCCAACTCCTCGCTTTGAGAGGGAGTTGAATGGGGTTATGTAAATTGGTTTTGTTTTAACCTGTATTTCTGTTGTGTTTCGGCTTTCATTTCTGTTTAAAGGTTTGCTATTCCGATTAATCATTCCTGTTAACAAATGTATAATTTATTGATCCATAAATGTTATAGTTCTTGAAATTTTTAGTGCTCTCTTCTCTTCAGTTCCTTCCCCCCCCCCCCCCCCCCTTTCACGATTGTACCTAAGCCCCTATGGTGCAGAGTGCTACACATCTGATTTAGTAAATTTAGTCAGCCTAGCAAGATATGATTGTTTTATATACCTCCATTTTTAATTTTCTGCATGTAAAACATGTCTATTTCATTGATAACCCCAAGATAATCTTTTTCTATCTAATAAAATTGTTTATTCATACTAGGTAAGTGAATTGAATAGAGAAATGAATTTTTATATTATTAGTTTGCAGTATGATTTCTAGGAGCACAAAACGTTATTTCATTGACACATACGAAACTCTCTTTTTCTTTCCTGTTTTTATTTGCTGTATAATAAAGTATTAAATATGCTTTGATCATTGGTTCTTACTAGTTTTCTTATGAGAATTTCAGAAACATTGTTTAAAATTAATTCTTTTGCCTACCTTTCCCCATTGCCCAGCTTCCCATTTGGATTTCCATGGTTGTTCTTGTTGCTGAGGAGATTGTGAACATGGTGGTTTTATGCACTTCTGTGTACGAGGTAATGTTGGTGGATTGAGGCAAGCTCCTTCAGCTACCTTCATGGTCAGTGTTGAACTTATCTCCTGCTTGCACATTAGGTCTCGAGTTTGAACTCCCTCTCCACAGGTCACAGAACATTCACTCCATTCACCAGGTACCCAGCTGCAGAAACAGACAAACACCACTCATATATAGGTTTTCACATTGAGAAAATTCTTTATGTCCAATTAACAGGTGTTGAAAGTGTATGCTTTTTGGAGAGGTATTGGTATGCATAAAAAAAAAAAAAAAAATGTGTGATGAACCTGGATCTTGTAACACAATTTCTAAATTGTATGATCACTGGTTCATGAGAGATACTCAGTGGGGTCTGTTTATAGAAATGCATCCATTTACATTGCCATACACCAGTGTGGACCAACTTTCTTATGTGCTCAGACACATTTAACTCGTGCGTAAGGAGGTGTCACCACCATCACAACCACAGTTAGAGCAAATACTGTTCTTTTGAGAAGAAAAAGCATAAATGGGGAGAACTGACTCAATGAACCCCTTCCCCTACATTAGAGTTTAACCCCTTCCAGTGCCTTGCAGCAATTAGCTACCAAGCCATGCCTTCTGCTACTGTCTGCCAGTCCTTCAAATTTTGTCAGGATGTAGAGAAGGTAAATACTCAATTGCATCCCTGTCACCCCTCTTCCCCATGCCTGGGAAAAAGGGAAAGTACTGTTTAGGGAAGTAAGGAATGCAGCTTTAGGTGTACAAAAACATACTTGATGGATATGTGCTAGGAAGATATTCAGAAGAAAATAGGTTTGCCTTCAAATTTGAATTAATGTTAGAAATTGGAGTAAAAATTTGCTTATGAAAGGTGCCAGAAAAGTACATCACCGGCAGCATGTTGGACAGTGCTGCCATAGACTTTATCAGATGATTTTAACTGATATCATTGCATTCACATACACAGACCAGAGGTTTATGGTACTTTCTTTGGCAATAGAAAGGAAAGGTGCCAAGGATCTTCCTTTCACTTCTCTAAGTTAGGGTTAAGATCACAGTGCAGATTCTATTAATCTTTTGATTTTTTATTAATTAGATGGTGTGGACAATGAAGTCAACAATCAATATATAGCAGCTACTGAAAATTCTTGTGTGGTTGAAGAAGGAATACATTAGCATCAATTCTTATTAATGTATGGGCTGACAGTACTGGTGATAAATTAATAGGATAATATGTGCACCTTATGACTTTCTAGCAAATATATTTTCATCTTGATGAAGAGTATGCCATGCCAGTAACAGATATGGTACATGTAGGATGGCACGTCAATCCATTCCTCATGAACATCGAACACTAACAATTTTGGATAGTTTGGCTTATTCTCACACCTTTACTTTTTCCTCATTTTAAACTTTAGTTTACAGGGACATTAGAGAACCTTCAAATTTGTACCAAACTCTAGAACAATACATTTTAATTGTCTATATGCCTACATAACAATGTTTGTTTCAGAATTGGAGATAATTTTGAATTTTATTTAAAGAATATTATTGATTTATTTTTATAGTTGGTAATAATTTTATCAATATGTTTAGTTGATTTTCAAAGAGTGGAACAAAGAATGTGTTACTCCCAACAACACAGGGGAGATAACCATGAATGTTAATTAAGCATCTCCAATGGACAAGTGTTCATATCTTGGAACGCATGTTTTACATCTTATGCTTTTATTTGGTGCAGAACATGATCTATTTATTTTAATATTCTATAGAAAACTAAAATTCTTTGTTGACCTTAATTACAACAATAATTAAAGATATTTATGCATGAAATTGATCAGCATTTCCAGAATAAGTATCTAGTACTTCAAGTTTCTTTCAGGAAATCAATAATATTTATGATCTTGAATGTACATAATGTAGATTTTTAATGAGGAAACAACTAGGCTGAATTTAGCTATGAATTTCTTGTATTTTAGTGTTATTGGTCCTATTAATTACACTTTCACACTGCATCAGCCTAATATGGATTAAAGGGTATAATTCATCTAGTGAACACAGTTTATAATTAACTCCTGATGAATATTAAAGCACTTACAAAATGCACCCTTTTTAAGAACAAGAGAAGAGTGTAGGTACCTACTTACAAAATACTTTAAATAAGATCCTATTGTTAATATTCAACTGGAATATGATTTTTGTTAATATTTAATATTGCAAAGTGCAATAATGTTTCATATATCTTGTATATGATAGCTTTGGAATGTGTTTTCCTTATTATTTCTAGTCTTCCGATACCTGTTAGTGTTATACTACATAAAATATTGATTCTGCTATTATCTATATTTGATAGTTTTGCACTGTAATTTTTGTATCTAGTCTCTAAGTGCTGTTATGTTTATTATTTAATGTATTCTCCTTATAATTATATACAAACATGCTTACATTCAAACACATATACACAATATATCATCTTATCACAGATTAGGAATTTCTGCTGTTCCGGCCTCACGTTCCAGATCTATATACAAGATCTAGTCCTTTATCACTGTTATAAAATTGTAAAGTGATCATCCCTTAAAGGGCTCCATGGAACTTTGTATCCAAAAAAAACAAATAAATAAGTAAATAAATAGTAGGTATATAATCTTACTCAGCTGGACAAGGCTTGGTATTACATCGCACAGGCTGGGGATGTGGCCTCTCCTGGAAAGCACATCGTCTGTCTGGTACCAGTTGCTGGTTGTGTTCTCTAATACAAGACACAAGAGGTATCTGCATCCCTATTAAAACAAAATATAAGTATATTATATAAATGGTTGAAAACTAGTTTTTGCTAAATCATATATAATTCCCTTAGATTTGTTCTTAAGTAGGCCTGGGGAACTTATACTCTCCAAGCGCAGCCTTACACGGATGACTGAGGCTTGACAGGTAAAAGAATGAGGGTTGTGCTAGCTATTTGAGGAGTTCTCCAGGTCCGTTCTTAAACTTTAAGGACACTTGGTAGTGTCAGAACAGCAATTTCTATGAGAATCTCAATTCAACGTAAGTTAGTGTTTCTCGAAAACTATACAATCTATCATAATGAAACTTTTACCACTTATAAAACAGCTCCATCTGATTCAGAAACCATAATCAAATGATAACTAGAGTTAATCATTTTTACTCAATATTCCAATAAGTGAACTATTTTCAAGATTTTTCACACATTTTTTTCTTTAGGTGCACATTTCTCTTAAACAGTTAAAGTGACAAATTTCAAATTTTGTAGTTGCTTTACAAATATGTTATTCAACATAGGTGGTGAATGATTAAAATAATTTAGTCAATAATAGCAATTTAAAAAGTAAATAACAATGTATTCTTTATTTTTTAATTTTTTATGTATGAAAACATTTTTTGAGGAATTTCATGAAAGTGTAACATAAAAAGTTTTCACCAGCTGTTTAGTGCAGTACATTCTGCAGATGCACAAAAATATCAAAACTATCTATTATAGTTTTAAAGGTAATTGCACATAAAGTTTAAAAAAAAGCGAGTTAGGGTAAATGGCAAAAGAAGATATTGTTTTGCAGTGTAAAAGGGACATGACAGCCTGGCTACCATATTTAAAGCTCCATTAAAATCCCCATTTAAATGCACTTAATTGCAGCAAACACACAAAACCCTTATAATAAGCAAAGAAAAAAAATCCAAAGCCAATACCAACTGTCCTTAACTTGTAATAAGTTCTATGGATACAAATGCAAGATCCATTTTTAATAGAATTTACTACTTGATTAAACACTCATAGTTTAAGCAACTCTTAATCTATTCCATAGTACTTTGAATTAGTATTTGGTATATTGCAACCAAGCTCCCCCCACCCCCAAGTCTATAATTAAATCATTTGCTGGAAATGTTAGTCTATGTTAATAACTGTTTCCAAATATGAGATTCTGAAATCTTTCAAGCATTATAAATGTAATGTGCATATTGTAAATACAAATTAGACAGTGTATGGTCCCTGCTTTCCAAAGTTTTGCATCCAGAAATATCCTATCTCATCTTCATGAAGATTACTGCTTAGTGCATTTTTTCTTTATAATCCAGATCACTTTTCTTAAAATCTACATTATCAAATGTCATTTCAGGGTCACATAGTGAACCTAATTTTTAACTCTAACTTTTGTTGGTTGTTTGTAATGTAATTCTCTTTCTTAAGCTCTTCTATTCTGATATGCCTTGCATCCAGGAGCCTAGATGCAGGTTGAATATACGGAGTAGAATGTTCCTCAAATGAGAATTAGGTTGATACCCTGAAATCATTTCAAGACATTTTATTTTATTTTTTTATTTGATCATCTGATCCTATTTAGGGTTTGCCTAGCGACACAGAATACTACAAATAATAATTAATCGCATACAGAAACAATGGATAGCAAATATAACAAAGACATTAATAAAAAATAACTAACAATCGTATAAAACATAGAAATTATAAAACTATCAATATTATAAGTCAAAATTATAAGAAATAAGTCCGGGGCAGGTGCTGAGAATTTCTGAGCGTCGCCAAATGAGCCACTGTTTCTGTTACTTAATTATCAGCAAGCGATAACGTTTATGGCCCTCATTCGGGAGGTCGCTCGTTTGATCCCTGCCAGGTGAATGCTTGGAAGGATTTCCTTATCATCCAAATTTTCTATCTCTCCACATTAATAATTTTATTTTTCCTTTCATCTTGTTAGGTTTTTTCAGGGTGGGAAGCGTCGGCGAGCGTGGCGGCAGCAGCACGGCAAGGGGAACAAATAAAAAAAAAAAACTAGTGCAACAGCCCCCATGAAGGGCCAAGGCATGTCACCCAGCCACTGCATCCCCCACCTCTACCTAGTACAGGTGTCATTGATGGGGTGCAGTACTGGAGGGTGGGACGTGGTCAGCGTCCCAAGCCATCCCAGCCAGTAATGCGGCCTTAGCGACATGGGGCCGCTACTTCTCCATCAAGTAGCTCCTCAATTGGTCCCCCCGGGACTAACGAGGCTGAGTACATCCCGTGCCAGACCTCCCAGAGGGGATAAAATCTCCATGTTGGTACCGGGGATCAAACCCGGGTCCTCCGCGCCAGAGGCAAGCGCGTTACCAACTGAGCTACGGAGGCAAGAGGAACAAATGCGTTCTGGAAATCCTGTCCCCTTACAAGCCCGAAGGGGTAGGGGAGCTAAGCAAGCCTCCGCCGGGGTGCTTCTAACTGGGAAAGTGTGTGGACTCTTGTCACCTGGTCTGTCGTGGCAACGTTCCGGCCGCCCTTAGGATCCATTCCACTCATCCATTTTTGTTTGTTAACGTCCTCTAACGTAGTATCATATCGGACGGTGAATGAATGAAATGGGTGAAATGATGCTCAAATGAGCCCGAGGTCCATAGAGCCGACTCATCTATCCTTCCCACGGTTGACCCATCAAAGGCATAAACACAAAAGATCGCCCTTCCGAGTCATTATTATCAGCGACGATGAAGGATACTAGAAGGATAACAAAAGAGATAGACCTCGATTTACAGCATGAAAAACGTAGTTTTCATTAGACCACAATTTAGCCACATAATTTGCCACATTTTTTGAGGCATTAAACATTTCTGAGGTATTAGTTGCCATTGGAGTAACTTTTTCCAAAATTTAATATCATATCGAATTTTGAAGTGTTCAATGCCCATTCCTTTTCCTTTTTTATGTGTAAAGAATGGACTTTTAAAGCCAGAATGAAGTCACCCTGTTTAAAATTTTGATTATCTTACTATGAAACCATTTCTGAAAACGTGTATCTTGATTAAACTAAAGCAGATCGAAATATAGTGAAAACACATACCTTGTTCTATAGTGGAACGTATAAGGGAATTACAAAATATGGAGTGGTGTTTATGGTAACAAAATGAAAGATAGTGCAGTAGAAATTAACTGTTCTTTCACACTAGCCGAGTGTAGGACAAGGTTGTAAAGGGGTAGAGTGAGACTGGACAATTTAATGCCATAGCCAGGATTTGAGCCACGGATCTTCCGTCCGGCTGCTCTAACTACTGAGCTACCTTGATCAACGTGCCGACACGACATTAAATTCCCCAACTCACTCGCATTTTCCCGATGAGCCACACAAGGAGATTTTAAATACACATAAGATAACATACCTTAATGGCGACTTACTATGCTGTAAGTACTTAAGAGGCTTCATAGTTTAACCAATTATAAGGTCAATCAATGGAAATTAATTATTCTTTCACAAGTGTACTTTCTCATAGCATAGAGCCGAAATGTAATTGTTTATAATCTGTGACCAATTGTGTAATTTAGGAGTCGGTAAATTGTCCATCGCAATTACAGGAATGATGACGTCACTGAACGCAACCCGGCATACACATATGCAGTGCACGATTCGAACAAGGGGTTTCGGAAACCGCAGTGGCGGACTAAGAGCTTCCCTAACACATGTTTGATTTTATATACATAAAAGGCTTTAACTTTAATTTTTTTCATGCTATTCTTCCTTTTACCTAGACCTTCACAATTGCGCATATATTTAACGTTAATTCACAAACACATTCTGACGTCAGCAGAGCATGTAGGATTTTATCTATCAATGCTTATCTGCTTTTAGATTTTATAATCTTCATTTTAGACAAAAAAAAGTGTGCATACAAATATATGTTGGGATATAGCAGTAATATGCGCAGCATATTATTGAAGATGGGAATGTTGTCATGCCCAGTTGTCTAAAGAAATCTAAACCAGCCTTATTTTGTAATTGTGATTTCAAAACTGCGTTTGTACATTCACATCCTCATTTTGTAAACGTGGTTTTACCATATGAATGTCCACGTGAAAGGATTTGCGAAAAGTTGAAAATCATTGTTCATTGCTTTCAGATCATAAACTTTTTTGTTAGGACTGTTTTTTTACTTTCTCTACTGGTAAGTAGAGGAAGTATTGTATTCCACCCAAAAATTCAATGTCGAGATTTCACCGGAAATATATGTTTTGAGACCCCCTGAATCCCCAAAAAAGCATTTTTAGAAAAAGGTCCGTGTGTGTGTCTGTCTGTGGACAGCATAACTCAAAAACGAAAAGTCGGTTAAAAACCAAAGTTGGTATTCAAGTTTAATGTCCTTCAACGATGCGACACGAAGATTTTGAAGAAACTAGCCCCACCCTAAACTACCCTTTACATGGAAAATTTTTCGAAAATTTTGATTTTCTTGAAAATGGCCCTAACGATTTTGTTTAAAATGTCATATGTGTGAGATATTTTTATGACAAATGAAATGCATATCTCGAATTTTCTGGCTACAACCCCTGTAGTCGTATTTACTCTGGACGACTTTTGCATAACTGGTAAACCGTTAGAGATAGACCAAATCATACTATACAAAAATGTAGATCTTGCTAAAATACACAATTTATGTCTAAATAAATTTTCTTGTAGGGTGAACCATTTCGGAGATATTCCTTGTTATGTGTATGAGTTTCGGAAAACTTAAAAACTTTCGTGAAATGCAACATCGTTGTTCATTTTTGTATATGTTAAGTGTGCAAAGAGAACGGAATCTCAAAGCTTTAAAATATTTGACTATCGCACAAAGCCTACTGCATTCTAATATTCCCCTTGCACCTACAAGGAAATAAGCAATAAGATAATTTGTACAAATTTTTATCTCAACTAACACGAAGAGGATATAGGAATAAGAGTTTGTAAGAATGGTTAGTGCGAGAGTAGAGAAAGTCATGTGAGTGCAACACATCAGATTTTTTTTTAACTTTGCTGATATATCTATATAAATATATAGGTGGTTCCGAAACAGCCATATCGTGTCGATGTGGTTTACATCGTTGCTTATGTACTTTGAACCCGCGTTGTTTGGAGGAGAGAGGGTGAAGCAGAGTAAAGTATTGCTTTAGCCCTTACTGTGGTGTTAACGTCGTATCATCAGCTGGTGCACATTTGCCAACCCCTGGTATACTTGAAACAATCAGTATTAATATTACAACTCACACCTGGTGTTATTAATCTGTATCCATTGATAACCGGAATATAATGAACATGTCTCACTTTCCTGTACTATTGATGTTAATGACGATCATATAAGATCAATTAACAAGAAGGTGAAATTCCTAGATTCCTAGCGCATAACGACGGGTACGTTAACATAATGTTGCGTTCTGAGTTCCTGAAGGCGATGACTTGCCTAACACACGGGTCGGATGAGTTGCCTACCTCACAGGCGAACTCATTACAAGCTTTTCCACGGTCTTCACTTCTATGATACCAGTCTTTCGGTCTCCAAAGGCAAATACAAATATACAGCGAGTAATTTAATCTACCGAGTGGTATGGCTCAGGCGGTAATGTCAGTGGTCTGCATTCGGGAAGGCGTGGGTTCGAACCCCGTGGCCGACTTTCCAGTCCCATGGGTTTTTTCGGAGGTTTCCTCGGGTCACCAGGCGAATGCCGGGAAGAATTTCGACATCCTGAATTTCCTGTCTCTCCGTTTCGTTACATTAATCATTTCACTCTTCATCCCGTTAGATTTCCTTCAAAGTTGAAAGCGTCAGCGAGCCTCGCGGCAGCAGCACGGCAGGGGAAAAGGATGCGCTCTGGAAATCTCGTCTCCCGGACTGGAGGTGAGCCTACTGGTTTCCGGCGCTCCCATGGGATGGTATAAATCCGGGGGGGGGGGGACCCGGTTTCCGAGTTCTGTGCCTCTCTTAGCAGTACAAACCCGAGGGGTGGAAGACGTCGTTTCAATGCTCTGACCGCCCTTCGCATCCATTCGCCTCATCCATCCTCTCGGGAGGTACCCGTCAGCGGCATAGGCACAAAAAATCACCTTTCGGTCGAGGTGCTATGCCCACCTGTGCAAGTTGTGATAGACATCTACTATCTGTTTTACTTTCTTTAACAACCACTTATTGTAGGTAGAGGAAGTACCACATTCCACCAATAAATTCAATATAGAGGTTTCACCAGAAATAAATGTTTTGAGGTCCCCAAGCCCCAATTATTTTAGGAAATGATCTATCTGTATGTATGTGAGAGAGGGAGAGAGAAGCATAAGTAAAAAAGAGGAGTAGAATTAATAGTGAATTTGTCATTTAAGCTCAATATTTTCGAGCGGTTAGCATGCTCTCCTCCCGCCTAGGTGGCTCGGGTTCGATCCCAGGGACCCTCATGTGATATTCGTGGTGGACGAAGTGGCGTCAGGGCGGGTTTTCTCCGGGTGCTCCGGTTTCCCCCGCCACTCATTCCACCAATTGCTTCATTAACATCTTTCCAATGATCCATTTCGCTTTCATTTCATATCATCCGGTTCCTCACTCTCATACCTGGTGCTCGGCTGACCACCCGCTTCCAAGTCTTCACTCTGTTCGGTCCATAGGTTCCTCTGCTCCCCAACAGGCGTCTGACCCTAGGCTGGCATGTAAGTCCTACATAAGGGGAGGGTAACCTGAAGAGGAAGAAGTTCAATATTTTCCAAGGATGCGACTAGAAGATTTTAATTAATATCCTCCCCCAACCCTAACTGCCTTTCATATGCAAATAATTTTTATACTTTTTTATTTCAAAGTGGCTCTAACGATTTTTATCAAACTAGCATATGTTTAAGATATTGGTGACACCAATACAATGTAAATCTTGAACTTTCTGGGAATAACCTACGAAGCCCTCTTCATTTGGAATGAATTAGGAGTTATGAATGAGTTTATTAAACTATACGATATAGACAAACTGTTGCTTCACGAAACAAAAATGTAGATATATTTAAAATATATAATTCAAATTTCTTTTTACTTTCTCTACTGGTACGTAAGGGAAGTATTGTATTCCACCCAAAAATTCGATGTCCAGATTTTACCAGAAATATGTTTTGTGACCCCCTGAATCCAAAAAAGAATTTTTATAAAAATGTCCGTGTGTGTGTCTGTCAATCTGTGGACAGCATAACTCAAAAACGAAAAGTAGGTTAAAAACCAAAGTTAGTATTTAAGTTTAGTGTCTTTCAAGGATGCGACACGACGATTTTGAAGAAAATAGCCCCACCCTAAACTACCCTTTACATGCAAAATTTTTCGAAAAATTTTGATTTTCTTGAAAATAGCTCTAACGATTTTGATTAAAATGTCATATGTGTGAGATATTTTTATGAAAAATGAAATCTATATTTTAAATTTTCTGGCTATAGCCCCTGTAGTCGTGTTTACTCTGGATGACTTTTGCATAACTGGTAAACCGTTAGAGATAGACCAAATCATATTATACAAACAATTTAGATCTTGCTAAAATACACAATTTATATCTAAATACATTTTCTTGCAGGGTGAACCATTTCGGAGATATTCCTTGTTATCTGTGTGAGTTTCGGAAAACAAAACTTTCGTGAAATGGAACATCGTTGTCCATTTTTTTATATGTTAAGTGTGCAAAGAGAACGGAATCTCAAAGCTTTAAACATTTGACTATCGCACAAAGCCTACTGTATTCTAATATTCCCCCTGCACCTACAAGGAAATAAGCAATAAGATAAGTTGTACAAATGTTTATCTCAACTAACATGAAGAAGATATAGGAATAAGAGTTTGTAAGAATGGTTAGTACAGGAGTAGAGAGAGTCATGGGAGTGAAACACATCAGATTTTTAGAAAAAGGTCCGCGCGTGTGTGTGTGTGTGTGTCTGTGTGTGTGTGTGTGTGTGTGTGTGTGTGTGTGTGTGTGTGTCAGTCTGTGGACAGCATAACAACGAAAAGTCGGTTAAAAACCAAATTTCGTATTTAAGTTTAATGTCTTTCAAGAATCCAACACGAAGATTTTGAAGAAAATAGCCCCACCCTACACTACCCTTTACATGGAAAAGTTTCAAAAAATTTTGATTTTCTTGAAAATAGCTCTAACGATTTTGATTAAAATGTCATATGTTTGAGATATTTTTATGAAAAATGAAATCTATATTTTAAATTTTCTGGCTATAGCCCCTGTAGTCGTGTTTACTCTGGATTACTTTTGCATAACTGGTAAACCGTTAGAGATAGACCAAAACATATTATACAAACAATTTAGATCTTGCTAAAATACACAATTTATATCTAAATAAATTTTCTTGTAGGGTGAACCATTTCGGAGATATTCCTTGTTATCTGTGTGAGTTTCGGAAAACAAAACTTTCGTGAAATGGAACATCGTTGTCCATTTTTTTATATGTTAAGTGTACAAAGAGAACGGAATCTCAAAGCTTTAAATATTTGACTATGGCACAAAGCCTACTGTATTCTAACATTCCCCTTGCACCTAAAAGGAAATAAGCAATAAGATAAGTTGTACAAATGTTTATCCCAACTAACACGAAGAAGATATAGGGATAAGAGTTTGTAGGAATGGCTAGTACAAGAGTAGAGAAAGTCATGCGAGTGCAATACATCAGATTTTTGAAATACTGTCACCATTCAATTGTTTCTTATGTGATTCAAATATCATGGAATTTTAAATCCAGTACAATAGGTGACTGTGTTCTCCACTTTGTGATAGTCATGACTCTCTTCTCCAAGCTTTAGTTAAGGTGGCAACACTCAGAAAACAAAACAAGGACGCTGCGATAATCTAGAAACAAAATGATGGCTCTACAAAGTGTGTGGCTGTATTTAGTTGAAATGCAATGATTAGTTACATATTTTTTTGATGGAAGTGGAATGACGTCATAGGAATGACGTTATTTGCAACACAAATTTGTCATTGTGAAAGATGAAAAGTATTAGTGAACTTCGGGAGTATATTCTTCGGAGTTAAATGTTGTGTTTGTGTGCCGTCCATAGTAAGGTCTGTCCAAGTTTAGCAACTGCTAATGTTGCGAAGTTAATTCTCATAAAGCAGTTCATATTTTTAACAAAGTTGAAGCTTACCTCCGCCGCAAGTTTTGGTGCATTCTGTGAACCCGGTTATTTTCCACAGAAACTTCCGCTTCCGACCTCTTGTTCTCGGTTGCAGTTTGTGGCCTTCATCCCCAACAGGAGTCATCCCTTGATGAATTGTCCGACCCTGGGATTCCGTTCCTTGTATCCCCGTACCATAGGGATACTGCGGATTCTCGGATCTGTGGGGAATTGATACAATGTAGACAAATTACATCAGCTTATTCTAAGCTTGCACAAAACATCTGACATTCTGGGAATGTCTATTCTATTTACCTTCTTTCTTCTGTAGCGTCATATCCCAAACTGTTCTTAACGTCATCTGCTGGTGTGTTCATTCCTGAAAACAGAAATAAAGAAATAACCATTAAATCATCATTCAAGTTTCTTCATGTTTGAGTCAGAATTAAAATGAATCAGCTTATGACTTATGAAACCAAACCTGGAGTAACGCAGGCACAGAAAAAGTAATACATGAAATGTGATTCACAAAGCATTAATGTACTAAACGAATGCTCAAGAGATTAGACTAAACTTTGGGACAAACGACGAGGGAAAGAAATTCCGTCAGAATGTAATAATGAAATTATATGCAGTTCCCCTATTTGTAATTAGGAAATGGTTTATAAAAAGTACATTAGAAAGTTTATTAAGAGAAATTTATTTTAGAAAATTCAATTTAGAAACATGGTTTACGGAAATGATCACAAAAAATAGTACAAATAAGTTATGTTTTACACTCGATTACTTTTATTTATTTTCATAACAGTTTCAATTGGCATAACAAGAGTGATAGATTTCACCAATTGTCAAAATGTTTACTGTCAACATCTTGTTGAAGTTCTTAGTTGTCAAATGTATCACAGTAACGAATTTCGCCAAAGCCAAAATCGTCCGTCTGTTGACGGATCACCCGCTAGTCGTGAAAATCTATGCACCTAATCGTTTTATACAGGATGTCCCAAAATTAGACCCACGAACTATGGGAGCTGATAGATAACATTATTTTAAACACTTTTTGTTAAGGAAAGTTTTATGCTGTGGTGCTTAGTTTAAAGCGCTAGGCAAGTTAATGCAATTAACTACTGCCTCCCACCGTTGTATTTACGGCAAAATCAACAGTGCAGGTTAGTATTGCATTTATCTTAGTAAGACACGCGATCTTAATCCAAGAAACAAACACAGAACACATAAACAAAGCACAAACATCTCATTGTTTACAGTTAATTACAGCTTTACTATTCAAAATTAGACCGACAAACTTTTAAACAAGAGAAATGGCTTGTGTCTTTGCGAGAGTACCGGCAGAATAGGGCACGCCGATGCACTCTTTGTGTTAATCGCAATGGGCGTGCGTTTCAACATTTACTTTGAATAGTAAAGCTGTGGTTAACTGTAAACAATGAGATGTTTGTGTTTTGTTTATGTGTTCTGCGTTTGTTTCTTGGATAAAGATTGTGTGCCTGACTAAGATAAATGCAATACTAATTTGCATTGTTGATTTTGCCGTAAATACTTAAACTGGCTGGGAGGAAATAGGTAATGGCATTAGCTTGCCTAGCGCTTAAACAAAGTACCGCAGCAAAAAATTTTCCTTAGTAAAACGTGTTTAAAATAATGGTATCTATCAGCTCCCAAAGTTTATCGGTCTAATTTTGGGACATTCTGTATGTTCATTAGCTACAGAAATATATATTTTTTCAAACAGTGGAGTACACTAATTCAATTCAGTATAATACATTAACATAATACACAGTAATGCAAGCCAGAGGTTTGATATTTATCAAAAACATCAGTATTAGCATTATTAGGTATAACAACTTCTTCATTATTCAGACAAATAGCATGCAGATTTTCCATACTTTATAGATGGATCACTCTGAGGTCACCTATCACATAGGGACAGGCGTTCGGATCAAGATTTTTCGAACATTAGAGAGAAGCGCTTGTGCATATTTTTTTGGCAGAGTAGCTAATGATTCCATATACATACCAGGTGGCGGGACCAACAAAGGCGGTGCTATCACTCCGTTATCCGTCGAGGGTTTGGGCACTGGAGGGACAGCCATCATAGCAGGGCTGGGCTCTCCTGGTTTCATCGGCAACATGTACTCATACTTGATGCCGGGGTTCGGTTGTTGATATATCACCTAGGAAGAATGTTTTAAAATTGTAAGGAATGCTGAATGCACACAGAGAAAAAATAAAATAGGGCCCAAAAAAGAAAGGAAAACAAAAACACATGCTAGGCAGACAATTTTATTCGTTCCGTCAGTCCTTAAACTGAATGTGAAGTAATTTTAGCGTCCAGGCTCATTTGCGCATTTATTCCATATTTTCATTTACCGTCTAGTTAAATTGACGAATTAAATTTAGTAAAAAATAAAAATAATGATAACCAGGATGGAGAAAACGAAGAAAATACTCTAAAATAAATTTCATTATGAAGTCAAGCATTTTTAGTATGTAAAATTATGAATGCATATCTAAAAATGGTAAATTTATTTATGTTTTGCAATTAAACGACCTTTTAGAGGTTTAGGTTTGGGAAAAATCAACTTCTTTTCTATGCTACAACCTCAAATTTTGATATGGTTATGCAAATGCCACGTTCAAAATATTGTAGCTCTATGTCAAACTTTTTTATTCACTTTGTAGATATAGCTCTTTAATCTTATTAAAATGCTTCTTGGGGTAAATCACTAGGCATTCACAGCTTGAAGTTTTTGTATGAGGTATTATGTTTTAAGAACGACATAAACAGTCTGAGTTGAGGACATAAGAAGTGCCCAGTACTTTGTCCATCAAATACCAAACAGGAGTATAGGTATTTATTTCACTATTTAAATTAAATGGTTTACCGTGCTTTTCAAACGAGAAGGAGTTTGTCCTTGAGCGTCTCCAGGCCAGTAACCTGCTGGAGTCCTGCTGTGTTGTCATATTGCTTTCCCCTTAAGTGGGGCTTGACGCGCACCAAGAAATATGAAGAGTGGGGGTAATGAGCTTGCAACGCTGTGCATGTAAACGTATCTCATTGGCTGCAGATCAGAACTCTTTCCATTTGAAAAGCACAGTAGACATTTAATTCCTTGATCATTTTTTGTTTTACAAAATAAATCTAAGAAAAAATGAATCACAAGTAGTATTTTCAGTGTTAAAAATACGAAAAAAAAAACTTTTAAAATTAAAAGTAGTATAAACATAACCACCTTCGGAAACAACATAATGGTACATTATACACATAATGATAGAATTAAGTGCGGCCAAATAGCCAAGTGAAGTTAAATGTTTGCATATTCACTGACTGACTTTGTGCATAGTTCGATGTGATAGCGGTCACATGCTTTTCACACAACCTACATTCACAGTCCATATTTGGTTAGTGGTAGTTCTTGTTCTTGCATATCTTGTGGAATCCGTGGACTGCCAACCTGGTGATAACGTGCCTCATTTCGATATTTTCATTCGTTCATGCGCGGTCCATTATGGCTTCTATGCAGTAGAATTCTGGATGTATTTCTTCTCTTTTCAGTGTTGCTAGGAGATTCTGTGAAGCGCTGGTGCTTGGCAAGAACACGCTTGTTCCTCTATGAGGAATGTTTCCCTCGCCAGCAGGTACACGAGTCTTGATTTTGTTGTTTTTGACACTCCTAGTACTTTCTTTATGCATCTCGCTTTTACTGTTTCCAGGATGGATAGATTTTTCATTGTTAAGTGAGACCATATAATGTTTATGCCGTAAGTCAGCATTGGTAGAATTTTCACCTTAAATAGCAGCATCGCTGAGGGATCTAATGCTTATAGCTTCTGTAGTCCTTTCCGTGACGTGTTTGTGAAACATTTATCGCTCATTTGCAGCGTGCGGCCTAGATCGTTTAATTCAGATACTGTTTAGTTTCCTTTCCCTTAAGTGTATATCCGCTGTTGCCGGGACTCTTCCTCTGTTTCTGAAAAGCATTGTTTCTGTTTTTGATATGTTAATGGCCAGGTTGTTCTTGGAGTATAACATTTTTCTACTTCATTTATTGTTGTCTGCAGTTTTGTTATATCTTGGGAACTATTTCAATTACACCCGCTTACGCGCACGAGAATGTGCCCTCCTTTTGGGCGATTCTAAGGATGTCTGTGGTAGCTAGTACCAAGAGCAGGGGGCTTAAAGACATAGACATAAACAGGACGGTTTAACATCAAATTTGTTAACTTGAAGTGGTGAATCAGGAAAAGTAAATCCACGAACCCAGTTACCGTACTAAAATTCCAAATACCGTTTGCAAGAAACAGAAGCGATAGGATTAATGGTGGAACCACAACTCGGTCTTACATAGACACCTAGACCTTCCAACTTCCCATTAAGAACATGTATAGTATGTGAGGTTTAAGTTGAAGCATGATCTGTTGCTGCTACCTGACGGTTCTAGGAGAGAGGATTACAAACTTAAACCAAACGGACTATAATAACTACACTTAGATCATCCACAAAATATGATGCAACCATTTCTATAAAATATAATACTACAATTAGACAAATTAACGAATTCATAAATGAAATTATGAGTAAATATATTATATTGTTATAAGTATTATATAATGCATTATTATATGTATTAATTTAACCAAGCACATCACAGTTGTATACGAGTATTAACCATGCCTATATCACAAATTAAAAACTGTCTAAAATAGCGACTTTCATTCACAGGAGGTTGGTTTGACAATACATTTCATACTAAAGTAGTTTAAAAATACAACCTAGAAACAAAGTACTTAAAAGTGCCTTTATGCCGTAAATATAATTCGAAAATCCAAAACAGTATGAAACGAGGAGTAAAATAGATACTATTTTAAAAATGCCATTTTGTTGATATTTTACCAACGTCATTTAAACACACCGTGACATTTTAAATCAGTGAGAATGAAGAGAATTTTACTGTAATATCTTGGCTGAAGTTATCGCTTCTGTCACCAGTGAGAAGGAGGAACCTTGTTTCAAATAAACCTGGATAATACTATCTGTAGTTAGCAGACATATAGATTATTATTATTTATTTATGCCAACAAACTTACTGTTGGTGTTTTTAAACACACAAGCCGTGTGTGGACAAAGTTTGAAAGGTAGAACTGAAACTTAAAAATTCAATGCCACAACTGAGATTTGAACCACAGACCTTCCGCTTACCGGGCGGCTGCTCTACCACTGAGCTATTGTGACAAACTGCCAGAATGGATTTAAATTCTCAAACCAGTTAGTATTTCTCCTGGTAAACCACAAAGGCAGTCTCACATCAGAGACAAATTACCCCTGGTTTGAGAATTTAATGCCATTCTGGCAGTTTGTCACAATAGCTCAGTGGTAGAGCAGCCGCCCGGTAAGCGGAAGGTCTGTGGTTCAAATCTCAGTTGTGGCATTGAATTTTTAAGTTCCAGTTCTACCTTTCAGACATATAGATATTTATTTCAGCCATTAATATGGAATTTTTTAGTACACTTAATATTACAACTATTCAATTTATAAATCAGTACGCTTTTGCTGCATTCTCTGGGGCCCTTAAGGTTCAAACAACATGATCGCCTCGCTATTGGGACCTGTTTATTACTTATATCCAACACCTAATATGATGCAAATTTCTTCCTCGTCTTGCTTACTTACTTTCCTCAGTCATTTAGTTCTTACTAAACCTAAGTAGTTTTTTTCTTGGATTTGTATTCAACATCTATTTGCTTATAATCCTGTTGGTAAATTAGACTTCTTGTTTCCCAATTTCTCCCTATGACTCCACGTTTCCTCACATTCTACAACTATATGCAAAATTACTCTGCTCCTAGTTGTACAACAGGTATAAATGTGTATTCTTGTAGATCCCCCTGCTCTTCAAATTATCAGCTTCATCACTTCTTTTCTAGCCCATTCAAAGCCTTTCTTACTTTACCACATATTTTGAAACATTTTTCTCTGCTCCAAACTAATTTTGGGCGCTAATGACTTTCCCAGTTTTGCGCCCTAAAACCTCACTTCATCATTAACACCAAACCATTTTTGATTCCGTATATACCCGAAGCTATTTTAAAATTTAGGATGGTAGGCATAACTTGTCTTTCAATATTTACAATTCTTAATTTAATTCATTCCTAGAAACTATTTTCTAGTGATTGCCCATATCGCCAAATATCTCCCCAACCAATTAACTAGACATGTAATTAATGTTAATCTGACTGGGTGTTTTTCATGATTTTCCTCAGTCGCAAGGTAAATACCGACTGGATATTTAATATCACGACCCAAAGTTCCACCTTAAGTCTAAAACAATAGTACGAATGAAAAATAGATGGTAATATTGAATGCTGCATATCCATCTATGATGTAAGTAGCTAGACTGGATGGTCACAGACGCACATGTACAGTTGTCCTGCACTGCTCCCTCTGTGGACTAGTGACGAAGCAGGATGGTATAGTATAGGGATGAGGCATTGAAGGCTAACTGCAGATATATCTATAGGTAAACTGAATGACACCCTAATGCCATCTGCCTGTCACAGATACCTTGAAGGGTAACTGTCCGCTACTTCTACTAGTATCCCTCGCGATATGACTACATAGTTAAAGCGACGTGAAAGAAACAGAGACAGAGAGAGAGAGAGAGACAGAGACAGAGAGAGAGAGAGAGAGAGAGAGAGAGGACAGGTAATTCATATGGAAGATTACTTCTTTTGTTTTCATAACATTCAAAGTATACATAGCATTCATCGCTACTTCCCATAGTTAGGGAAAGAGACAAAACTCACCATAAGATCCACTGGCTCGAGAAGCGGTCCAAGGGCCTCGATGAGTTCGCCGTTAGTCGCATCCTGACGCCGGTATGTGAAACGGGTACCCACTGCATCGTAATGGCCCGACCAGTTGATGGCCCAATTTCCATTGATGATATACTGACCATCAACTTTTCGAAGAGCTTAAACAGAATTCAAATAATTGGTATTAATAAAATTCTTACTTTCTATTACACTTCTACAGTACCTAAGCACCTATTCCACCCAAACATTTGTAATCGACATTTCACCAGAAATACATGTTTTGAGGTTCCATGAACCCAAAAGAAAGGGGCCGTTTTAAAGGTACAGGTGTATGTGTGTGAATAATATATTTACAAAACAAAACTTAATATATCTTTATTCCATTGCTCTAAATAAAAAGAAAATAGTTACTTTCATTTGGGTCCCTTCACACTGCGGCATTAAGAGCAATGAAGAAGCGGACAAAGCTGCTAAAGAAGCAAGTCGGTTAACAGACACACATGAACAGCAAGCAGTACCTTATCGTGATATTACAAAGTACTTCTCCAAACTAATAAAACCAAGATGGAAACAGGCCTGGAATCAATCGCCTCCAGAAAAACTACACATGGTAAGGAAAGGAGACACCAATTCTTCCCCTGTCTATTCTCTTAGCAGGAAAGAGCAGGTAATTATCTCACGTCTCCGCATTGGTCATACAAGGTTAACCCACTCATACCTCCTCAGCAAAGGCCAGCCACCACAATGTTACACCCGCCTCACAGTAAAACATCTCCTCACAGAATGTAAGCAATACGCTACACAACGACAGCTTCATCACATCACTGGAGACTTATCCACCACTCTGAACACGCCATCCAACTGCAGAAGGGTATTATCATTTCTCAAAGGTACGGGCTTGCATGCGAAAATATAAGGGATATTTTTGTTGTACTGATTTGATTGTATTCTCATGTTTTTGGTAAAATAATTGTATCAAATGTATTGTATACCGCTGTATTTCATAGAATAGTCGCGATATGACTTAATTGTTAAAGCGACTCTAAATAAATTAAAAAAAAAAAAAAAAAAAAAAAAAAAAAAAAAAAAAAACCTTAATATAAGGATGCGACACAAATATTTTTAAGGGTGCGTGTTTAGTGTTTAACACCCGCTTTTACTACATACGGCACCGTAGGCGGTGACCCTGATGATGCATGGGTGAAGATGGAGCACCGATGGAATGAGATGGCGGGGGAAACCGGATAACCCGGAGGAAACTCGTCCCAATGCCGCTTTGTCCACACAAATCCCACTTGCGGTTCCTGGGATCGAGCCCGGGCCGCTTTGGTGATAGGCGAATGGTCTAACCACTCGGCTACGGCGCGGGCCACAAATATTTTTAAGAAAACCCCTTACCATGAACTACCCAAGTCTGCTTATTCAGACCTTTTTATAATATATTCCCTTCCTCTAGGAAATGTGTAATGAAACTATTTCCCTAAACATTTATCTCAATTAAAAGAAGCAGATAGAGAAATAAGACACCATAGAAAAATGGATAGAGGGAGTGTTGTGAATGTGACATGATTTAAAAATGCGCTACATTTTAAGTTAAAATCATATTTTCTTAATGTTTATAATAGTTTGAGTTAATAGTATGAAGAGTATTAAAATGATTAAATGAATGTGGAACAAAGGTTTAATAAATACAGATGTTTCGCAGCACAGTAAAAGGAATAACAAATAAAGCAACTAGGGATCTCTGGCTAATTTGAGCATAAATCCATTTCATTCATTCACCACTGAACATGATACAACGGGTACCATTGGTAGAGTATATTTTTCATATAGGGCATCTTGAGAAGGCCTATTTTAAAAGAATACAAAAAATAACAACAATAAAATATGTACAATAAAAGTTACTTAAGTAGGCTATCCAATAGTAAACAGTTGAAAGACGTTAGTCATAGCTTTCGCAATAAATCCATCGTATTTAGCCAAAGAAACAAACGAGTCCTTTGTCAATATTACGAAGCCCAGAGCTTGGTTACGAAATTCTGGAACCAGATTCTGTGGTCTCCATGAGGAAAATAGAAACAATGCTTTGATGTTTCGATGCCAATAAAAATAATCAAAGGCCACATTAAAGCTTTTCAACAGAAATGGATCAAGTATTACGAAGTCAGAGTTGGAAAGGGGGGGGGGAGAGGAACATCAAGTTCTTCAAGAAAATGTATAGTAGCGAGAAAGATGTGGAAAGAATTTAAATAAAATAAGAGAGCAAGTTAATATATTTTCAGAAATACACCAGGTTGTAGTTAAGGATTGCATTCGATACTTTAATTTTCATTAACCAGGGTACGTAGGCATCATCGTGCTGCACTACCCACTGCTAGATACTTCAGGGAAGTAACTACACCAATGTGGCCAACTTTTAAAACTTATTTCAACACTTAAAACGAAATACAATTACGATAATTTTTCTTTTTAGTTTTAAATTTCCTCTTAAATATGAATTACAACTCTACAGGCTTTGGTTATTCCCCTTAAAACTTATGTTTGGGTTCTAATTTTTCAATAATAACTAAATGTATTATGACAGCACCCTCCATCTGTAGAGGTTTTCAAAGGGTTCTTTTACTATGCTGAATCATTGCAATCTGTAATAGTTTGGTTTTAGATGTCATTGTTAATTCTCCATTTTAACACTGATAAGTAAATGTAACAGAAAATTTGACGATATTTTTTCTCATAGCTTAAATTTGTTGTTATTAGTGCTTTTTCTCAGATGCTGAGAAAAGGCTTACACTTTTAATGGGGCTAACATTATTTTATATAATTCCACTTTCTCAGAAATCAATATAATATTCTAAATGAGCATGGCCACTTTTATACTTATTACTTTAATAGTAAATTCTGAAAGTATCATGCTCGTACCTTAAACTGTCTCAGAGAAAGGCACACTGATATGGTCAGTGCTAACTGTCTATACACTCTGCTCTTATGTACGTAATTTAGAGACACTATGGACTAATTTGCACGTTTTTTACGCTTTTTATTTTATTATCACTAGGTTTCCAACCTCCACGGAACGAGGTGACCGTGAGTTACCTGCCACATGGACAGACCGTGACGTCATCGCGCGAGTACAAGACAGCAAAAAACACACTGCCTACAGGGCATAGTGTCTCTTGAATATGTTCACTAGTTCCACAGAGTAAAACGCCCCCAGCAGGAAAATCAAAATATTACTGAACTTGTACACAAATTTAGTGGTGAATATTTCACTGCAAATGTTGACAACGTTGAGTGTAAGTCATGTAAAAACTTTATCTGCAACGTTCCTGCGTCGACTGTGCGTGGCCTCCTCTGTGCTGTGATCACGTGGGTCTGACTCCTCCCACAACCTTTCGTTCCCTGTATGAAGGTTCGGTTCCTAATTATCACACATTAATTATATACCGACACGACGTATCAAGTGAGTAGTATATCGTATTGCAACTCATTTGACAAATTTTACCTTTATTGTGGAAATAAGCGTTTATTAAACAAACGGAATTAGAAAGGGTATAGTGAGACTGAAAAATTGAATGCCATGACCGGGATTTCAACCACGGATCTACCGGTTACCGTCCGGCTGCTCTGACCACTAAGCTATCATGGCCAACGTGCCGATATGACATTAAATTCTCCAACTCATTTGCATTACTCCCGGTTAACCACACAAGAAGATTCATGATAGCTTAGTGGTTAGAGCAGCCGGAAGGTAACCGGTAGATCCGTGGTTCAAATCCCGGTCATGGCATTCAATTTTTCAGTCTCACTCTATCCTTTCTAATTACGTCCTACACACGGCAAGTGTGGAAAAAACATTAATTAAATTAATGGAGACTTTTCCATTCATTAAAGTAAGCTTCGAATATTTCTCAACAACTTTATCGCATCTGCAGGTGACAGATATAAAGATTCCTAGGGCTCTCCAGTTCCTAATTAAACTCTGCAAAAACTGGATGAATCAGACTCGAACCAGTTATTGCGTAATTCAAATGTGTTCTGGAGAAAAACTTTCTCTTTGCAGATATGTGGACCATAAAGGACATTATATTGGATTATAACAATGAATGGAATCTATGATTAGTCTGATTTCCACTCTTCCGTTATGCATCTTTCATGTCATGTGAAGTAGAACGAACTTGCTCTAGATTCAGAATTATTTGAAGTGAAAACAGGTGTTCTTTCGGTACATTGCAAATGCACTTTGTAATTCGGTGCAATGGTTTGTAAATAAGTGTATTGTATTCACTGAAATTACTTAGCTTAGCAATTTCTTTATGTTTTCATTTATTTTCAGTATATGGGTATTTATGTATATGGTGTAATTAATTTATGAAGAAATGTATTTTGTGTTATGCATGTATTAGTTTGTACTTATTCTACCACATTGAAAATGGTTATTTTAAAATGTTAGAACCTGTACATGATAATTTATGGTTGACGCAAAATTTAATGGCGACTGATAGCTGACTATTACTATTCTCTTTCGTGTTAAGCAAATACATTTTGTGGGCGCAAATGTTATAACAGTGAAGTATATAACACCTCAAGCCGTGGCAAGCCTATGACTGCATTTTGTGTTGAGCCACCCGCCATTAAATTTTGCGTCAGTCATACTTAAAATATATTATACTAGGCAATTTCACTGCAAAATGGAGAAACTTATTTTGTGCCCTACTGTGGCTGGATGTTTACATGCTGAGATTACCTTACGCCCCTCCCTAACTACACGACACAGTTGGCCGCGTCTTGGCCAAGTGGTTAGACCACTCGCCTCTCATCAAAGTGGCCCGGGTTCTACCCCAGACGACCGCATGGGGATTTGTGATGGACAAAGCGGCGCAGAAGAGTGTTTTCTCCGGGTTCTCCGGTTTCCCCCGCCATCTCATTCCACCGCTGCTCCGTCTTCATTCCATGTTTCATCAGTGTCATCGCCTGCGGTGCCGTATGCAGTAAAAGAGGCGTTAAACACCCCCCCCCCCCGCCCTCTCCACAAAGAAATCCCGCACACAGTCGTTCGTGCACTCTTAACTTCAGGCGCGTTGGTACATTTTCCTGGAATTCAAAATTTGTAATAAATACAATTTTGCTTCAAAATGCAAACTAAATTCATGAAACTTTACATCCTTCTGGATGAAAATTTAGTGCAATTTTAATTACAGCTGAATTATGTTTGCGCGTTTACGTTTTTGGAAAAGTGGAATTATTTGGCCTGATTTTGATATAAAAACTTATAGATTTGTTAAAAATTAATCGAGAATGAATGTTTTCTAATTTATAATAAACTTTTTATAGTACTGATAACATTTTTCTGAAAGATGTACAGAATGCTTATCCACGAATCAGTTTCTAACTGTGGCGTTGGAGTTTAAAAAACGTTATTATAAATAGATTAACGAACAAAATATTCAAGTATTTCTGAATCATTACAATAATGTTGACGTGAAAGGCTGAATAATGTGTAGGTATGATGAATCTTACAAGACATGACCACCTTCTGACATTCACTATGGCAACGTTAGTGCCTCGGCCAATAACACTTTTAATGCCTATGCCCCCGGGAGGGAGGGTGAGGTGAGAGGATATTAAGGATGGCTAAATGGAGGAGAGATCGCAGTAGAGGGCAGCGTCCCTAGGAAACACAGATTTTAACTTCCCCCTGCAGGTTTTCACATCCACTGGGGCGCCCTGGACTTAGCTCTCCGATCCGAAGGATGAGCATTTACAGAGAGCAAATGCACCTGTCATGCACATCGAAACTCTCACCGATTGTTAGAACCCTGAAACAGCCAGCTAGAATAAAATGTGAAATTAAATAAGAAGCGAAACGAAATGGAGCGACAAGAAATGCTTATCCTTCCCAGCATTCGCCTATAGGAGTTTTCACGTTATGAAGGCACAATGGCTCTTATGGAGAATCAGCGCGGCGTTGCCATGTATGTTGCGCCGCCGCGATTACCGTGGTTTTGCTAGTTGATTCCTGAATCACTGTTCAAATCTATCGCTGTCCATTTCACCATGATAATCAACAGAACCTTTTTACAAGAAAACAAGTTTTGCACCCTGTACAAATCGTACCATCCACATGCAATATTACAAATCGTGGTCCGCGAGCAGTAGGTGATTTAAGACCAGTGGATAACCCGGCAAAAAGCGCTTCCTATCCTTCCAAACTTTTGATACCCAACTTTCATCAAGGTACACGATTTTCCTTACCTCTTTGCTGAATTGTTTTATTTTCGGTAAACAGGAATGTCGCCGCACTATAATATAATTTGTCTCAACCATAAATGATTTATTTTCTCTGTTTTCAAAATGAAATCCCATTTCCTCCCTAAGCTATAAAAGGTTGAATATTTAAAATTTGGCTAGTCCTCATCCTCATTGACTTTTTTCAACACAGTCAGAATTGTAGGGGGGAGTACTTTGAAATAGAAATTCAGGAAATTTGTGCCATATTTGCGTTCAAAATGATCATATTTTATCTTCTGCTGGTTTTCTATGTAAGCCGCGGTTTAGTGATGGGACCCTCTTTACATTCTTTTCTTAATATCAAAAATGTAGGCCTACCTACACCAGTCGCCTTATGAAACTCACTAACAATAAACGAGTCACTGTATCCGGGGTTCTTTTTCTTTCAATAATCATACACTCTAAGAATTGTTTTCCGGTCGCCACTTTTAATAATTTCGCCTTTTTTTCTGCGATCCATTCCGCACTGATCACTTAACTGCAATGCACATAATTACCAGAGAGCTTGTAAAACTCGCTCACGCCTCACATTCCCAAAACCTATTGAAAACCTGCGCTGAAGTACAATGCCTTATCGGCCCTTCAACTGTCATACCACATCTGGTTTTCATCATCTCCAAGACACGAGGACCGGCTTTCGTCCGGCGCGCCGCAAACATTCGCCTTTAAATGGCGATTCATGGATACTTCGGTACTGGAGACGTTCTGTATGTGTATAAAAAATAATTTCGTTATTTCCTTGACAACTTTGTTCGCTGGAAGTTTTTACGTGGACTAACAGAACGAGAATTAGCCAGCGACGACATTTTCCACTGTATAACACTTTGTTTTAAACTTTATTTATTTAGAAAAATATGTTTAGACATATTGATATAATTTAAATACCAACGTGGCCTACAAAAGCAAGCAAATAATCCAGATTTTTTTCATTGCAATTATTTCGATTTAAAACCATGTTTTGACGTTCGGAGCGAGAAAGATGTTAAAAAAATCTGCTTTCCACAAAATTTTAGATTTTATTATTTTAAAAACTATATAATTATATAAAAGGTTTATCGTGCATGCCATAGTATTCTTCGACACATTTCACACCGAAATGCATGTTCATGCTTTATCTTAGTCGCATTTGAAAACACGCACATTTGGCAACAGCGCACGTGAATCTTCCATAAGAATAGCATGGTCCATAAGAGCCCGTTGTGCCTTCATAACGTGAAAATTCCTATAGCAACTCGATAAAACGCATGGGTCAGAAGATCGAACTCATGACCTCCTGAAAATGGGTCACAGCTAAGCCATTCCGCTCATCACCCACTAAGTTATACAGATTCCTTGATAGGATAGATTATTTGTTTCATTGTTGGTTGGTGTAACTGTACGCTTTTTTATTGCCTGCTGCCTTTACCCTTTCGCATATCTCTTTTCTAAATGGGGGCCAGCCTCCCTTTCCCTCTTTCCTTCAATAAGTAGTTTATTACTGTCATATTTTAAATCCCAGATGACATGGAATTATGAAAGAACCACCACAATATGAAAAGAGACATATATCTCAAAATGCCATTAGGAGGAATGGGGAATAGAATTCGACATTTCAATCGCTTTCAAAATGCACAAGGGACTTCTAAAAATAAAATGAAATCTGATATATTTGATGGTCCAAAATTCGCCTTCCTGAGATGTTCTTTATTTCATTAACCACCCCGTATGAAGGATTGACACTCCTTAGGACCTACAAGCCTGTGCCTAGGATCAGAGGCCTGTTGGGGAGCAGACAAAGTGAAGACCTGGAAGCGGGTGGTCAGCCTAGCACAGTATGAAATGAGTAAGAGGATGATATGAAATGCAGGTGAAGTGGTTAATTGGAAAGCTTCTGATGGAGCAATTGGTGGAATGAGTAGCGGGGGAAATCGGAGAACTCGGAGAAAACCCGCCCAGACGCCGCTCATGTGGGTCTCTGGGATCAAACCCAAGCCACCTGGGTATGAGGCGAACGGTTTAACCGTTCGACCACGGCTCCACCTCTTAAAATATTATAAAATAAAAACTGATATGACATCTAATTGTATTGTAGTATGTCTAAACCGCATTGCACGAATGTATTCTGTAGTTAAAGGGTTGAACATCGGGATAGGGACAACTTTAGAAATGTAAATAAAGCGTATAAGTGTAAAGCGTAAAATATAATTACCCAACATGTTTTCCATATCAGTCTAATGGTGTAAGTTTGTGCATAAATTGTTGAAACAGCGAAGAAACATGGATTTTTAACTTGTAAACTATTCTACAATTTTCGCCAAGTCCTGTAGCTTTAGTTAGCCAGAGCCCTTTTATCTTAAACTAAAGTGTACAGGTAGTGTCTAAAAATTGTGAGTTAATGTAATGCTTGAGTAACTGTTGAAACTTGGAAATTATCCCATAATTTTAGCAAGTCCTACTGCTCAGTGCACATATTTGTGCCCTGATTTTGGAAGTTGTGAGATAACCTATAGGTAATTTTTAACATATTCTTATTATGTTGATTCTACCATTCGAAATTATTTATTGCAATGTTTATCTATCTCCATAACATTGCTATATAAAATTATAAATCTGGTTCGATAATAATTCCGGTATCATAATGTAGGTTAATAAAAGAAACGGTAGCTCTACTGTCGTATGCATATACTGGTTTACACATATACATGTTTTATCATGACTTTTACTCCGTCCTGTTTCATGATAGGACGACTCTTCGTTGACGCATGTGAGAAATCTGAATATGTCGGTGTTATTGTAATAACAGACACAAGCGGCTAGAAGTTCTTCAACTGGCTATTAAGTTATGAGCTTTGCTCGCAAGGAAGAGAAACTTCCTTATTAATACAGTCCCTTGAATGTATATGGACCAGAAATCCTTGGAATTCATTGTAGTGCACAAAAAACTTCCAACAGAAGACAAGCTCTGGAGACATTAGAAGGGTCACAGTGGACACTGCATGCTTTTTAATGAGTAACAATTTACAACATCGCTCTGAGAAATGCAAAAATGTGCAAGTCATGTGGGAATGGGTGTTCTATGGCGACGCATTCACAACGCACGCTTCTGTTACAGAAGATCTGTGAAAGTGATATAAAGGCTGTAAGACACCACTTTTATCAGTTGGATGGTTTTCCAAGTTTCTGCATAATATCCCATAAAATAGAAATAAGTATTTCAAAGGGAAAGGCAAATTAATCCATACCGATAACCAGCACGTGCAAAGCAGTCATACGACTTCCTCTAGCCATTATACTTCAATGACTATTATACACTATTCATATCCTTATTACTTCCCTACTGCACACCTATAATAATAGAGTCGTGTGTCTAACCAATGTGACTCAAAAACGAAAAATCAGATAAATACGAAACTGGTAACAGGAAAAACTTAAGGAAAATCATATCATGCTCAACCACCCTTTATCGAAAACATTTTTGTTCTTTTTTATTTTCTCGAAAGCAGCCATAAATAGCAATGTAGATCAAAATAGTATAAACCAAGATCCTTGCATGACTAATAAATGCAAATTTTAATTGTATACTAATAGTTATGTTCTCTTAGTTATAAATGAATTTTGCATGATTTTTTACTGCTGGTAAATCATAAGAGACAAAAGTGCTCACTATTGAAATTTAGTTTTTATTTATGGACGCTCTTTAACTGTTGTGGTTTTCAGCATTCCATTCTACAGCGTGAAAGATCGCTTAATTTTGTCCAGAGGCCTCTTTATCTGGCTTGAGATTCTTTTATGCACCATATATCCACGACACTGGATCACCGGCTTTACTTCCCTGCCCAAGGAAGCATGTTAAGCATTTTTACGCCCGAAAAAATCTATCGTCCTCCGCTGAGTTTGAATCCGCCACTTCGGAAGCCAGAGGCTAACATGTTACTCCTGGACCTCGGAGGACACTCATGAAAGATCTCGTCATACCACGCAAACACTCAATTTATGTATGTATTATATATTTATATAATATATAATGCATACAATGGTTTTGAAATTTCATACCTTTGTGTGACATTACTAGAAACAATGGATGATAAAATGATAATCCATTAAAATAGTAAAATTCAAATCAATATATCTTTTTTGCGGTATTAACCATTTCTAAGATATTATTGTGCTATTGATTTGAATTTTACTGTTTTAATGGATGACAATTTTATCATTCATTGTTTCCAGTAATGTCACAGAAAGGTATGAAATTTCAAAACCAGCATATAGCGACCGGTATTTTAAATATTTAACCCACTTCAGTCACCTGTGTCACCCTTATACCTGCAATGGCATGTATAATAAAAGCACTTTTGGGCGACAATACTGAACTATTCACAAGAGATGTAAATAATCTTGTAGATGCATTAAACTCCACAGTTATAATTAAAACACTCTATAAAAATTCGCAATCTCACAGAGTACTAAAAGATTTCTTTCGCATAATAACGTCTGAAAGTAACACATTCTGCTCAACTAGGACAATGGAATCTTTTAGTCACCTTAAAAGTACTTTGGAAGTGTCCGACTATGGAATAGAGGATTTGCATACGTCTTAACAGCAAAATTCAATCAAGGCTCCCTTAAACGGCAGTTTAAGTTCCAGGCAGTTTCCAGTTAACATGGAAGAAATCTAAAACCATGCTCTTGTAAGTATAGTGTGCCGGAAAGAGAGAGTGTGGGAAGAGGAATATTCCGGTAGTAACATCACATTTTTTTCTCTATAGTATTGTGTACTGTTTAGATATTTTGATATTGTTAATTCATTGCTCAAACTAGTGGAATATAAAATAAGGACTATTCAACTTTAAAACAGTGCATCTTAAAATTAATAAATAATTAATGGAATAGCAGAGAATATTTCGGTAATAGTTAATACCACTTTATTGAACGAAATATACTTCAGTGTGTTCACAGAAACACAAAGTTAGTTGAGAATGAAGAGGAGTTCACTGGCTATTCAAAGAAAACTGGAGACTTACATTTTACTCGTATTTGTCATGCTATTGTCCCAGAATTCAGATACCAAGGTATTGCCTAGAGATAATGAGAACATTCTTGCACATAAGAAAGAAACGAAAAAAAAGTGAAAACCTGGAGTCACAATCAGATTTTGTTACTTCAAGAAAAGTAGAGTTCCTCCAAAGGCGTATTTCAAATGAAATCTCCATATGTAATTGTTTAGTCAAATTTAGGACTTCCTCTCTTTAGATACGCGACAGACAAAGTAAAGGGAATATTTGATTGTTCAGTTCATGGGAAAATTTTAGCTGAGTAATGCTTATCAACACAACATCTCAGATATTTACATTTTCATAATCTCCATATCACGTCCGTGCCTTTGTTTGGTTCTCGTGTTATGCACGATGTTAGACGGAAAGAGTTTATTCCTGAAGTTTATTCTTGTTATTTTTTATGAAAGGAAATAGCATTTAAACTTTGTATTTTCTATACATGCGAATAAACATCATCGGAGTCTACGCAAAGGTATGCAACATTTACTAGTGGACATAGTAAATCTCTCTTAACGAGACAATACATTTTTCCTCCATCACTTAGTGCCAGAGGGTGGCAAAGGAAATATTTTCAACAAAAATAAATTGTCAAGATGTTTGATTTTCTATCACAAATGTGAAAGATCATATCTTATTCACTTAAAGAAAAAGGGAATATTATGATTTATCCGAATATGCATGTACAAAATACAGGAAAGACGCATATTTGTGGGCATACATAACAGATGAAAGCATAAAAATCACATTAGGATGTAAACATATATTTACAAGGCTTTACGCAAACGTTCCTCTAAATCGAAGACGTCGTCTTTAAGATTTATAAGATCTTGTCGCCCGGAGATCTCCTATCCTGTGTTTGGTGTCCGGACTAGCTCTAGCAAGAGGTCCTAATCTGCAGGGTATGCGTGAGTTGTGGTAGGAATGAAACCAAACGAAGAATTAACCAACATTTAACTTTATTTGCAAATTTCCAGATTTGTAGAGAACTGCCGACGATATCTAAATAGAATGTAACTTTGTAACTTCAGCTACGTTAAAATCTTTGAACTTCGTCACCCTTTGGCGACCGCCGAAACATGTATATGTGCCAGCTTACGTGCAAATCACGAAGTTGCACGTGCACTCTCGGCTCGATTCAAGACGAGTGTGTCATGCGTTGCATTTGTTTTGCGTGGGCGACACGAAGGAAGCGATTTCCATTGGTCAACTTTAGAGCACGCCATGGTAAGATACGAATCAGCCCGCGGAATCACTATGGCTTCGTACATACAACAATTGTAGCCTTATCACTCATTTAAATCTGCCTAGGCTTCCATTCTTGAGACTTTAATCTATTCAGCTTTATTACGTCTTCCCCTTAACTATTGACTAGAATCTCCTTTATAATTTCGGTTACAGGCTCGATGGAAGAGAGGTTGTGCATATGTATTTTTCTTACAAAGGCAGTTATTTTATGTTTAAGTGCGACATTTTATATGTTCTTTCCCTGTGCTACGCTAAAGCATGTTAGTTCTTCAGGTTTAATGACTTAGTCCATACGAAAACAGCGCTAAAATTGCCGCGATTAGCGCAAGCAGTTAATGGGATAGGAATGGTGAAATCATGATGTAATTTGTGATTAACTGACTTTTCAATAAATCAAACATGATTCCTTTAGTTTACTACATACTCCAAGCTCTGCACACAGCAGTAGCTGTCGACAAGAACGCAATTTAAGTTCACTGCACGTGATCTCCTGATGTTTTGCGTAGGTCACGTTGAGGTTACATGCGTGCGTTTTCGATTAAAAAAAAATTACCAGTAGTTTCAGTATTTTATATCCAGAAGTTGTGGCACCTAAAATTCTCGCACATAAGTACAAAAGCTCGCGTATCCCTCACGTAGGCCATAATTACACGTTCCTCATTGTGTATACACGCGAGCTTAGGGTGATTGCTGGATTTATGGCCTGTCTTCTTGATCCTTGACTCTTCGGAAAACCATCAAACACAATAAATTACCAGCCCCTTTTCCATTCCTCTAAAATTAATAGTTACTATAATTGAAAGGCATGCTACAAGATCGTTAACAGTAAGGCACACACGTAAATCAAGGTTTGACTGATGGGTGTAATCCGAGGAGGTGGAGGAACTCTGGTAGACATCCTAATGGTTTAATCCGGTCTTTTTCTGCTGGTCTTACTAGAAAGGAAAAATCCACGTTATTCCGTCACTCCAAGCGCTTCCAATTAATCACAGTCTTTCCTTCCAGGTTGTTATTTCCTGACTGATGGGTAACAGTCGACAGTCGACAGTGGACTGCACCAAGGATTTAACCAAATTACAGAGATAAACATCTTGGCATGCTTTGAGCTAGTTCTCCCCACAAAATTCTGTCGATCTTTGAACTCCTGTCTCTCGCTGACAGGCAGGTTAAGTACCCTCAGAAACGCGATTATATCTAAGGAAAACAATGACTGATTTCGTATATTGTTGCCTTCTCTATCGCTACAAGGAGCTATTGCATTGGGGCCAAAAATTCGATATCGAGATTTCACCGTAAATGCGGGCTTTGAAGTATGTTGAACGATAAAATGAGGAATGTATGAACAAAACGAAACATCAAGATAAACGACTACTAATGCTTTGCGTTTGATCCAGTTCATTCTTTGGTTCGTTTACCACTGCCATTATTCCTTTAATGTCATTAAAAAGACCAAGTGTACTATTTTGAAAAATCTGATGTGTTGCACTCACATGACTTTCTCTACTCTTGTACTAACCATTCTAACAAACTCTTATTCCTATATCTCCATGTTAGTTAAGATAAATATTCGTACAAATTATCTTATTGCTTATGTCCTTGTAGGTACAAGGGAGATATTAGAATACAGAAGCCTTTGTGCGACAGTCTAATCTTTTTGACCTTTGAGATTCCGTTCTCTTTGCACGATTAACATATAAAAAAATGAACAACGTTGTTGCATTTCGCTAAAGTTCTAATTTTTTCCGAAACTCACACACATAACAAGGAATATCTCCGAAATGGTTCACCCTACAAGAAAATTTATTGAGACATAAATTGTGTATTTTAGCAAGATCTACATTTTTTGTATAGTATGATTTGGTCTATCTCTAACGGTTTACCAGCTATGCAAAAGTCGTCCAGAGTAAATACGACTACAGGGGCTATAGCCAGAAAATTCAAGATATACATTTCATTTGTGATAAAAATATCTCAAACATATGACATTTTAATCAAAATCGTTAGAGTCATTTTCAAGAAAATCAAAATTTTCGAAAAATCTTCCATGTAAAGGGTAGTGTAGGGTGAGGCTATTTTCTTCAAAATCTTCGTGTCGCATCCTTGAAAGACATTAAACTTAAATACCAAGTTTGGCTTTTAACCGACTTTTCGTTTTTGAGTTATGCTGTCTACAGACTGACAGACACACACACGGACCTTTTTCTAAAAATGCTTTTTTTTTTGGATTCAGGGGACCTCAAACATATATTTCCGGTGAAATCTCGACATCGAATTTTTGGGTGGAATACAATACTTCCCCTACTTACCAGTAGAGAAAGTAACACAGGAAACTAAAGCAATATTCATAATTATCTTTTAAGAGGTAGTTGCTATGAAATGGCTTCTAAAACTTCGTCTTATTTGGATAACCAGAAAGAAAAATTGCACTCACATGACTTTCTCCGTTTACTCATTTACAAACTATTCTCACAAAAGCTTATCATTCCAGTTATTTCTTGTTAATCGAGATAGAAATTTCTTGAAATGCTTTTATTACCTGTTTCCTTATAGGTGTAATGGGAATATGGGAATACAGCGATAGTCAAATATTTTAGGAGCTAATCGCTATATGATACTTTTGAAATTCCATTCTCTTTGCATCACTAGGAGGAAAATACGAATAACGACTTTCCATTGAGAGAAGTATAAGTATAGGAAAATTCAAACCAGTAACAAGAAATATCTTGGGAATGGTTAACTCAAAAAAGTGCATAAATTGTGTGCTTTAACGAGATATACATTTTTTGTATAGTAAGATGTCTATCTCTAACTGTTTATCGGTTATGCAAAAATCATCCTGAATGAAGAGGACTTTAGAGCTTATTTTCAAAATATTCAAGATGAAAGTAAAAATATACATACTTGAAGCTCTACATCATGGTTCAATTTAAGACCACAGTAAGAATATTATTGGGGAAGAATTTTTAATATTTTTGTGTACTGAAAGTTCAGTATATTATAAATATTTATTTAATGTGTGTTCCTATTATTTTAACAACTATACTTTCTTTCTATTTAGTGTTTTAAGTATTAATTACTAAAGAACGTGTATAATCACGCTGTGCATTATTTGTTATATAATAATTTAGTTCATTATTGTTAATATTGCCTATTCTTATATTTGTATACTACATGTGTCTATTGTGGGGAATTCCTCCCTGCTGAATACAAATTTCTTGGCATTCTGGGATTGTATTACAAATTACTTACTACTTATCGTTTGTATGTGGTACCTATTTATTTAGCAAATAAATAATTACAGATTAATATATAAATCGCACAACGAACATTTTCATGGTATTTTCCCACCCCGAAACAAGGCTCTAACTTTTTTAATTGAAAGGTATTTGTGAGTTACAGGTACGACGAACAAAATGCGTTCCTTGAATATTCTGTAAATAGCCCACAAGATCCTATTCATTATCATACATATATCGAAAAGTACATGAGGCAGAGAGTATTTTTTTCCAGAACTAGCCTTTCCAAAATGCTTTCTTGTTTAGTTATACAGTTTCCTATAAATTTATTATTATTATTATTATTATTATTATTATTATTATTATTATTATTATTATTATTATTATTATTACTATTATTACTATTATTATTATTATTATTATTATTATTATTATTAATTATCATTTTTGAACATCTAGTAAGAGTGGTTCAAACTACGTATATAAAAACGAATGATGTACAGTTAACAGAAATAAATAAGGGGTGAGATTAGGCTGCTCGCTATCACCAACACTGTTTAACATATATATTGACCATGTCATTCAAAAGTAGCAGGAAATTTTAAACTTTAAAACTAAAAACAATTGACTGCATGCTCTTCGCAGATGATCAAATAATAATAATATCCTCTGAAGACAATTTGCAAAGAGCTATGCTTTATCTAAATGATATCGCAAGAAGCTATAATCTCAAGATATCAACTGAGAGAACTAACTTTACTTACAACTTTACCTTGGCATTCCAAGGTAAAGAACACTTAAAGTGCAAACATAACCGTAAATAATAAAATACTAAAACAAATTGCATTGTTTCAATACCTTGGCTGTAGTGTCTCCAATATGAAAGATGAGATGTTGATAAGAAGTTACAGATATTTCAGTATCTATGCGGCACAGTTAAAAGATGTTTTAAGAACGTTAGTAAACAGACTGGACTAAAATTTCATAAAGTTTTGGTGGTCCCAGCATTGATGTACGGGAGTGAGAACTGGATGCTCACAAAACCTCAGTCTCGAAGAGTGACAGTGGATGAGATAAGATTTCGCAGATCTGTAGCGGGATACACTTTGAGGGATAGAAAGCGGAATGAGGACGTAAGAAAGGAACTGGGAATATTTAGTTTAGTATATGAGATTGAAAAATATAGAAGAAATTGGAGAGATCGCACACAGAGAATGGAGGACTCACGTACACCTAAAGTGATGTACGAACCAAGAGGCATATATGGGATGTGAAACTGCCGAGGAAGATATGGAGAGACCTAGTGGTAGGAAGGCAGAAGAAACCAAAAGGGTTTACACCTTGATTGTTGTCGTTGTTGTTATTGTTCTCCTTTTTCCTGTTCCTCTTACTGTTACTGTTGTTATTATCATCATCATTATTATTATTATTATTATTATTATTATTATTATTATTATTATTATTATTATTATTATTATTATTATTATTATTATTATTATTATTATTATTATTATTATTATTATTATTTTACTGCTATTCCAGGTATGTATAGTAATTTAGTGATTTGTTATGCTTATTTATATCTGGAACTGCGTTACACATACTACTCGCACACTTTATTTTGTGCTTCCACGTGGCGTTGTTGTCCAAGACGATAACAGGACTTTCAACGTATTTTACGGAGTCGGACTTTAAATTATATCTTAGAAGCCTGAATTGTATTTTGCGCAATTGTTTTCTGCAGATTAGTCAACGGTTGAAGTAAAAGGTTAGGCACATGACTCCTACAATCTGCACTGTTGATACTGGATCTGCTTTAGGCTTTTAATATTTAAAATCACTGAGCTGGTTAAACACGAAAGTAAACAAGAGAAGCAGCACAACAACAAAGGTAACGCGTTACAGTGAAATGCAAAAGTGGTAACACAGGAGTATGGTCAGCGATGTTCAGTTCAAAGCAAAGCCCTTATTGATAGGGGCCGTTCGTAGCATTAGATTTTAATTCAAAACATTTTCCTATTGACTTTACATTCAAGCAGTGTTTTTACTTTCTCTACTGGTACGTAGGGGAACTATTGTATTCCACCCAAAAATTCGATGTCGAGATTTCATCGGAAATATATGTTTTGAGACCCCCTGAAAAAAAAAGCATTTTTAGAAAAAGGTCCGTGTGTGTGTCTGTGTGTCAGTCTGTGGACAGCATAGCTTAAAAACGAAAAGTCGGTTAAAAACACAAGTTGGTATTTAAGTTCAGTGTCTTTCAAGGATGCGACACGAAGATTTTGAAGAAAATAGCCCCACCCTAAACTACCCTTTACATAGAACATTTTTCGAACATTTTGATTTCCTTGAAAATGGCTCTAACGATTTTGATTAAAATGTCATATGTTTGAGATATTTTTATGGCAAATGAAATGTATATCTTGAATTTTCTGGCTATAGCCCCTGTAGTCGAATTTACTCTGGACGACTTTTGCATAACTGGTAAACCGTTAGAGATAGACCAAATCATACTACACAAAAAATGTAGATCTTGCTAAAATACACAACTTATGTCTCAATGAATTTTCTTGTAGGGTGAACCATTTCGGAGATATTCCTTGTTATGTGTGAGTTTTGGAGAACTTAAAACTTTCGCGAAATGGATCATCGTTGTTCATTTTTTTATATGTTAAGCGTGCAAAGAGAACGCAATCTCAAAGCTTTAAAAGATTTTACTATCGTACAAAGCCTACTGTATTCTAATATTCCCCTTGCAACTACAAGGAAATAAGCAATAAGATAAGTTGTACAAATGTTTATCTTAACTAACACGAAGAAGATATAGGAATAAGAGTTTGTAAGAAAGGTTAGTACAAGAGTAGAGAAAGTCATGTGAGTGCAACACATCAGATTTTTCCCAGTGGTGTTTTCCGTAAAGTGCCTGTGCCTTTATTTGTCCTGCTGAGCTAGTTTTCCTTGCTGTCCCATTTAAGCCGTTGGCTTTATCTTCTGTAATGTTAAACGCAATGGCCACATAGGAATACCTTGGCTCCTGTTTGAAAACCCACAAAACTCGCGCACCTTCGTTTTGCTGTTAACCGAACTTGTAAAGCTGTTAATCTTGCAAAGCTCTCGGAAAACTGGTCGTTTCGGGTTTGTTCTACAAATGCAAGCACGCACGCACACACGCTCTGTCTCTAAGCTTCATTGCCTCGCAAGGCCGTTTCCAGAGGAAATGGAATATAATGGCTTTACTCGAGCAAACTTTCTGTTCAAATGGCCACCTCTGTTACTTTGGCAAGAAAACTAGTTTTCTTTTTTCATTACGATACGATATTATCGATAGTTTGGAAAGGAACTTATATTGGAAATACCTCTCTGGCCACTTATTGTTCCCAAGTGCTTACGTTTGCACCTGGGTTTCCTTCATATATACTCCAAGGTAACTGTTAAATTTATAGGCATTTCTTAACAGTTTAAAATGTAGCAAGAAAATCTGATGTGTTGCACTCACATGACTTTCTCTACTCTTGTACTAACCGTTCTAACAAACTCTTATTCCTATATCGCCATGTTAGTTAAGATAAACATTCGTACAAATTATCTTACTGCTTATGTCCTTGTAGGTGCAAGGGGAATATTAGAATACAGAAGACTTTGTGCGATAGTCAAATCTTTTTGACCTTTGAGATTCCGTTTTCTTTGCACGATTAACATATAAAAAAATGAACAACGTTGTTGCATTTCGCTAAAGTTCTAAGTTTTCCGAAACTCACACACATAACAAGGAATATCTCCGAAATGGTTCACCCTACAAGAAAATTTATTGAGACATAAATTGTGTATTTTAGCAAGATCTACATTTTTTGTATAGTATAATTTGGTCTATCTCTAACGGTTTACCAGTTATGCAAAAGTCGTCCAAAGTAAATACGTCTACAGGGGCTATAGCCAGAAAATTCAAGATATACATTTCATTTGCCATTAAAATATCTCAAACATATGACATTTTAATCAAAATCGTTAGACCCATTTTCAAGAAAATCAAAATTTTCCAAAGCTCTTCAATGTAAAGGGTAGTTTAGGGTGGGGCTATTTTCTTCAAAATCTTCGTGTCGCATCCTTGAAAGACAAACTTAAATACCAAGTTTGGCTTTTAACCGACTTTTCGTTTTTGAGTTATGCTGTCCACAGACTTACAGACACACAGCACGGACCTTTTTCTAAAAATGCCTTTTTTTCAGGGGGCATCAAAACATATATTTCCGGTGAAATCTCGACATCGAATTTTTGGGTGGAATACAATACTTCCCCTACTTACCAGTAGAGAAAGTAAAAAAACAAAGATAGAAAGAGAATCGTTCTATGAATACCAACATTCGCGCTTAAATAAAACAGACTTTAGTTATATAAATGAGACAAATATGCATTCCACTTCAGACAGACATTTACACGAAAAATTCTCATTGTTTAATTTTCTGAGATTATGGTCTATGAAGTCCTCTTCAATATTACTGAACTGTATACCCTTGGAACCATAGACAGAAACTTATTGTAGAAAAATATTGAATTCATTCAAACATAGATCTTGCGACAAATGAGTTATTTCGTAGATAACTCGTTCGAAGTATTTGTTGCACGTTAAGTCCTACTAGGTTGACGCATAGTGAATTGCAACATGTTTGAAAATATTTAAGTCCTTTTTACTTTCTCTGCCACCTATCTAACTTAAGCAGAGGTAATATTGCCTACCAAATTTTCCATATTGATATTTCAATACATATTAAGGTCCCTTGAAGTTGTTGTAGTGTTTAACGCCCGCTTTTACTACTACGGCACCACAGGCGGTGACACTGATGATACATGGAATGAAGATGGAGCACCGGTGGAATGAGATGGCGGGGGAAACCGGAGCACCCGGAGAAAACCCGCCCTGACGCCGCTTCGTCCACCACGAATACCACATGCGGGTCCCTGGGATCGAACCCGGGCCGCCTAGGTGGTAGGCGAGCGCGCTAACCGCTCGGCCACGGCGCCGCCAAGGTCCCTTGAACTCCTTCCCCCCCAAAGCGTTTTAGGGGAAGGTATGTGTGCATTTGCCTCTCTATGAATAGAAAAACTCAAAACGAAAATTCATATTTGAGTAAGACATTACTAAGTAGAGCTGCCGCAAAGAAAGCTTGTCAATCTGTAGAATGTGCAGAAAACTATTTTCGCAAACGTATCTTACCGTTATGCCTGTTGCGGGGCGAATGTATCCCCTATAGGTACAATGCGGGGAGTGGAAATGGCACGTGGCCTTCAATCGAACGAGGTAACCCGTGTTTATATGAATAGTACTGAAGTTTAGCGCAGCTCTCGCTGGCTAGCTTTAATTGCGTCACCCTCACCCCAGACTACCCTTAACAAGGAAAGCTTTTCATATTTCAAAACTGGCTTTAGCGATTTTTGTTAAAATATATTTGAGATACTAATATTACAAATTAAATATATACCTTGAAAATATTGTGTACAAAGCTGATTGAAAATTGTATAATTGTGTATAGTTGGAAATCATAGATACAAGATTGTCTCTGTGATTAGCATGCTATCCTGCAAATCCAGATGTCCCGAGTTCGATTCCCGGCTGGAAATGGAAACCTTTCCTTATTCCCAATACTCCCTAGAGTCTGTGCATATGAAAGAGAGTGTGAATGTGTGTGTGTGTGTGTGTTTGAAAATTTAAGTACAGCCCGAAGTGAAATCCAATGATTAACACAACAATTAAAACATCATTGCCAACAAGCAACTGTTACAAAAGCAAAAGAGTCGCCGATATGACCTAAGATGTTAAAGGCGGCTTATAAATGAAATGTTTGAAAATATTTCCTGTCGCATGTTTACATTTCCCAAACACGTCAACCGATGGACATGCCTTAAGGTTTGCAAATATTTTTTCTCTTTCCAACCCAAGAGCTTGTCACCATGGCTAAACTTCTGAAAGCTGTTTCCACACCTTGCACGCAACGAATCCTTTTCTGTCTAATTTGAAAATAACTCCCAGTCAAAAACAACATCGTGAGTAACGTAGTGTGGATGGAAAAATAACTTTTTACATAAATACTGTAACAAAAATGGATATATTAATTTACTATGCATTACAATTTATAATAAATATAGAGATTATAACAGCCCAGAACTGATGTAAAATAAAGTGAATTATTTAGTTTATGTGTAGTGCATTTATATCTACATACTCAAGCTCTGAAACTGCAGATAAATATTTATAGATTTTGCTGTTTCTTTAACTGTGTATATTGTACAGGCTTTGTTTGGTTATTTTACCTTAATTTGTTTATTTCAATATGTTCTACATCCATATTTAATGCTGATCACAGACATGGGTAGAGTAAGTTGTGCGAGGATTAGATACAGTTTTTACTTTCTTTATGTCTTACCTACGAGTAGATTAGAGTTGTGCTACCGAAAAATATGACCTCTTGATTTCATTAGAAATACATATTTGGTGCATCTTTGAACCCCCAGGAAGAAAGCATTCTGAGAAGATCCATAAGAGACAGAGAGAGAAAGAGAGAGAGACACACACAGACAGAGACAGAGACATGTTTCTCATTAGGATGATTTTGGAGTCTAGGGGTAACATGCCTCTGGTTTCCGAGGTCGCGGATTCAAACACGGCGGAGGTAAATGGATTTGGCGGGTGTAAACATTCTTAGCATGATTTCCTTCAAAAGGGAAGTAAAGCTGTTGGTCCCATGTCGTAGATTTACGGCAGGTAAAGGAACTTAGTCTGATAAGGAGGTCTTTGAGCAAAATTAAGCGGTCTTTCACGCCCGATACAGAATGGGACTCTGAGAACCATAAAAAGAGCATCCATAAAAAAGCTCAATTTAATTTTATATTAATGACTACGGAATAATGTCAGGATAGACCTAGTTTTTGAACATTTTGTAGTATGACCTTGTGTGGCTTCAACAAAGTATGTATTGAAACCATTTCGACGATGTATTTATCATATTTAATAAGTAAGCAAGAAAACGAGCTTTTTATTGAATCAGTTGAACAACAATGTACAATCCAGTGCATGGAAAAATGTCAATACGAGCAACAGCTGTTTAAGTTGGTAGGTAAATGACACCACTACTCTTCCACGTCCCCAGTTCAAACCCTGTCACGAGGTGAACCAGAGGCCCATGCAGTTTTAGATACATTGAAAAATATAATTATGAACGAATCTTATCTTAATTTGATTATATTATCACCGGTTGTTAAGGAAAGGAGCAAAAGCCAGATTGCCAATCCTTTTCGAATAATCAAAATGCTAAGTTTTGCATATTTCACGGGAGAGGAGGATGAGGGATGAAGCAAATTTATCTGTCTTATTACACGAGTGTTAACTTAAACTCTACATTACAGATTTTTGTTTAAAATTGTACCATTTCATTACAGAAGAATTCACTGTAAATTAAAGCTCAGTATATACCGAACATAAGAGTATTCCTAAAACACATTTTCGTTAAGTAGACAAACATAAGGGGGAAACACGAAAAGATTATGGAACTCAAGTAAGTTAATGCACGACCCCCTGTTCCTTTTAACATCATCTATTCTTCAAAGTACTAAACTATTTAAATTGTGCACGTGTTTCTGTGAATTTGTACGTTTGTCCCAGGCAGTTTACTCCGTCTCCCATAGCTGGTCACTTGGGTGAGGCCTGCTATGATCAACACATCCGTTCATTTGTTTGTGGATTGTTGCCCACACATTTTCTGTGAGACTTAAATCCAGGTTCTTAGGCACCAAGGAAGCAAGCAAGCTGAACGTCATATTCATGACAGTTGTGACATCAAACCAACTAGAAACGGACACAGCCAGGAGGTGGACAATCGTTCCACTCGTTAAATTCTTTTCCCATCTCACCCGTGCACTACTCATCTTGGTCACGACCTTCGTTCATAGGTCATAGCTTGTGTATCGGACTTGAATACTATCCAATAGGAGATTGGCACACCCGGGACTGGTTTGGTTTGGCTTGGTTTGTGGGTTTAAGGGCGCTCAACTTCTAGGTCATCAACGCCCTTAACAAATTCATGGCAATAGCCAGATATAAATTTTACTCAAAAATAAAAATACAAATACTAGCAACAAGAAAAATGTACACAAAAAGTAAAAAATAGAGGCAATAGCCAGATATGAAAAAAAAAGTGACAAATGTGTCAAAGGGCATAAAGACATAACAAATTTTAAATCCTCAAATTGATATTGCACTCCGCTAGAAACTTAAAAACTCTATCAACCGCTGTTTTGTCGTCCGCTAAGACCTCTGCAAGCCTGGCAGGCAGCTGCAGAGAATCCCGAAGGTGCGCTAGAGAGGACGGGACTGGTGTGGAACACCAATGCTGAAAATGTTTCGCGAACCTTCAATAAACACACTAAAAACACTAACAGTATCGGCACATTTCCGTGCACCGGAGTGTACATAACTGAAATGGGTAGAGTATCTTGAGAGTAACATCGGGTATATGGAGTACATCGCTTGAGTGATATAAATCAGATGGTTTTCTGCATTGGCCAACCATCTAAGATTCAAAATACTGTAATATTCTTTTAATTTTAAACATTTTAAAGCTTCTTATGGTACTTGGAACAGAAGAACACGTCGCATATTAGACTGTGGTATTATCATATTGAAGGAATCCATCATTAAAACCTGAAGCCTGTATCATAGGCAGATATAGATCATTACTTCCACATGAATTATGCACTTCAGATGATCTAACTGTCATTAATGCAGTACAGCGTCTCTTTAATTCCTTAAATACCTATTTAATATAAAACGCCTTAAGCTTCTGCTTTAAATACCAGAATCAGATAACCTGAAATCTGATTTATATCTGGAGGCAGCAAGTAATTTAATAACGGAATGCAAGAATAAGACGCTCAGAAACTTCTAACAGACGCATGATTAATAACTCTTCCGTGGTACAGTTTCGATATAGGCACAATTCCAACCAGATTACGAAAAGTCGTTAGATTTTATCTTGCTATCACTGGAGCGGACCTTCAAACGGAGAGAGAAACCGTTTTACATGTCGGTAAAAGACTATGTTCCCACATGGTAGTTACAATAACAATTGTGCTATCTGTTTGCCCTGATGCTTGATACGGTATGCAAACGAAACAAGATTTCACCATAAACCTGTGAAACTGAATACCATTCTAAAAGGTTTTCTTCATAGTATTTGAGTGTAATTAATGCAATATTATAATTTAAGATTAACACTATTATACTTATATGTTAGGTTTCGTGTCTTTTAAAAGTGAGAACATCGAAAATATGCTGGAAGCTTCTCGAACATTCCTTGGTATTGTGACGATTATATTTTTGTAAGTTTCTGATAAGTGTAATTTATAGAATTGAGAAATTCGGGACACAATTTAATGAAGTCTAGACATGTGACTACTCGTTAGAATGCGTGCAAGTAATTTCCTGGAACCTCATGTGCTGGAACATATTTTGCGATTCTTGGGAATCATACTCTCCCAACGAAAACATGGAGTCACTTAGCTGAAGTGTGCTGACCAAGGCTTCACTTAGCTATCTTATCAGCTAATATTTTATATTAAAGCGCCGAATTTTGACGTAACGTAATTACATGCCACTTCGTAGGATTTACTTTCACCACACTCCCAGCCACCTTTAGTAAGTGAAAACCTTTTACAAACACATTTGCGTATCACCCCAAAAATCCTGCAAGTCCAAAATGTGTGTTTTAACACTGCAGGTAACTCCTTTGTTACCCACCACTACCTCTAAAATGTCGAGACGCTAGTCTACAAGGGTTAGCCGGTTTGCACTAACCAGAGTAGAATTCATTGAGACAGGCTATTTCTGACTACTTTCTTTCACAACAATGTGATATCGCTTATTGGTGCATGCCTTTATCCTGAAACGTTTTCCCAAACCGTCATAGAGAGACGTGTTGGGTAGAATATAGTATTAGATAAACGTGGAAACTTTACGAAAAAAAAAAATTATTGTGATGTAGCGAAATACTTCCCCATTTTGCACGTAATATAAACAGACCATAACGTGTGCTACAGTCTGTTCAAAGAGACTATTTGTATTGCTTAACCCTAATATGCCGAATATTAAGATGTGCTTTGAATTCCGTCATTACTGTTCTAGGAAATATCACGTGTGCTCAGAAACGATAATTGCAACATATCGCAAAATACTGTACTTATTTAACTATATTACGACCTAACTCAAGATAACAAGCCGGGGACAATTTTATTACTAGTGGCGGAACGACTTATAAACTACTACTCGACCTGAAAATAAGTAATTTTATTAAAGTACCTATTACATTTGAAGACAAATGAAAATATTATTATTATTATTATTATTATTATTATTATTATTATTATTATTATTATTATTATTATTATTATTATTATTATTATTATTATTATTATTATTCAGAAAAAGTTTATTCTTCACAGCAAATCAGAACTCACTTCAAATAGAGCATTATTAGCCTCAATTAAATTCATTATCGAATCAACTGGTGTTGTTTATCCTCACACCCACCCATGCATACCCGGAAATAAAGACAATTCTTCACTGGAGCAGCTGACAGCACATACACTGAAGAACGAGATTGGAGACGGCATCAAAAGGGGACGGACAAATTCGGCATCAGCCTGAAATTTTAAAACTTCGATTTTTCTGTGAATTTGGAAATCGACAATTTTGTTCTTATGCTTTTGCCGACTTGAAATGCCTCCATTATGCAATTTTTGTTGAATTATTTCAGATAATTTCTTTATTGTTTTTATTTATTCATTTATTATTCTTTACTATTTTTATTAGATTGATCAAGGGAATAATGAAGAGATAACCTTTACTTGATATGAGTGTATTTTTGGAGTATAATTTTGTAATACAGGATGGGTAGTTAGAAAATTAAAAAGTACCTACTATGTACTTCTATTATCTTTCCATGAAAAAAATTAATTGTACACAAAATTTAGCCCTTGATTGCAAATAATTATGTACGAGGAATAATATATAAACTTAAAAATTTAAAGGTAGTTTCTACATTTTCATCAGAAGAAACATTTTACATGAGACTGTGGACACAATTTTATTCCATACTCACTCCAACAAATTGGTGATAAAAATTCAGTTGCTTTGGTTGAAATTTGTAAAAATTAACTATTTTGTTTACTTCGTAATGCATTGCACTACATTAAGATGAAGGAGGAGGAAAATAATGAGAAAGAAAAATTATGAATTAAGCAAGACAAGAATCTGTATTTCCTCTGAATACACCTGCGCCCATATCAAAGTGTTTTTGTGATCACTTTATATTAAACTGTAAAATATTTATCATTATTACAAATTAACATTGCATATTTGAGAAATATATGAAAATATATCGTACTTCAGAATAGTAGATTGTAATGAACTGCATTATTGAATAGTATTTTCGTGCAAGTGGTTTTATATTAAATGTTCTTGGATATTATTTAATATAAACATTTTATTGTTGTACCTTTTACTTTTTACTATTAGATTTTTAAACAGCATCATCCCTTTTCAAAACCAAATATTCCTACCAATATGGCGGAGTAGCTTTTAGCGCAGTGAATGGTTGGTGTTTTTGACACAGAGAGCTTCTTTGTTTCTCTCCGGAGTTATTGTACGTCTTGTGAGCGCATGAACCCAAACAACTCAGAGAGAAGAGAGAAATGCACATTGTTCCAAAAGCAGCTGTACTCACATGCTACTAGCTCAGCCGTCCTAGGAGCCAGCTCCCCATCTCAACTGTGTATCTCCCTATGTAGGCTACACGGTGCAGTTGATATTAGTAAACAGTATTGGACGGACGTTCGGAATGATTATGCATCCGTTTCATCGCGAATGGGAAGATTATTTTTGTATTTACGTAATGAAAAAAACATTTTGTTTGATTTGTGAATATTCATTACGCCATGTATCTCATTTCAATATTAGATACCATTTTAACAAAAAGTTTATAACTGAATATGGCAAAACCTTATATCAAATATGTTTACATATTTTCTTCAAACATATAATAATGATTATTACTACTTGATATTTACTTAAATATATTGCGATAAGCCCATCAAACAATGAAAGACAGATTTTCTGAGTTGACATATAAATTCCATGACGTATACCAGAATCTCTCCAAGTGAAATTAATCGATTTACAACACAGTATGACAATGAAGTGTTCTGGAAAAACAGATTTAGATCTTTTCCCCTCACTTCCGGCTGAGTACTATCTTCATATTCGTAATACTGCTCTAAGGACAGTGTGTATGTTTGGTTCTGCATTCTGCTGTGAACAAATATTTTTAAAACTTAATCATGTGAAAAGCAGAGTCAGGTAATGAGAAAACACGACCTAGAACTAAAGGATTTAAAACATCTGCACAAACGGGGATCTGTTCTATCATATGCTGTGTATTTCTAAGGAAAAATGAGGGTACAGCTACGACTTTGACATCCTGTGTTGTTCCGTAATGTGGTGTGGGAGCAGTTGCTACTCCCGTCTGTTTTCCTTATTGGCGCGACTGTACTAGCCTCTCTTACTGTTTGCCCGCGACAAGAAGGAATGAAGGGCAGAGGGGGCTTGAACTGTTTATCTGCTCCGGTAGCGTATCTGTTTACTAGGAAATGAGTGTCTGAGAATGCATATGAGTCACCCACGTTGCCAGATCTAATGCGCTTTGCAGTACTACAGAGATAGGTGCAGAGATTTTTTTTAGTATCATGCATTATTTGGCTCTCGCTGCTAACACGCACAACGGCACTACAGTTATATACTCGTATTTGTTAGCTTTATTCTTGGCTTAATGTTTACACATGGCTGCAGTTCGAAAGAAGGGACGAAGTATTCACAGTGAAACAAGGGAGGTAATAAGACTTCTTGCCATGGGTGAGTTATGTGACAACACTATGTATTTTAAACGAACCTAGCATCCCTGTCATACTCGGAAACTAAGCATAAACACCGTGCGGGAAGCAAAAACCGATTACGTTACACATTCCTAAGACTTGCCTTCTTGTCCTGGGCATACAGTACTGGTCACATCACTACGTGTAAGCACTGTGCAATGTAGTGAACTTACCTAGATAGTTTCTGCTCTGTTTGAGCTCGGTGATGCTGATGTTGCATGCACCACGTGGTATCTGGGCGATGAGGTTGTAGCCCACCGGTAGCTGGGGCCGTGTGAAGAGACCAGACACGAGTCTGCACGTGCTGTTGTCACCTCCGCACACTCCACAGGCATCCACACGCTTAGCCGAGCCCACCACGCCATCGCACCCCACGTGCTGCAACACACAATCGTTAGTTACATCACTCCATGCTGTCTCTATACTATAATACTTTCTCATCAAAGCGCACATCCCTACAGTTGCCAATTCAAAACTATTGTTTACTAAACCAAACAATTTAATGCAGGGGTGTGTATAATCCTATCAAAAGTAGAGGCATTTTAATTTTCCTTTTGTTTTCAAAAGTCGCCATCCTAAACTACTTTTACATGGAAAATTTTTCGAAAATTTTGAATTTCTCAAAAATGGCTCTAACGATTTTGTTTAAAATGTTATATTTTTATGCCAAATGAAATGTATATCTTCAGTTTTCTGACTACAGCCTGTTTACTCTTGATGATTTTTGCATAACGGACAAGCCGTAAGAGATAGAAGAAATCTTACTATACAAAAAATGTAGATCTCGTTAACACGCACAAGTTAGTTCAAATGCATTTTGTTTGTGGAGCGAACCATTTCGGAGATATTCCTCGTTATTTGTGTGAGTTTTGCAATACATAAAATTTTCTCAAATGGAAAGCTGTTGTTCATTTTTTATCTCTTGGCCGTGCAAAGGGAACGGAATTTCAAGGCTTTAAAAGATCTGACCATGCTCAAAGCCTACTGTAGTCACATATTTCCCTTGCACCTACAAGAAAATCAGCAATAAGATAATTTTTGCAAATGTTTATCTCGACTAACATGAAGAATTTGCAAGAATAGTTAATACAAGAGTAGAGAAAGTCATGTGAGTGCGACACATCAGATTTTTGTTTGTGATTCTTTTCCTTGTTTATATTTTTCCATGACAAATGGTTTCAGTTTCAATAAAATATTAAATTGCTTTCATGGTTCTTTTATGTGGAAGTTTTTAAGCATGATTTCCTACTAAACAGTAACACAGCTAATTAGAAAAATTCCTTTAGAAAGAAAGGAAAAAGAAAATGAACAAGATCGTAAATAATCCACCATCATGGTTTGGGGGTAACGTATTTGCCTCCATTCAAGTGGTCCCGCGTTCAAATCTCGGTTAGGACGATTTATCAGGATCTCCTCTCCGGGATTCTCCTTATTCTGAAAATATGAATGTCGGGTAACTAAGCTATATGGCCCCCGAACTGTTTTGAGTATTATGTCACTGATTTGATTCTTTCACCGCCTGATATGACTTACCAGGTTAAAGGACATTAACCCCTCTACCCCAGATGTATTGTGCATTCGCAGACTTTTGTGACTTTTATTATGACGGAGGGGATTTTGGAAAGCAATCCTAAAATTTTATTTACATAAACTAATGTTAGGCATGTATAAGTTTAAACTTGAATAACATAAACCCTTTGCTTGTATAATTTAAAAAAAATACCAATATAACCATTTTCATTATATATGCATACTTCAGCTGTGTATGATATTTATGATAATTGCATTTCCAATATCCTGCACAACAACCGAAGTGCCATTAATGTTTTTAAAAAAACAACCTAAAATAACCTTACTATAAAATACCATAAGCCAATGCCAAACTTCAAATAGCGATTGGGTTTACCTAAAGAAATTTCATGCTTTGTGCTCTCTTCATTAGTTTAGATTGATTTCTGAAATAGTTGTTCGTGAAAACCTTTAAATATAAGAGTAATTAATAAGCCAGCCTTTGTATACGCAGTTGTTGTTGTAGTGTTTAACGCCCGCTTTTACTACTACGGCACCGCAGGCGGTGACACTGATGATACATGGAATGAAGATGGAGCACCGGTGGAATGAGATGGCGGGGGAAACCGGAGCACCCGGAGAAAACCCGCCCTGACGCCGCTTCGTCCACCACGAATACCACATGCGGGTCCCTGGGATCGAACCCAGGCCGCCTAGGTGATAGGCGAGCGCGCTAACCGCTCGGCCACGGCGCCGCCTTGCATACGCAGTGATGGACGAATCTGAAAATAATAGTTAATGGAAACATTTAATTTTTCTCGTTTAAAATGTTTGCAACGTAACAGAGTAATGTTAAGTTATGATATGAAGAATGTAAAGTAAAAATTAAATGAATATCTATGCATATTTAAATTAGTTTTAACATTTGAAAATGAATGAATAAAGTAGCGATAAAAAGAGCATAACAGCAAATCATATAAAACTGAACAGAGATAAAATACTTCTGCACTGCTTGGGAAAAAAAAGAAAGGAAAAAAAAAAAAACCTTCTAGTTCTAGTAGATAAAAAACGGCAAGTTAGCTCCGTGGTGACCTGTGAGGTTTGCGTTCTGGGATTCCCGTCGACTGTCCATTCTGGCTTATGGTTTTCACTGTTTTTTCCGGTAGGTGAATGCTGGGGTGATTTCTCATTTACTACGATTTCCTTTCCCCTAACCCATATATTCAGGTTCATTCTCATCTTTTAGGCGTACTTCTAGGTTTCGCGGTGTATGGTGGTGCCGAAGAAATGGGGGTACTTATTTCTAGGAAAGAGTATTCCTGGACACTACCCTGGACACTAAGGGCCGCTCTAGCATTATGACGAGTCTTCAAGCCGGCAACTGTTAGAGACTTCCGTGCATCACTGTGGCCTTTCTGCCAGTGGCTTGTACCCTCCTGTAGTTCCTTCACTTTATATGTATTTTCCTTCTGAGGAGTTGTGGTCACAATAGATCTCCCTACCTTTATTGTTGTGCACAAGGTGTCCATCTCTACTATAAATCTATACCCTTAATAGACGGCATATCATTTATACAGATAGCAGTACAATCTATTTCCTAAAGGGCGATACTACCTTAATGAGATGACTTAGTTGTTGGAGTTAATTTAAAAATGTCATTGTAACCTACGTTTTAAATTTTGGTCATAAATTGATCTAATTAATTAACAAAAGCTAAGCAAAAATAGGGAGAGGGGAAAGAAAAAAGAAAGAAAAGGAAAAACTTAAACGAAATATTTAATATATATATTATATATTCCTATATACAGAATAAAAATTCGCTTTCGTACAGTCCGGTGCACGGAAACTTTCCGATATGAGGAACAGCTGTTTAGGTTGGTAGTAAATGGCACCACGCCCCCAGTTCAAACCCCTGTCAGCGATAGGAATGCGTGCGAATCCCAGAGTTATGACATCAAACCAATAAGGGACGGACACAGCCAGGAGATGATGGTGACAATAATTCCGCTCGGGTTAAATTCCTCCTTACCCCTCCCCTTGCATTACGCACCTCGGTCATACGCCCCTTGTTCATCGGCCATTGCTTGTGTTATTGGACTTTGATACAAACCATCATCCTGCCTTCTGCTTGAAAATCCTTCACTAGCACTTAGGTCCCAGGCCTGGGTCACCTGTACCTAACCCCACTCTGCCTGCACACTCCCTTGTACGTAGGTGCCTATTTAGTATTCACCCACTTAACATCAGGTTTGCTTAGGCTGTACCTGACTTAATCTTACCACCTTCCCACCATTCCCGTAGAGTAGACGTAGTGCATAGTAAGTGGGGGCGGCAATGAGATCTCTTTCGGATTATCGCTACCAGGGGTCATAAAAAATAAATAAAAATAATATATAACATAAACTTGTATAATTGCTGCTAAACTGGATGCCTTTATCAAAGTCCTGATGTCTCATATTATTGTTAGTACCTATGGTTTTTCTTTTCTTTTCTGTTTCTTTAATCGTGTTTTTTTGGGGTAGAAGATACTTATTTAGACAAACTTGAAAAGCAAAATGTTAACAAAATATTCATTTTCATCCTGATTGTTGGAGCCGTTTCCGTGACGAGACCTTTAATATCTTGGCTTGTTTGTTGAAATTTGTCCCTTAACAGAGGAATTATGGACAAAATAAGGTTTAGAGTCATTGTGAATGTTACGCGCAAGATCGTGTTTTTCCAGGAATGACACCTATATAGATAAACTTATTAAGCCAAACCCTAACTGAATACAAAATTTTATCGAAATTTTTACAGCCGTTTCCAATTTGTGCGGAATATATACAAGAATTGCTCGTTTAAATATATAAGATGAAGGCGATTGTGATTGTGAGCAATATTTATTTTGGTACAGGTGCGTTCTTATATATGTTTATTTATACCAGACACTTAATGTAATGTGTTAGTGAAGATTGTTTTCAAACAAAACTAACAACTCCAAAGGAATTTATTTGTTAGACTAAAATGTATGCTAACGCTTTCCTTTTGCGATTTAACGATTTCATAGGAGCCATTGATTAGTTCCAAATCTACATACCAAATAACAAAGTATGAAAAAGAGGAACTAAGTTGCAATCTGTTGTTTACCACTGGTTGACGTTGGACTGCACAGGATAAAGGAATAAGCTCGAACCCTCATCCAAGAAACTCAACCCAAGGATTCAATCTGGGATTTTCTGGATTATGAGACCCCCCTGCACCATGGGAATGGACCGATTAGTCTTGTAACATTGGACATTATTTACTAAGTGTGTCTACATCCATATTATATTATGTAGTTAATGTTTTGTCGTTTGCACATAGCACAGATTTTCCAGGTACACTACTGAAAGAGACTTAATACAGCTCCTTGGGAAACATAGTATAGCATGTGTAGTACATCCGAACTCCATTGTTACCTTTAAAAGTTGCGATCTGTTCCACTAAAATAATTTTATCATTTATTTCTTGTTCTATTATTATTATTCATATTTTAATTTAGCAGAAAGTTTACAAGTGTCAAATGCCTTATTCAAGTCTAAGAGCTCTATTACTTCAGGCACTGAGGATAGCCATAACCTGAAACCTTACTGTGTATGCTTTTAGTTCATTTTAAAATAAAATAAAAGGTATTGTTCTACGTCATATTTTATAATCTTAGATCAGATAACCATTAGAGAAAGATTCTTTTAGGCCAATGAAGTAGTTTAAATACACTCCTCTCGTTTAAAAGCAAGTGAATATAGTAAATAGCCGTGGAATATCAGTTCAGATCAAAGGAACGGAGAGTTTGAAATACCAGAGGCAACCCATCCTAGAACATATTAACCCTCAAGTGAGGTTAATTTACCGGTAAACACGAAGTTCTGTAAAACTAGCCAATATGTGCCTCGACCACTTAGCGTTCTTTAGCTTACCTTACACGCGCTAGGATCAAAGCAACCAATATCCAAGGTAATTGAATTTGTTTGACGCTGCATAGCAAAGGTAGGGAAATAAATTTCCCTTGTGGTAACGAGCACAGCTCAAAGAGACCGCATGAGGCTGCGCTAGATTTGACGCCAGTTATAATGCCGATATGTGTGCATATGCGTGAAACTCCCTGGGGGCCACCGAATCTAATAAGTCATTGCGCGAGATTTCCCAGTTCGATAAAGCATAATAATAATTAGTCGGGTTGTAGCGGTCCCTCGCTTTCTCGCCTTTCCTATTGTTCGAGTCTTGGCGGGTGGGCCGGTTCCTCCGGGTGAAGAAGGCTGCCGTGCGTGCGTGCGTGCGTGCGTACTTTCTCTCTACCTGTAATGACCAAATTTGACGCTTTATTCTAATCATACAGTTATACCTAAAACATTTCGTAATTTTCGATTCTGGATTAAGGGTACACCGATGTGAAGAAGGTGATTTTCTAAACTACTGAAGTTAGAGGTTAATTTTTTGCAAAGCAAAAGAATATATGTACCAAATTTTATTCCAATATCTAATCACATTCTTGATATATTAATTAATTTATATCAACTTTATTGGGCATAATCAAAATCTGTCTGCTGCAACAGATGTTGAATTACAAAGTTGATTTTTTAAATTATACCTTGCATTACCTTTGTAACAAATTGAAGGATGGAAATTTTCATACAATGAACAGTCCTTAACTTTTTTTAATAACGTAAAGTGCAAAAAACCGATGTGTCGCACTCACATGACTTTCTCTACTCTTGTACAAACTCTTATTCCTTTATCTTCTTCGTGTTAGTTAAGATAAACATTCGTACAAATTATCTTATTGCTTATTTCCTTGTAGGTGCAAGGGGAATGTTAGAATACAGTAGGCTTTGTGCGATAGTCAAAACTTTTAAAGCTTTGAGATTGCGTTCTCTTTGCACGCTTAACATATAAAAAAATGAACAACGATGATCCATTTCGCGAAAATTTTAAAGTTCTCCAAAACTCACACACATAACAAGGAATATCTCCGAAATGGTTCACCCTACAAGAAAATTCATTGAGACATAAGTTGTGTATTTTGACAAGATCTACATTTTTTTTTGTATAGCATGATTTGGTCTATCTGTAACGGTTCACAAGTTCTGCAAAAGTCGTCCAGAGTAAATACGACTACATGGGCTATAGCCAGAAAATTCAAGATATACCTTTCATTTGGCATAAAAATATCTCAAACACATTATATGTTATAAAGCTACATTATATGTTAATCAAAATCGTTAGAGCCATTTTCAAGAAAATCAAACTTTTTGAAAAATTTTCCATGTAAAGGGTAGTTTAGGGTGGGGCTATTTTCTTCAAAATCTTTGTGTCGCATCCTTGAAAGACATTAAAGTTAAATACCAACTTTGGTTTTTAACCGAATTTTCGTTTTTGAGCTATGCTGTCCATAGACTGACAGACTGACACACAGACAAACACACGGACCTTTTTCTAAAAATGCTTTTTTTTTGGATTCAGGGGGCCTCAAAACATATATTTCCGGTGAAATCTCGACATCTAATTTTTGGGTGGAATACAATACTTCCCCTACTTACCAGTAGAGAAAGTAAAAATGAAAAACGATCCATTTCACGAAAGTTTTAAGTTTTCCGAAACTCACACACATAACAAGGAATATCTCCGAAATGGTTAACCCAACAAGAAAATTCATTGTGACATAAATTGTGTATTTTAGCAAGATCTACATTTTTGTATAGTATGATTTGGTCTATCTTGTAACGGTTTACCAGTTATGTAAAGGTCGTCCAGAGTAAATACTACAGGGGCTATAACCAGAAAATTCAAGATATATATTTCATTTGGCATAAAAATATCTCAAACACATAACAGTTAATCAAAATCGTTAGAGCCATTTGCAAGAAAATCAAAATTCACGAAAAGTTTCCATGTAAAGGGTAGTTTAGGGTGGGTCCATTTTCTTAAAAATCTTCGTGTCGCATCCTTGAAAGAGATTAAACTTAAATACCAACTTTGGCTTTTAACCGACTTTTCGTTTTTGAGTTATACTGTCCACAGACTGACAGACACGCACACACGAACCTTTTTTAAAAAATGCTTTTTTTTTGGATTCAGGGGGTCTCAAATATATTTCCAGTGAAATCTCGACATCGAATTTTTGGGTGGAATACAATACTTTCCCTACTTACCAGTAGAGAAAGTAAAAAAGGCGTACGATGTAAGTACCGCCTCAAAAACACACTAAAAGGGAAAGGAAGTAAAAAAGTAAAAAGTAACGAAAGGAAAATAATTAAAAACGTAAATAAATTTAAGTCAGACATGAGTGCAACTATGGTATCTGCAGATGCAGCATTAATGTCGCAGTATTAAATGTCAAAGTTTCATACAATTCACTTACAGATTTTACACATAAACAAGCTTGTACAGTTTAGGGTTCAAATAAACTGGGCGATTTCTTGTAGAATATTCAGGACAGAAGAGAAAATGCATCAGTAAGAGTATGGAATTCTGTACCCATCGCGGTGAGGAACATTAGCATTTATTTTCACTTAGGATGTGACAGACCCAAGTACTCTGACTAGAATATAACTTGATGGGAGGGCTTACCACACAATAGCTGTCCATCAATCAGTACACATTAGTAAATTGTTACCGCATTGATTTTGATTGTTATTGATTAGTCTTACTAGATACGTGAATTGGAATTAACACACCGCATGTTTTCTGTTACAGGGGTGTCCCTAACATGCTTCGGCCTGTTGACTGTCTCAGCAGCTTACCAAGTAGATAGTCGAAATTTGAGTATCAAGATTTCATCGTTGAAAGAAACCCCAGTACAGTAGAATCTCGAAATACCACGGTTCTGGGGGGACATGCTTTAACCCAGCGGTATATCGAAATGTGAGCTTAGAAGTGACAAAATCGATGCCGTGGAGTTTTTGGGAAATGCTCCTGGAATAATAATTTACAGCACATTGTAAAGTATGTAATATACGCCACTTTTAAGTGAATTACACACCAGTTGTATTCCAGTCCTGCAACCGATCTTAATTTATACAGCACATACAACTGTACTATACCTATTTTACACTAACCTAATTTTTCATTGTTTTAAAGAAATCAGTAAGTTTTGTCCTTGAGACAAAATATTAGTAAAAAGGTCTATCTATGTGTGCCTGTATTCCTGTGAATAGCATAACACTAAACTGAAAACTATTCCTGCACGTAGAAATAATGTCTCTTTAATAAAGTTTATTATCACTTAAGAATGTTTTCTCAAGTTTTAATATTTAAAGGATTTAAAATATAACATTTTCATTATATGGAATAGCATTTCCTACTGGTTTTTATTCAAGCTTTAAAATTTTGGAAGTGACTTCTTTAAGAAACTTAAATATATTTACGTATGTTTTATATTGAAAGATTACGTTCTAACTTCTCGCACCCCTTTCTTTTCTTTCTATTGCAAGAGTGTGTTAGAATGAACAATATGTAAATGTTGTTTCTGCACTGAAGCATGTTTGCTTAAGGGGACAAGGTAGTGATTCGTACTCGATTTCAGTATTTCAAAACATAACTTTAGTTGAGGATATCTAAGCTCCTGCTGCTCAGATCAAAATTTAATTTGGGATGAATATTTAGCGATTTATTGTGATTACATTGATATAGAGAACATCAAAACAATTATTTAAAATGGGCATGTAATAAGGCAAAAACTGATAACATGTTTTTGAAAAAATATATATATATATATAGTACTAGCGGTACAAATTCCTTCTACAACATTCTAGCATATGAGTTGAACCTTTTGTAGTGCACTAGGCAATGTGTATTCATAACTGTTAACCTAAATTTACTTAAATATCTCTGGCTATATTCAAAAGAAAAAATATTTAACTTTTGAAAAAAAAAAAAAAAGAAAGAAAGAAAGAAAAAAAAAAAAAACCACGTAATTTTTTTTGCACAAATTTTATTTTATTATTGGATTTTTCCAATAACAATGGGTTACGTTTGTAGAGTACATGCTTCTGGAACTACTGTAAAATTTTCATTCAAATAGGTTCAGTGGTTTTGAAAAAAAGTGTACTTGAGTTTGAAAAATGTCAAGTTACAGAAAACTACATTTAAAGAAAAGTGTGTCATCTCTGAAGCCCTCTTTACCCAGTGTGGCGCAGCACTCCGCCATATTTAAATGGGGTAATTTAAAGCCTTAAATATGCCGGTACCCTTACAATGTATATATCATTTTGAAGAGGAAGATTTCTACTTTTTTTAAAGTTGAAAAAAAAAAAAAAAAAAAAAAAAAAAGACTTTTTGAGCCCAAATCACTACCCTGTCCCCTTAATTTAAAACAATTGTATAGTAAAACTATATCACGAGTAAGGTAGTGTTTTCCATTTGTCTTTTTTAGCAACAAAAATTAACTTACGACATGCGAAAGGCTGTATTTTGTTTTCCGGATATTTTAGGCATACAAGCTCTTAATGCTTATTTTGAGATTATTTGTAATGAATATTTTACAGTGAATAATGCGGAGAGTGAAAACCCTCCAATTTAAAGCAACTACGTGGGTGGGGCTGTGGCTTCTACTAAGTTTTAAATTAATGGAATTGAATTTTATATTCTTTTTTAAGTACTTTATATGTTTACATTTCTGATCCTAGAAATAGAAAATCGAAGAAACACGTATAAGAAGATACAAAAGAGTAATATAAACAAGAAAGTGAAAGTATAAAACAAAACCAAACTTCGCTGCGCAACAGGCCACGGCGTTCCCTACTTTAGCCCACAATGGGCGTCATGAACGGAGTGCAGTACGGGAGGGTGGGACGCGATAAGCGCCACGAGTCTCTTCCGGGCGGGGAATGTGGTCTTCAGGGTTCAGGGAATCTCTCAGGAGCAAGTAACATACTCTTAACTGACCCAAATCCTCCTGCAGCAGGAGGAGATCCAATTCTCTATCAAACCGGGTCTTCCAGCGGAAGTAAATCACCACGCTGGTATCGGGAATCGAACCTGGGCCTCTCACTTGGAAAACAGTTGCGCTACCACTGCGCTAAGGAAACCAAAAACAGAAAACGCACATGCTAAAATAAAATTAGGGAAATGAGAAAGAGAGGCTGTAGTAAAATTGTGTAGTTTTTTGAAAAAAGAATGCAGAAGTACATTAACATTTGCGATGAGGAATAATTTAGTTTTAGTCTAAATGAAAGCGCATTTTTTAATTTCGTTAGAATCGAGGCTTTTACTTTTTATGTTTAATGGTAATGACAATGGCTGCGGTTCTCAGAAGTGGGAGGAGGTTGTACTAATTGCACGGGTACCGAGTTACTCGTTAACACATCTTGCTGCCTTTTCTGCAGCAGTCGCGGCTAACGAGTTTGTACCACGGTTTACGAGGTCTTCCAGCACACAGCTTGTTCCATAACTGCACAACTGCACTTGCTTTCGCTACATAGGCTTTCTAAAAATGCATGCTAATTCACATAACACAAATTGGTTACATCCACGCGCGTGTCTGTGTGTCAGCCTGTGGACAGCATAACTCAAAAACGAAAAGTAGGTTAAAAACCAAAGTTGGTATTTAAGTTTAATGTCTTTTAAGGATACGACACGAAGATTGTGAAGAAAATAGCCCCACCCTAAACTACCCTTTACATGCAAAATTTTTCCAAAATTTTGATTTTCTTGAAAATGGCTCTAACGATTTTGATTAAAATTCCATATGTTTGAGATATTTTTATGACAAATGAAATATATATCTTGAATTTTCTGGCTATAGCCCCTGTAGTCGTATTTACTCTGGATGGATTTTGAATAACTGGTAAACCGTTAGAGATAGACCAAATCATACTATACAAAAATGTAGATCTTGCTAAAATACACAGTTTATGTCTCAATAAATTTTCTTGTAGGGTGAACCATTTCGGAGATATTCCTTGTTATGTGTGTGTTTCGGAAAACTTAGAACTTTCGTGAAATGGGTCATCGTTGTTTATTTTTTTATATGTTACGTGTGCAAAGAGAACGGAATCTCAAAGCTTTAAAAGATTTGACTATCGCACAAAGTCTACTGTATTCCAATATTCCCCTTGCACCTAGAAGGAAATAAGCAATAAGATAATTTGTACAAATGTTTATTTTAACTAACACGAAGAAGATATAGGAATGAGAGTTTGTAAGAATGGTTAGTACAAAAGTAGAGAAAGTCATGTGAGTGCAACACATCAGATTTTTTTATATGTTACGTGTGCAAAGAGAACGGAATCTCAAAGCTTTAAAAGATTTGACTATCGCACAAAGTCTACTGTATTCCAATATTCCCCTTGCACCTACAAGGAAATAAGCAATAAGATAATTTGTACAAATGTTTATCTTAACTAACACGAAGAAGATATAGGAATAAGAGTTTGTAAGAATGGTTAGTACAAGAGTAGAGAAAGTTATGTGAGTGCAACACATCAGCTTTTTTGTTGTTATTTTTGTATTTTGTTTGGGTTTGTTTTTCTCTTGACCATGCAAATAGAATGGAATTTTAAAGCCACTACATAGCGAAGCGCTTTTGAAAGATTTACTAAAATCTTAAATCTTTCCCATATTCCCGTTCTATCTACAAGAAAATGGGCAATAAAACAATACTTTCTGAAGGTGTTTATCTCGGTTAACATGAAGTAAGTGTTTGTAAGAATATTTTCTACGATAATGAGTAGAGAAGGTCATGTGAGTGCAACACCTACGATTTGCTTTTTAGAACAGGTGTGCAAGCTCGGCATACTTCTAATAACGAAATTTGCTGTAACTCTTTTCATCTGCAGTAATATTACACAAGTTATAAAGTCAATTTGAGGCCAAATTGTAATTCTTTTAATACTTCACGAATAAAATAATACAAGACAAACAATTTACACAGGATAGCCCCTGTTATCAGCTAAAATAAGATAAGCACACATATAAATGAATCTTCTTATGGAACAGGCAATTTTACTATATTATGACTCAAAACAATTATGTATTATTTAATATAAGAAAGCAATAAATGAAACGCACACATACTAATAAATACAGTACAGTGTTTAGAGTACTTACATGCATACCAAGTTACTAATATTTCAAACTTAAAAAACAGGAACAAAGAAATAAAAATGAAGCGGGAGAATGAGAGTTCTGATTATTTCATAACTGTTTTAATATATGGTCATATTTCCTTTGCTTCTTTGATCTTTCCATACTCGTACGCCAATTGATTATATGCTCTAATCACAGATGCACTGTCATCATTTAGGCTGTGTAATGATAGAAATCGTTGTGTAATTTCTAGGGCTTGCATTGCCTCGTGCACACTGGAACACCTTCATTATTTGTGCCTATTTTATCACCGTCATCATCAGACACAACCGGGGGAAGAATGAGCTTGCCTTTCCGTATTAACAAGTGCGCAGCAATAGTGCGTTCTGAAAATATTACTGCCTAGTCCAACATGCCTACTGTTTGTGTTGCGACTGCAACTTTACAGCTCCCAGGAATCATGTATAATATAATGGACCAAAAACTACTGCGTATTAATGGGAAAATGTAAAACCAGAAAAGTATAATTGAACCATATATTTATGAACAAACGTGCCTAATTAAACTAAATTCCGGCGCGACAGCCTATGAAGGGCCAAGGCCTACTGCTCAGCCGCTGCGTCCCCCACCTCTGCCCACTCCAGGCGTCATTGGTGAGGTGCAGTACTGGAGGGTGGAACGCGGTCAGCGCCCCAAGCCCTCCCGGCCAGTTATGTGGTCTTCTAGACCTGAGGCCGCTACTTCTCCATCAAGTAGCTCCTCAATTGGTCCCCCCGGGATCTAACGAGACTGAGTGCACCCTGTGCCAGACCTCCCAGAGGGGATAAAATCCGCCATGCTGGTACCGGGAATCAAACCCGGATCCTCCACGCCAGAGGCAAGCGAAACGTGCCTAATTAATGTGCCTTAAATTTAGCGATTATAAATGAAATAAATCTAATGTGTGCACTCACATACATTTCTCTGCTTCCTCTTGTAGAAACTGTTCTTAAAAACACTTATACTTTTATTTAATTCATGTTAATCGGGATAAACTTTTGTAGATATTGTTTTGTGACATATTTCCTTTATGTAGAGTGGGAATAGAACAATACAGTAGGTTTAACCGATAGTAAAATCACTTTAAGGTTAGTTGCTATGTGATGACTTGACGTTCCATTCTCTTTGTACGACCAGGGACATAAAAAGGAGATTAACGTTGCCTATTTGATAAAAGCATACGCGTTTAAAAATTCTAACCAATAACAAGCAATATATTAAAAATGGAGAACTCCAAACACACACACACACACACACACACACTCGCACACACAGATTATTTGTCTTAAATTCTCTGCTTTAACGAGATCTACCTCTGGTGCAGTAAGATTTTGGTATCTCTTACGGTTTACGGGTTATTCAAAAGTCGTGCAGAATGAAGAGGACTTCAGAGACTATTCCCCAAAAAATTCAAGATATGTATTTCATTTGTCTGAAAATATCTTAAGCATGTATATTAATCAAAATCTTTGGAATCATTTTTGAGAAAACCAAAATTTGCGAAAATTCTTCTTAGTAAAGAATAGTTTAGAATAGAGGTATATTTTTGAAAATATTTGTGTTGCATTCCTGGAAAATGCTGAACTTAAATACCAAGTTTGATATTTAACAGACTACTGCTGTTTGAGCTATGCTGTTCACAAACACACACACGCACGCACTGAGCTTTTTTTAAAAATGCTTTTTTGGATTCTTAGTGCCTCAAAACATATTTGCAGTAGATAATTCATATCAAACTTTGGGTGGCATGCAACACCTTCTCTACCTATTATGTTATACGTGGCAGAGAAAGTAAAAATAACTCCATATCGATGTGATAAAATAAAGATGACAAAATTAAGACAATGTGAAACAGAAGTTACTTGTAACTGGCAGATTCAAAGAATTTCTAATAGCGATCAATCGAATACGTTTGTTTATCCACTTGCATCATTTCTATTAAGTATCCGGATTTCTTTCGCAATTTATCAGAACGCCATAGTATTGTGACAAAATGACAGTTCGACGAATCCCACTCCTGACACCAGTGTAACGAAACGACAGAATCAGTCCGGTTACTTTTGTATCACTTTATTGTCTTCTAAAATTTTATCACAAAATATTAACACAGTAACACGACGAGACACACAAGCATAGCTATTTCGCTCACTGACATACTAACCGACTCATGTCCGTAACTCAACTCTAAAACTCATTGTCCTGTTCTTCTTCTGCTTCGTTATATACTGGGGATGACGTCACACGGAGATTTCTCTTATTCCACACACCCACGCACCGGAAATGATGCAGCTAGAAGCCTCGCGAACGTTCTCGAAAACCCCTTTGTCTCTGACGCTTCGATTGTTGACACGTATACATAGCAGTCGCGGAAATTAGCCTGACTTTGAACGTCTTTGCCTGCTCGCCGGCATGGCATGTGTTGTAAAGTAGCTTGGCCCCTTCCGTCCTTTGTTGTGCGCCATAGTATACAGGGTGAGCCACGGGAACCTGACGATTTTCAAGTTTGAACAAGTTGGTAAATATGAAAAATAAGTGAATGCACGAGATATCACGAGCAAGACTAATGTTTGTCATTGTTGTAAAAATGGCGCACGAGAATGCTGAACATCGTGCTTTTGTGGTACAAACGCTTTTTAAAAACGGTGACTGGTTGTCATTACATAAGGACTATTTATGGATACAGAATATCCGGGCAACAGCTTCTGCAGTGAAGAAGAAACCACCAGGCTCTGTATACACTGCGAAAACACCAGTAAACATTGAAATGGTCAGACAAGCAATAAGAACAAGTCCTAGTCCCTCAAAAAGAAAACACACTGATGCCTTAAGGTTATCACAGACAAGTTTTAAGACAATTCTACACAAAGATTTGTAAACTTTGCGAACTTCTCTAATGATGATGTGGTCCTGCTAATGAGTAATGAGGCTCGTTTTAATTTAAATGGTATGGTGAACAAACAAAATTTTCACATTTGGAGTGATTCAAATCCACAACAGCTATTTATGCGCCCTCTTCATAGTCCACATGCAACATTCTGGTGTGGCGTTGCGAGTTTTGGAATCATAGGTCCTTATTTTTTGAAGAGAATGATAAAGCTGTAACAGTGACCTAGGGGACTTCCTTACTCCTGAGTTACATTATCGTGGAACCAATCTCAACACCATCTGGTATGAACAAGATCGCGCTACAGCCCATACTGCCAACGTGTCCATTACAATGGGTAAATAAATGTTTCCAAACAAAATAATTTCAAGAAGAGGAGACATTCCGTGGCCCGCACGTTCTCCAGATCTGTCACTATGCGCCTGCTTCCTTTGGGACCACCTCAAGCCTCAGGTGTACATTAGGAAACCAGGAAACATTAATAAGCCATACCAAAACGACATGTTGCAATCAGCGATACAGAATCTGCAGCACAGACTACAACAATGTATACTAAGTAAAGGAGGCAATTTAAGAGGTTATATTTATAAAATAACGCCACATCCTCAAATGGCATTCAATACCCTATTGCAATTATAGAATTAAAATTTTAAATTGAGTCTTATACTACTTATTTTATTTTAAAACCCGCCAGGTTCCCGTGGCCCATCCTGTATAACGGATTTATGTTAGTTTATCATGGATAGGGAAGGTTGTACAGATGTTTATATCAGATTTATTTTTCTCATACGACAGAAAAAATAACTTTTAATATAAATAGCAAATTCGTATAGCTTAATGTCATATACTTCCAGACAACGTTTTTTCATGACTAAGTTACAGCAGATAGCAAAATGGCTATTGTGTGATATACCTGAGAACTGGTTCCCTTAATACTATTTAATATCAGCAGCAGAAATTCAGCTTATGTTTTCAAATATCCTGGTATTCACAGAGGATGCAAAGCCTAAGGACATCCAACGTCAGAGAGAGAAATCGATGTGAAAAATTAAATTCAAGGGGACGACTCGCAACGTGGGAGTAATCAAGTCGCTGTTTGAAGATGCTTACCTCTGTGACGTAATTACATCTCGGTGAAATAAGATGTAATCCAGACAAGAGTCCATGACTAAGCATTAAGGAATAGCGTGGATAATGCGGCTTAAGGTGCATCGCCGCGGTCTTCTGTAAATACAAGCGGGTCAAGCAAAAGCTACATGGCATTATGCCAGTTCGACATCACATACATGTAATTACATATTTGCTTTGTAAAGAGCCCCTCAGGAAAGATTAAATTAATACATCTCAAAAGAGGAATATCGTATGTAGGAATGAAGAACACAGGGAAAAAAAGACAAACTATTCAGATGAATGTTGCTGATGCGAGTTACAGTTTCAACATCTCATAGAATGTAATGGTGTTGGAACGTCGAGCGAGAGAGAGAGAGAGAGAGAGAGAGAGAGAGAGAGTACAAGTTAGAAACCTATTTCCCACGATAGCTATGAAAACTTACTGAGGAAGATTACTGAATTTTCTTACACGTGCCTTCAGTCAGTGTCAATGACATAAATTAGAAATTAAGTGGGTTTCAAATTTATTGTTTAGCAGCAGAATCCAAAACTTTACGTAATTTCGTCAATTGTAGCACGCTTTCTCTCTCTCTCGCCCAATCCCTCTCTTTCTTTATCCCTCCCCTATATCCTTCCTCCCACTCTATTCCACTACTCACGCTTACCTCTCTCTTTTTCTTCTCTCTGTGCAACTTAGGTGACTTTGAGGTTTTTAAAACCGGCAATAAAACTTTTTTCGTAGTGTTAATAAACATTAAAACAAAAGTAAAACGTTTATTATTAGACAAACTTTTGTCTTTTCCTTATAGTTGCAATGGAGCCGGAAATATGTGTCTTGTGGTAACCGGTATACCAGGTGGCCCACTTCACCCGGCATCGCCGTAGGTAGATATCCCTTCGTGCGTTAAAGTGTTGCAGAACGCCATGGCGCAATTCTAGACATAGAGAGGCGAGTGGCGCGTTCTGTCTCTCGGCGATGACGTGAGATGAGAGACAGCTGAACTAGCGTGTGCAGTCCGTGATAATAGCGAATAACAGTAGAAACAACCGAAAATGTCTCACTTTATTTACAAGCTCTTTATTTTCTAGGGAATAAACTCACTGCTGTATATGGTGCTATTGTCTAACATTACGAATTACTGATTGTAAAGTGCAAGCATGACGGCACGCAATGTTTCATTGTGTCATTGATCGATGGTTTTTAAGTGTGCTTAAAATTGACAGCTCCATGTTAGTAGATTTACCGGCATGTAAAAGAAGTCCTACGGGACAAACTGCCAGCACTTGTGACTGGCAATTCGCAGCGTCGTAAACATCAAAGTAATTTTTAATACTTTTTTAGTGCTTTTAGACTTTAACCAAATCGTAGTGATCCTGATTACTTAATGTTCTAATTTCGTTCTTGAGAGCTGAAAACGTACAACTAAGAAATAGGAAACCTTCTTGATGAGCTGGTTGGAATAAATGGGAAGGGAACTTGGAAGGTTGAATCCGCTTTGAAACAACAGAACGGCGAATTTTCGCTTTTTGCTGAAAGTATATTCTAAACTTTTGGCCTGCATTCCACCAGTGGGAAATAAGGGAGAGGAACATGCAGGTACGGACTTACCGATAGAAAAACTCTTATGAAGCGGAATCAGATATATTAAGTGTATACGGAGCTGAATGGCGGTAAAGATTTAGAAAAAATCCTTTCTCTACTGTTGCACTAACCATTCTTACAAACTCTTATTCCTCTATTTTCTTCGTGTTAATTGAGATAAACATGTGCATAAATTATCTAATTGCTTATTTCCTTGTAGGTGCAAGGGGAATATTAGAAGTGTGAGTGAGTGAGTGTGTTGGTTTTAAGGGCCCGTGGAGGGAATATTAGAATACAGTAGATTTTGTGCAGTGGTCAAATCTTTTAAAGCTTTTCGTTCTCTTTGCACGGTTAACCTATAAAAAATGAACAACGTTGCATTTGACGAAAGTTTGTTTTCCGAATCTGACACAAATAACAAGGAATATCTCCGAAATGGCTCACTCTACAGGAAAAAAATTATTTGGACATAAATTTTGTGTTTTAGTGAGATCTACATTTTTGTATAGTAAGATTTGCTCTATCTCTTACGGTTTACGAGTCATTCAAAAGTCATCCAGAGTAAATAGGACTATACTGGGTATAACCAGAAAATTCAAAATATGCATTTCATTTGTCATACAAATATCTTAAACATGCCATTTCAATCAAAATCGTTAGATCCATTTTCAAGAAACTCGAAACTTTTGAAACTTTTTCCATGTAAAGGGTGGTTTGATGGAACAATTTTCTGCTAAATCTTCTTGTCGCATCCTTGAAAGACTTTAAACTTTCCAATTTTGGTTTTCAGCCGACTTTTCGTTTTTGAGTTATGCTGTCCAGTCTGACACATACACAGACACAGACACTCTCTCTCTCTCTCTCACACACACACACACACACACACACACACACACACACACACACACACACACACACACACACACACACACACAAGGACCTTGTTCTAAAAATGTTTTTTTTATCCAGGGAACCTCAAAACATATATTTCCGGTGAAATCTCGACATCGAATTTTTGGGTGGAATATAATACTTCCTCTACTTACTAGAGAGAAAGTAAAAATTTACAAAAATATTTTTGTATGTCTCAAAATTCCACGAATCTTCAGCTTCACGCACGATTTTTCTCCTTTGATGCTTTTAAAACTTCATTAGGAGATGATTAAAATATCCATTTTTAGATGTCCGTAAATTATTTCCAGTACTTTGAAGCTGTCCGTGCAATGTACAAAACGGATAAACTCATTTATTGAATACGTGTAGGACGAGGTTCGATTAAAACTATGAGGGTAGAACTATTTCACCCCAGGCCATTAGCACACAGTCTCGGCTAACAGTGTTTTCCGCTCTTCGGTGAATGACTTCTGAACAAAGGGGTGAATTTCCAGGTAAGCGGATATAACGCTAGAAAAAGGCACAACTCGCTTGGACGTGACTGAAGGTAGTGTGTGAGCAGACAGGGCAGAATAAACATTTTTCGGCGTGCTACTGTAAACACATTCTTGTACTCACTTAAACCCGGTAGCGAGTGAACTGAAATAGTTTTGAGAGAATAAAGTTTATTAAATTACGCAGTCGTGTGTTTTCCTAAAAAACCAACGCAACCGACCCAGGACGTCCCACACCCTGATATAGATAAGAGTCAACCATGCAAGAGCTGCCCAAGGAAAACCTCGACATCCCAAAGCTTCACCCTTCCATCCTAAACAAATTCTGAGGTGCTGACTCAGTAACAACGGGCAGCCTCATAAATCGGCTGTGACAGCCATAAATTTTAACTGCGATTTTGCTTGCACATTTACACATTAAAAATCCGAGAAGATGCACTTTGTGACCAATATTGTTCAAACTTCAGCAGAAACTCAGAATGAATAAGAAAACCGACCTATGTTGGCTACAATTTCAAATGTTCAGGATATCACATGACTAAGTTGACTACCAAAGATAAACTGTCCGTAAAATTATATTTAAAACTTAGGCATTCCGTTTTCTAAAATGAACCAGAAGAGTGACAGCAATTCCATGAGCAATTGTTGCGTATTACTATTTAAACAACGCCTTTGTTTTTATGATGAATTAGAATGTCTGGTTGATTAGCATAATAAAATAACCAACATGTTTTTATTTATCAAAAACCATTAAGGATGTTTGTTGTTTATAATTATAGAGTAACATGTGACAATATTTTGAAACATTTGGGTAAAATTACAAGAAATACATTCCCGGTAGAGAATTTCTAGGAGCCTAACATCAGCTTATCAAAAGAAAGGGAAACGAAAACTAACTTTAGACGTAGAAAAGAGAGAACCTTCCTACATCTTCGATTTTCGAGGAAAAGTCTCCCAGAGTTTTGTGGCGACTGGAGTTAATGCAGCATTTCCGTTAAATGGATCGTAGGAAATTTATTACCCAATACTTCCTTCTTTAGAAATGATGAATATATTCGTTGAGGTGGATATATGAAACATCGCGTGATTCTCCGTAAAGAGAACGTCAAAGCTTAAATATTGAAGCAAAATAAACCAAATCCATTTTGCTTCACCATATATTACGTAGGCGTAGTACAGCATTCCACTCAAAAACTCAATATCCAGATTTCGGCGGAAATAGATGCAATCAAGTCCCTGAACTTTTGAACCCCCCCGCGCAACAACAAAAGAAGAAAAAAAAGAAAAAATATCCGTATATATGTATGTGTGTATGTCTGTATGTGCGTGAGAGAGAGAGAGAGAGAGAGAGAGAGAGGAGGGGGGGGAGGGAGAGAGGAGAGTGAAAAGAATTACTGTTTATGTGGCCATGTAAAGCGTGGACTTCAAAGCCAGTTTATAGCATCCCACTTTTTAAATTTCTCACTTTCTCGGTTTCCGCTATCCCTCTTGTACCTTTTTAGCACATAAAACCATCTGTCTGAGCCGGGTTAGAACCCGCGATCAGTAGGCTAGCGTGTAACCAACTGAGCCACCAAGTCCGACGACGATGATGATGGGCTATCCTATTAATTTCTGTAGCCATTTGTATCTCAATACGTAAACAATGACTAAACCTTTTATGGTAATTAGCATATACATAACTTGATTGTTGTTGAACGGTGAAAAACAATAGAGTTTTGGTCATCGTCTTTTTCAATGCCTACTACTACATAGTTCAAAAGTTAGAACTTAATTTCTGACGCAAGCCTTTCATTTTCTCAAAATTGCTGCTTTGCTTGTTTAAAAACAAAAATGAGCCCTCTCTTAGCTGACGACTTGTCTGGTTTTACAAGGACAGACTCAAAGATTTATACCTTTTAAAACAACCTTAACTTGTTCGCAATTTTTTATATTTGTAATGAATTAATTATGAATTTTGAAAACAAGACAAATGCATGAATGCCTGAAGGCATAAAAATATGGGAAATTATACAGAAAAATTCTGATGTGTTTCATTCACATGACTTTCTCTACTCTTGTACTAACCATTCCTACAAACTCTTATACTTCTATCTTCTTCGTGTTAGTTGAGACAAACATTTGTTCAAATTATCTTATTGCTTATTTCCTTGTAGGTACAAGGGGAATATGGGAATACAGTAGGCTTTTAGCGATAGTCAACTCTTTTAAAGCTTTGAGATCCCGTTCCCTTTGCACGCTTAACATATAAAAAAATCTGATGTATTGCACTCACATGACTTTCTCTACTCTTGTACTAACCATTCTTACAAACTCTTATTCCTATAACTTCTTCGTGTTAGTTGAGATAAACATTTGTACAAATTATCTTATTGCTTATTTCCTTGTGGGTGCAAGGGGAGCCTTAGAATGCAGTAGGCTTTGGGCGATTGTCAAATCTTTTAAATATTTGAGATCCCGTTCTCCTTGCACGCTTAACATATAAAAAAAATGAACAACGATGTTCCATTTGACCGTCTCCGTAGCGTAGTTGATAGAACGCTTGCCTCTGGCGCGGAGGACTCGGGTTCAATCCCCAGTACCATCATGGGGATTTTATCCGCTCTGGGAGGTCTGAAACGGGGTGTACTCAGCCTCGTTAGTCCCGGGGGGGGGGACCAATTGAGGAGCTACTTGATGGAAAAGTAGCGGCCCCAGGTCGTAAAGACCGCATAACTGGCCGGGAGGGATCGGGACGCTGACCACGTACCACCCTCAAGTACTGCACCCCACCAATGACGCCTGTAGTGGGTCGGGGTGGGGGACGCAGTGGCTGGGCGGTAAGGCTTGGGCTTACCGTGTTTCATTTCACGAAAGTTTTAAGTTTTCCGAAACTAACACAAATAACAAGGAATATCTCCAAAATGGTTCACTATACAAACAAATTATTTAGACATAAGTCGTGTATTTTAGCGAGATCTACATAAGAGTTAGTAAGAATGGTTAATACTAGAATAGAGAAAGTCCTGCGAGTGCAACACATCAGATTTTTTCTCTTCATACAACAAAACATTTTGCATGTTCTGAACCAGTATTTAGCACTAAGCTCTACCATTATGAAAGTGACGACTCTTTAATTTTTATGGGAAACTATTAGAGAAAATTAATTATTAAACTACAAAACAACATTAAAGGTGATAAGCACGAAACTTGAAAATTATAACCGAGGAGTGCTTAGTTTTTAGAAATAAAACTAAAATAGAGAACTAAACGGACTTAAATAAATCAGGAAAAAATAAAACAAACAAGACAAATAGCACTTTTAACAGGAAAATGGCGATTACCGCCTAAACAGAATAACCTAAACTGATGGTTTCTAATTTGGACCCATTTAAAGTCAGAAGGGAAGAAAACAAAGTAAGCATATTTTTTTTTAAATTGCGAACAAGAAACGAAACTGAAAATGTGGTACCTTTAGTCAAGTGAACAGGTTTGGCAAGACCATTGCACATTATCTAGAAGTCTTGCAGTGCATACAAATAGCGAAATAAAATGTGTGAGCAGTTAAAGGAAACATTTACATTTGACAGTGAAGCCAGTTAACATGCAGAATTATCATACACTTAGCTCACAAGTGGAAGTATTAAAATGGGCCGCAGTTTACCTTGAACATTATTTTAACATTCACTTACTACGTGGTTGGTATAGTAACAAATCTGATGCGTCGCACTCACATAACTTTCTCTACTCACACTTGTAAAAACTATTCTTACAAACGCATAATAGACATTTGCAGAAATTGTTTCATTACATATTTCCTTGCAGGAAGAATGGGAATAAGGGTGCACAGCAGGCTTAACCGATAATCAAATATTTTGAAGTCAAATCGCTGTGTGGTGGCTTTGAAATCCGTTCTATTTGCATAATCCGGAGGAAAAAAAACCAATATTGATTTTCCAGTTGAGAAAACTGTAACTATGGAAACATTCAAACTTGTAAGAAGGAAATGGTAAAGTTCACAAAAAAGCTATTTCACATAAATTATGTGCTTTAACGAGATCTACATCTTTTTTATGGGACAAGTTTTTATTTGCCTTAAGATTTACCTATCAGTTATGCAAAAGCCATTCAGAATGAAAGGCATTTCAGAGATATTCCCAGAAAATTCAAGATGTACTTTTCATTTGTCATAAAAGCATCTTAAACATATCGCAATTTATAAAAACCGTTAGAGCCATTTTTGAAAAAAATAATATTTTTGAAAGGAGCTTAATATAAAGAATAGTTTAGGATAAGGACATCTTTTTTCAAACCTTCGTGTTGCGAAGGATTAAATTACAAGTTTAGTATTTAATTAACTTTTTGTTTTTTGAGTTATCCAGATAGATATGTGCGTACACATACAGATACATTCAGATATATTTTTCTAAAGAGTATCTTTTAAATTCAAGAATGTCAAAACACGTATTTTCAGTGAAACCTCGCCGTCGCATTTTTGGTCAGAATGTGATACTTCCTCTACTTACAAGCACATAGCAGAGAAAGCAAAAGTTGTAAATGTAATGCTTTTAAGACAAACATTTTGCATCCCACTGACCCTGTTATAAGACAAATCATTGTCCCCAAATGATTTTAAAAAAGGAAAACGTATGGTTTTCATCCACTTTAATACCACAGCGTCCTGGAATAGGAAAACTGTTGCTTAAATCTGTGTATCGTGTAAATGTGGCTCGATTCCAGTAAATATGGTCTCCACTTTAAACATTTCTAGCAGGTCAAGTTATCGAAGAAAAAATGTTCAGTTTTAATGTGTGAATTGAACATTAATCATATAAAAGTTTACGTGTGCTGGCATTTTTTCAGATTCATTTTCTTCCTTCCCTGATTACCCTCCCCTTATGTAGGACTTAAAAGCCAGTGCCTTGGGTCAGACGCCTGCCGGGGAGCAGAGGGACCTGGAAGCAGGTGGTCAGCCAAATACCAGGTATTATGATAGGAAGAGGATGATATGAAATGCAGACGAAATGGGTGATTGGAAAGGTGATAATGGAGCAATTGGTGGAATGAATGGCGGGGAAAACCGGAGAACCCGGAGAAAACCCACCCACACGCCTCTTCGTCCACCACGAATACCACATATGGGTCTCTGGGATCGAACCCGGATCGCCTAGGTGGTAGGCGAGTGGTCTAACCACTCAGCCACGGCGCCGCCCAGATTCATTTTATTAGAGTTATATATTTTTTTAACGCGCCGATTTTCCATGGGAAGCGGGAAATGGTAGAACATACATGATAGTCAGGAGGGGAGAAGACAATTATGAAAAATGGAAAAGAACAACATGACGTAATAAATGAAACTATGTTACACGTGCAACAAGTTGCACGATATTCCCTAATCGCCGTTCACTTTGTTGCAAAAGCCAACCCAAATGGCAATATTGGGGATTCTAAAATATATCCACTGCTTTATTATTGCATTTGCAGAACTAGTTGCTAGTTAGCGCGGTGGTAGCGCTGCTGCTTACCAAGCGGAGGACCCGGATTCGATTCCCGTGCCGGCTTGGGGCCAGTTGAGAAGCAACTTGATGAAAAGTAGCAGCCCCTGGTGGGGAAGGCAGCATGACCGGCCGGGAGGGATCGGGACGCTGACCACGTCCCACCTCCAGTACTGCACCTCACTCACGACGCCTGTTGTGGGCTGAGATGGGGCTGGGCTATTGTGCCATGGAGTTACGGGAGGCTTAGAACTATTTGCTTATTTTTCACTTATTTTACATAAACGTATATGTACTTGGTGCAGTTACTGAAGTTTAAATTTGATTAATATATCGACCTAATTTGAGTTTCTACTTGTGTATTAATTAGTCTAGACAAATGCGTTCCCAGAACATATCTTTCTGGTTAAAAGCACTGCAAGAGCGGTCGCGAGCTAATGAAGATATACGCTAATAAAGAGTACGTAGCGATGGTACAAATAGTTGGTTAGGCTGGAGGACACATTTTTGCTGCACGAACGTTTCATGAATAATGATTTCCATGACTCATTTTGCCTTCGCGTCGTTTCTTCGGGAGCACGGCTATGAGTCTGGAGATGCAGCGCACTGCTCGACTTATCCATGCACCACAGGTTAGACCGATTGTTGATGAGCGTTAGGAAGATGTTCTGACCTAATTTCACGAGGACATTCACTGGAGTATCAGGAAAACTGTAGTTGATAACAACTTGGCACCATTTCAATAATACTCCAAGAACACAGGTGACACCCATACAAACAGTTAAGCCATGAGTTATCAGAAAACGAGTTTCAAATCAACTACTTATTGGTATACGATGCTGCACTATCTCCATCAACAGCTGGATTTTATCCACCAAATCCTGTTGTCACCCGAAAGTACCTCCTCCAAGACTGGAAGTGTAAAGCGGTACATGGTAAATTACCTTCATGGTGAAAGATCTGCATCTTGCTTATAGATGGAGGTGGATTGATCGCAGCAGGCCAAATATGCTGGTCCCTCGTTCGCCGGAATTCCTACCCTTAGGATATCTAAAGGCGCAGCCTATCCCAATAAGCCAAGAACCATTGCAGTTATCCGCAGATGAATTATCACTGCTTGGCGTAATGTTTTACCAGAGGTTCTAAGTGGATACAGTGGCATCTTCAGCGCTGCATATGCGTGGATGGATTTTCAATAGAAAGAGAGGGATAAACGGAAGAACGACAAGCCTATGTTACGCACACCATTGTTTACTAACCTAAAATTTTAAATAAAAACACAGTGCGAGAAGGAAGGTACAATGAAGACTGCATATTTGAATAGTTTAGTGTCTTACAACGTCAATTTTGTAAACAATGATACTCTGTATCATGTTTTGGTTACTTTACTGATGTACTAATAGTGAAATAGCAATAGAGTAACGCAAAGAAAATTAATTGGGTTTTAGTTTTGGCAGTAAATTAATAGTTTCAATTTACTGTAAACCCCAACATAAATTATGATAATATAACAAAAGATTTGTACATCTTCAGCACCACGTTCATTGAATTTGGTGGGAGATTTTCATTTGTCCCTTAATTGATCATCACAACCTATTTTCACGAACATAGCATGCCACTACACTTTAAAGAGTCAGAACTCAACTGATTAATTTGTTTTGCTATTCCTGAATCCCCTGCTACATACAACCAACATTACTTCTGCTCAAAGTATCTCATAGTATTAGACTGATAAAATGGTCAGTGAAGAGAAATAAATGGCTTTGATCGATGATGATGTAATTATCTCCGAGAAGATTAATGTGGCGTTTTGAAAAACATTAAGATAACTACTCATCAGTTCCTGTAGGAAATGCGTTCTGAATGTCTATGTTACTTCTCGTCTTGTTAACGAGTCATGAAGCTGAAATTTCGAATGTTCCGAAAACGCCCTCCAGACATGTTGTAAAAATCACTCGAGCGTTCATTAAACAGTAAACAAAGCTTGGTGCAACCAAGTGAAAAATATACCAAGGATTACTTGCCTTAAGTTATGAATTTATAATGGGATACATACAAAATAATTTTCAGAAGCAGCGCTATGGGTTTAATAAATACGTTATTTGATTCAGAAATGCAATCTATGGAGTTTGTTGTGCATAAGATTAGTTGCTATTGTCAAATATAATGTTTATTGTATCAGTTAGCTATTTTACTTTCTCTGTTGGTTATACATGGTAGGCAGAAGAAAATACATTGCATTCATAATATGCAGCGTAGGATCCGATTGTTTCTTTCTCCGTAACTATAGGAAGACGAAATGTATGATAAATACTAAATTATATATTTCAGCCCCCGCTTGCATGGAAAAATCTTTACTTTCTCTACTATGTGTAATAACTTATTACTAATAAGTAAGTATTGTATTCCACCCAAAAATTCGATATTGAGATTTCACGTAAATACGCGTTAAGAGGTCCTCTGAATCTAAAATAAGAATTATATTTTAAGAAAGATCCAAACAGCATAATTCAAAAACGAAAAGTCGGATACCAAACTTGGTATTTAAGTTCAGTATCTTCCAAAGATGCTACAGGAAGATTTTGAAGAAAATCCCCCAACCCAAACTAAATATTTTTCCAAAAAAATGTTGATTTTATCAAAAACGGCTCTAACGATTTTGATTAAAACACCTTATGTTTAAAATGTTGTATGAAGCATGTGATGTATATCTTAAATGTTCTGGTAATGTCCTAATAAGTGCTCTTCATTCTGGGTGACTTTTGCATTAATTAGTAAACCGTAAGAGATATCGTCTATCCTACTACCAAAGAAGTTGGATCTCGTTAAAACACACATTTCGCTTCAAGTACATTTTCAGAGATATTCCTCGTTATTTTTCTGAATTTTACCATACGCTTTCCTGAAATGAGAAATCATTATTCATTTTTACTTTCTCTACTGGTAAGTAGGGGAAGTACTGTATTCCACCCAAAAATTCGATGTCGAGATTTCACCGGAAATACATGTTTTGAGGCCCCCTGAATCTAAAAAAAGCATTTTTAGAAAAAGGTCCGTGTGTGTGTCTGTGTGTCTGTCAGTCTGTGGACAGCATAGCTCAAAAACGAAAAGTCGGTTAAAAACCAAATTTCGTATTTAAGTTTAATGTCTTTCAAGGATGTGACACGAAGATTTAGAAGAAAATAGTCCTACCCTAAACTACCCTTTACATGGAAAATTTTTCGAAAATTTTGGTTTTCTTGAAAATGGCTCCAACGATTTTGATTAAAATGTCATATGTTTGAGATACTTTTATGACAAATGAAATGTATATCTTGAATTTTCTGGCTATAGCCCCTGTAGTCGTATTTACTCTGGACGACTTTTGCATAACTGGTAAACCGTTAGAGATAGACCAAATTATACTATCCAAAAAATGTAGATCTTGCTAAAATACACAATTTATGTCTGAATAAATTTTCTTGTAGGGTGAACCATTTCGGAGATATTCCTTGTTATGTGTGTGAGTTTCGGAAAACAGAACTTTCGTGAAATGGATCATCGTTGTTCATTGTTTTTATATGTTAAGTGTGCAAAGACAACAGAATCCCAAAGCTTTAAAACATTTGACTATCGCACAAAGCACATTCCCCTTGCACCTACAAGGAAATAAGCAATAAGTTGTACAAATGTTTATCTCAACTAACACGAAGAACATATAGGAATAAGAGTTTGTAAGAATGGTTAGTACAAAAGTAGAGAAAGTCATGTGAGTGCAACACATCATATTTTTTTATCTCTTCGCCATGCAAAGAGAACGGACTATCAAAGCCTTCACATAGTGACCAGCTTTAAAAGATATGGCTGTCGCTTAAAACCTACGATATTCTCATATTCCCCTTGCACCTATAAGGAATTTGGGTATAAGATAATTTCTGCAAATGTTTCTCTTGACTAGCAGGCGTGTTTATACAAGAGTAGAAAAAATCATGTGAGTGAAACACATAGTATTTTTTGTTATATTCTGATTGAATGTTTTAAGTTAATGCCCTGGTTACTCAAATGTCTCTTGAAATCTCTATGAGTAACATGAAATTCCCTTCATTCTTTCTCTGTGTTTTGTAGAATCGGAACCAGAAGAAATAGAAAACATTTTGCTGATGTAAAACGTTGGGCTATTTATATACAGTTTATGTCAATAACAATGTTCATGGCATTAGATGTTTCCAACATTTTAACTTTTCCGATGTTATGATAACTACTAGTGGCATTTATAGAGAATCTTAGGCCAAACTTTATCCTAGCAGGGGTTATTGCTGCAAGGTCGACATTGCTTAATTTGGAATTATGGGAGTTAACATTTTATCATCGATAGTATATTATGTAGGGGAATAAATATATAAAGTTTTAATGAGTAGAGAAAGCGTGTGAATGTGATGCATTGTATATAAGGGGAGTGTTGAAAAGCATAACTCAAGTACAATGCCCTATGCCCCATTTTACTCTTTGATCAGCCGCCGTTCCACGATGTAATGCCAGGAATTTCAATCCACGGCACGCAAACCTTTACATAGAAAACTTATCATATTTATATTATCTGAAAAATACGTCTATCTGTTTGGATTAAAGTATGAAATGTTTTAGATATTGCTATGATGAATAAAATGTATATTCTGTAATTTTTGTGAACAGTCTGTAAATGTATATTCATTCTTTATACGTGATAAAAATACACAACCTATGTCATATATTTTTTTTCCCAAAATATTTCTCATTATGTGTTCAGAAATTTACAAGTACATAGTTTGATTTAATCTTCTTGAAACATTGGGATTATTTTCTTGCTTTCCTTCAAATGAACACCTTGCTACATACAGGTGTATATTGCATATAAGTTAGTCAATTGTAAGTAATTTATCAGCCCACCTCTGTGGTATGGGGTAGCGTGTCGACTTCACTTTCAAGAGGTTCCGAGTTCAAATCCCATTTGGGGTGAGTTACATGGCTAAGGTTTTCCCTTTCTTTCCTTTTCTTTCTCTCCTCTCTTTCTCTATTTTCTTTCTCTCTTCCCTTTTCTTCACTTCTTTCTTTCCTTTCTTTCTTCCCTCCCTTGCTCCCCCCGTTCCTTCCTCCCTTTCTCCCACCCTCCCTCACTTCCTTTCACCTTCCGTCCTTCTTTCTTTCTTTCTTTCTCTCTCTCTCTCTCTCTTTTTCTCCGTCTCCCTCTTGTACTTTCCATTTTTCTTGCCCTCTCTTTCTCTTTCTTTTTTCTTTCTTTCTTTCGGGGATTTCCTTAATCCCAAGAAGACGATTGTCGGCTAACCCCAAACTTTATGGATTCCGAGCGCATTTAAAAATCATTTCAGCCATTTCGTTCATTCAGCATCGAATATGACCTTTCAGATTAAAGGGACGTTAATTACACAAAGCAAGCAAGAAACATGACCCCTGACGCTAATTGATACTTGACCAAAACCCTTCCAAAAATCATGATTCATTTTATATCATTTACAATCAAGCATAAATAGCAAGCAAAGCGACGTTAATTAAAGGATGATTCCATACAGGTATTTCGGAAATATGGGATTCTGTCATGGCTGAAGGAAGCTGTTATACATCACATGTGGTTAAAAAACGGGATTTTCTACAGATCTCTCTCCCATAAAGGTCCTTTCCAACAAATTTAAGTAAAATGTTACTACACTCGGAATGTATAGGCTGAACTTGCTTAATAGTCCAGGATCTGAAACCCAGGACATGTGTTTGCAAATAAATCGTGCAACAACATAAAGGAATGCTTCTTACCAGTTTTACGACACATTTATTTTCTCATACATATATCATTGCACTTACAAAAACTTACAGAGGCATTTACGGCCTCTTAATCGTGAATTTACCTTGTGTGTACGGTAGGAGGCAAAGGCAATATATTTCATTGTTCTATGTATGAAAAGAAAGAAAAAGAAAGAAAAAAAAAAGATAGCTATAGTTACTAATCCTTCTTGCGTGCTTAGCTGATTGCACTTAATGCTTGGCAGTAAATTATAAAATGCAGCGTTGCATGTTCATTTGATTGCGAGCCTACAACGGAAATTTAATTTTTTTCCCTTATCAGTTCAGCATCAGAGAGAAATAGGGTGAAGCTTAATGATAAATGCATGGTTTATTTAGTTAGTTATAAGCGCTTAAACGTGCATCTGTGAAATGGTTTTATAATACATTAAACTTATCCTGCTCTTTGGTATTATCTGGTATCTAAATTAAAAACTGCTTCATGTTAATTAAAATTAACATTTTATAGAAATTATCTTATTGCTAATTTTCTTGTTGGTAACAGGGGAATACAGTACGCTTTAAGCGTTAGTCAGATGTTTTAAGAGTGGTTGCTATATGGTTACTTTGAAATTACGTTCTCCTTGCATAACCAAGGGATAAAAAATGAATAACGGCCTCTCATTTAAGAAAAATCTGTACGGATTGCAAAGTTCTGATAAATAACAAGAAATATCTCCGAAATAGGTGGGCCTATGGGACCCTAGACGAGGGAAAAGGAACAGAGGACGCCCACAGCAGAGAATTTAATGCAGTGATTGGTGTGCAGTGGATGAGAATGGCGATAGAGTAAAGTGGAAAGAAGAGGAGAGGATAAAAGCACAGTGATCGATAGTGTAGTGAAAAAGAGTGGAGCGAAAAGTGTGGGGGATCATAATATCAGTATAAAGGGAAGATAGACACAATCTCAATCAAATAACTAGCAAGTAAGGTACAAAAACAACACTGTCCAAGGGAAATTTAACTCGCAGAGACTAGCTCTCACTGCGAGTACTATTCAACTAACCCTACCATAAGTGGTAGGAGGCCCTTGCCCGACATGGATATTACGGTATAGTTTACATATTTATTTTATTTATCTCCCAAATGGTTTGCTTCACATAAAAGGATAATTTTACATAAATTCTGTTTTAACGAGGTCTACATTTTTGTATACGATTTGGCTATTTACGGTTTACCAGCTCGTACAGAAAGTCATCAAGAGTAAACAGGAATTCATGGCCTATAACCAGAGAATTCAAAATATAAATTTAATTATCTTAAACATATCAAAATCATTGGAGTCATTTTTGAGAAGATCAAAACTTTCGAAAAAGTTTCCATTTAAAGGGTAATTTAGGGTAGAGGAACTTTCTTCAAAATCTTCGTGTCGTATTTTTGAAAGATATTAAACTTAAATACAAACTTTGGTTTTTAACCGAGTTTTCGTTTTTGAGTCATTCTGTTTACAGACAGGACACACACAGACCTTTTCTAAAAATAATTTTGTTTTGATTCAGGGGGTCTCAAAACGTATGTTTCCGGTGAAATCTCGACATCGAATTTTTGGGTCGAATACAATACTTCCTCTGTTTACTATACGTAGCAGAGAAAGCAAAAAGCACATTTGGCAAAAAATAGGCTTCTAGGAAAGACAGAAACGTATGTGTTGCATTTACATACATTTTTCTACCTACCATTGTAAAACGATTCTTACAGAGGCCTATTATTGTCTTCTTCTTGTTAATCGAGATTAATTTTCATTGCATATTTACGTATTCCTTGTAGGTATAAGTACTGCTTGCATATTTTATCTTGAGTCCTGGGATCTAGTGCTACAAACGGTCCATGTCAAGAAGGCCCGTGTTTTACCAAAGTAACAATTGAACATCGTTGTGCATATTCCACTGTTACACTTGCGCATTTCACTCTATAGCATTACCTTTATTGCTGTTCTTTTGCGTTATCACACCTGTTTACTTTAGTGTTTAACCAACTCAAAACATAATTTTAAGCATTAAATGGTTGAAGCAGATTCAACAACGGCAGCGCCAGCTCCTGTAAATAGTAAAAGGAGCCATATGTCTAGCCTTTTACTTTAGTGGTTGACTAATTTGTAAAACAATTTTGGAAACTGTAACCCACAGCCTTCTATGACGATATAATTTAAGGCACGACTGCATAAAAGTCACGAATAGTCCTGTAGCCGTCTGTGACAACAACGTCGATAAAGTGTGCGAGTAGTATACAATACACTAAAGTGATATATTTCTAAAACAGCAGACTGCTAGGTGATGGCTTTGAAATTTATGCTCCTTGTATGATTACGAGAAAAAATGAACAGCGACTTCCTACTTAAAAAGTATGTTTAAAAACTCAAACCAAAAACAAATAATATCTCGGAATGGTTAAGGCCACAACAATTTATTTGATATAAACTGTGTGAATTAATGATATCTACTTTGTTTATTTCTTACATTTACTAGCTATAAAAAGTCATTAAGAATCTGGACTTCACAGCTTTTCGCAGAAAATTCAGAACTTACATTTTATTTGTCACATAAATGTCTTAGATATGTGTATTCTATTAAAAATTAATTAAGCATAACAAAGATTTTCCAGATAAAGAGTAATGTTAAGGTTGAAATCTCGAAATCGAATTTTTGGGTGGAATAAAATGCTTCAGCCCATCTGTGGTGTGAGGATAGCGTGTCTGCCTTACCTGCAAGAGATCCGAGTTCGAATCTTTTAGCTTTTCCCTGAAAAATGAATGTCGGGTAACTCTAAGCTCTACAAAATGGACGCTGGAAAGCAAGATCTGACGTTTTTATCTCTGAAATACTTCATAGTTACAACGGGAAAGGGATGTACTCCTATTTCATCAGTGAACGCTCTTATTTCACAAAGCCGGTTTCATTTGTCAATACACATTCAAAGTTTAATAGTGGCCATTTTAAAAGCAATAAAACTGAAATCTGCAGTATTCTTTTCGGCCGAGAATGAAATATGTTACCATAGGGAAAGTTTTCGTCCGAGTGGCCTGCAGCAAATAGCAAAATGTTGGGCCATATGCACGTACAGATGAAATATGCATGAAGTTCGTAAATATGCATTACAGAAGTTGCCTTATCCATTCCCCGCGGCATGAAACAAATTTACTTTCATATGTTTAGCTCTTAAGGTATAAACTATGCAGAAACCCCGGCTTCACTTTTATCAACGGAACATATTTCAAGGCCCGTTTACCACAGGTGGGCAGGTATCTGCAGCCTTTTCCCACTTTAGCATATATTTACACGTGAGGCCTTTCTCGCAGAGAAACTTTTGAACCCTTAGTAGCTTTAACGTGTATTTACACTGCTTACGTATTTGGGATCTTTTCCGTATATATTTGAACAGTATCCGCCCTCTGCTAGCGCGGTTTATCATGAAAGTACCTGCTATTATGTACGGTTTACTCTGCAGTATGATCCAGATATTCCCAATACTCACTTCAGTATTGCTTGTCTTATCTAAATATTTCAGTATTTATTTAGCTTAACCCAAATCATAAATCTCATGTGAATTACATTTCATCATTACTTTATACAACGCTTTAGGTTTTCTTAACTAAACACGATGTATAAACTTTGATGTAATACACTCACATAGCTTACTCAACTCATTACAAATCTCCACTGTAACACAATATATGTCTGTGTGTTGTAGAATGGCAAAGTCCGCGCATAGAGGAATGAGATAAATCCAACCTCCCCTCTTCCGCAACCGTTGGACATCGCTGGTATAGAACCACGATGACATGCGGACCGGAAATGTAGGGTGGGAAGAAACAGTAAGTATGGAGTAGGAACCCGATTTTCTGGGGTTACCGTGAGTCTTAACCGCCTCGAATGGTGGGGTTGCTGGGCACTACTGACAGACAGGGAAAACATATACGGGATAGATAAAAGCAGCTGACTTCTGGTAAAGCTGATAGAAGGGAGGAATGTGTATTAGAAGATCTACTTTTGGTGTTGGTGCTTTTTAGTTTTACGTCGTTTTTCACTTATTGTCACTGCGTTGCGTTTGTTTCTCTTAAGTTTGTTTTGTTTACTAAAAGAAGCCATGCTAATGCATCAGAATACAGTTTAGCGTTGAGTGTTGTTTGTGTTTAAGATGCTATACTTGAGTACGCTTGTCATACTTTCTTCGTGATTAACCTTTTATTTTTTTAAAATCTTGCTTATCATTCTTATCTTAACAGCACATAGGGTCTATGGACCTGTGCGAATTTCAGGGGTCAATGTAAGTATGCTGTTTTTTAAAAATAAATGCTTCTTCTTTATATGATTAGTGATTACCCTCCCCTTACGTAGAACTTACACCCTCTAGGACTTACAAACCTGTGCCTACGGTCAGAGGAACCTATGGACCGGACAGAGTGAAGACCTGGAAGCGGATGGTCAGCCAAACACCAGGTATGGTAGTGAGGAAGAGGATAATATGAAATGGAGGCGAAATGGATGATTGGAAAGGTGACGATGGAGCAATGGGTGGAAGGAGTGGCAGGGAAACCGGAGAACCCGGAGAAAACCCGCCCAGACTCCGTTTCATCCACCACGAATACCACACAAGGGCCCCTGGGATCGAGCCCGGGCCATCTAGGTCTAACCGCTTGGCCACGACGCCACCTTACATAAATACAATTTATGTATAATATATATGCGCCGATTATCTTGCATTATCTTGCTTGAGCTGTATTTTTTGCGTAGGAATAATTTCAAATTCAGAAATAAGGTTTTGGTACCACATGCGGAAATATCATTCACACATTTATTTGTTATAAGCTCTTCCGATGGAAATAAATAAATAAAGATAAAAGGAAAGATTCACAAACTTTCAAGCATGTCCGTCAGATTACATACATTTCACCTGGGAAAGGGTAAAGTTGCAATAAGGAATATTTAAAACACAGTAAACGGCACTAGAATATTTACACAAAAATTGTGTATTTTAATAAAAGTTATGGTGTAGCTCTTACGGTTTTCTGGTTATAGAAAATTATACATGTCAATTTGGAGGAAGGGGACTTCAAATGTTGTTTACAGAAGATTCGAAATATGCTTCTCATATCAATGCTTGCTTATGTCCTTGTAGGTACAAGGGGAATATTAGAATACAGAAGGCTTTGTGCGACAGTCAAATCTTTTTGACCTTTGAGATTCCATTCTCTTTGCACGATTAACATATAAAAAAAATGAACAACGTTGTTGCATTTCGCTAAAGTTCTAAGTTTTCCCAAACTCACACATATAACAAAGAATATATCCGAAATGGTTCACTCTACAAGAAAATTTATTCAGACATAAATTGTATATTTTAGCAAGGTCTACATTTTTTGTAGTGCAAGATTTTGTCTATCTCTAACGGTTTACCAGTTATGCAAAATTCGTCCAGAGTAAATACGACTACAGGGGCTATAGCCAGAAAATTCAAGATATACATTTCGTTTGTCATAAAAGTATTTCAAACATATGACATTTTAATCAAAATCGTTAGAGCCATTTTCAAGAAAATCAAAATTTTCGAAAAATGTTCCATGTAAAGGGTAGTTTAGGGTGGGACTATTTTCTTCAAAGTCTTCGCGTCACATCCTTGAATGACAATAAACTTAAATACCAACTTTGGTTTTTAACCAACTTTTCGTTTTTGAGTTATGCTGTCCACAGACTGACAGACTTGACACACAGACACACACACGGACCTTTTTCTAAAAGTGCTTTTTTTGGATTCAGGGGGTCTCAAAACATATATTTCCGGTGAAATCTCGACATCGAATTTTTGGGTGGAATACAATACTTCCCCTACTTACCAGTAGAGAAAGTAATAAGAAATTCTTTGTTTCATTAAGGTTAATTTGGGATTACAGGAATCTCGCAAGATCTTCGTATTTTATCCTTGGGTATTCTTGGACTTACATACTAAGTCTAGTGTTAATCTGATACACATGCAAACACATGTTTTTATAATTTATTTTTAACACAGGAACTTTTCATCACACATAATATAGAATTTCTGGGTGGAATATAGTATTTCTTCTAACCAACTAAAGTAAGTGTTGGAGAAAATGCAAATTATCTTCAAGCACCACTTACACTCTAATGACTCACACTCAGCATTAGGAACATGTTGTATTCACTTCAAGCAAGATGTCAATCCTTTACGGCTGCCAGTTCCTGACTGAGCTTAGGGCGTTAACAGAGAACAAATAAAAACATAATGCTTAGCATTATAATGGTGATAGCGATATCGGGCAGCGGTTCGAAAAAAAATCCTTACTTAATTCTCCACTCCTGCAGCAGTCTTTTTCCATTTTTCACGCCCCTGCGATTTCATTGTCATAAAAGACTCCCTGTCTTTTGCCTGCATTCTTGTTGCCGATCCTTTGACGCCGTAGTATTGTACACTTTTCCAGTCTCCCCATCATTCCGCATTAGCTCTTTTGATGAGATGCCGAGGTCTATTCTTCTCAATTTCTTTATATTCTTAGCATTTCTCTCTTTTTCTGCCTCAAAAATTACATTTGGACTTAATAAAGAAGATGAAGACGTTCAGATCCAGATACTAGATTCCTTTAATAACCTCCAAAATTTGCTTTAGGTAAACCTAGGTTGAAGATGGGTATATCGTATAAACGGACTAAGAACGTCTTCAACTTAGTCTAAGTGAGTCTTCATAATTACCTACACAGGACTGAAAAATTATAATATTTAATCGTGGAGCAACTATTTCAGTAAGAAAAATCTTATGTGTTGCACTCACATGACTTTCTCTACTCTTGTACTAACCATTCTAACAAACTCTTATTCCTATAGCTCCATATTAGTTAAGATAAAAATTCGTACAAATTATCTTATTGCTTATTTCCTTGTAGGTGCAAGCGAGGTATTAGAATACAGCAGACTTTGTGCGACAGTCAAATCTTTTTCACCTTTGAGATTCGGTTCTCTTTGCACGATTAACATTTAAAAAAATGAACAACGTTGTTGCATTTCGCTGAAGTTCTAAGTTTTCCGAAACTCACACACATAACAAAGAATATATCCGAAATGGTTCACCCTGCAAGAAAATTTATTCAGACATAAATTGTGTATTTTAGCAAGATCTACATTTTTTTGTACAGCAATATATATAGTATTTTTTGTATCTGTAACGGTTTACCAGTTATGCAAAAGTCGTCCAGAGTAAATACGACTACAGGGGCTATAACCAGAAAATTCAAGATATACATTTCATTAGTCATAAAAATATCTCAAACATATAACATTTTAATCAAAATCGTTAGAGCCATTTTTAAATCAAAATTTTCGAAACATTTTCCATGTAGAGGGTAGTTTGGGGTGGGACTATTTTTTTCAAAATCTTCGTGTCGCATCCTTGAAAGACATTAAACTTAAATACCAACTTTGGTTTTTAACCGACTTTTCGTTTTTGAGCTATGCTGTCCACAGGCTGACAGACTGACACACACACAGACACACACACAGACCTTTATCTAAAAATACTTTTTTTTTTTTGGATTCAGGGGGCTTCCAAACATATATTTCTGGTGAAATCTCGACATCGAATTTTTGTGTGGAATACAATACTTCCCCTACTTACCAGTATAGAAAGTAAAAAGTCTATGTGGTTCATTCACATACTTTTTCTACTCTATATTCTACAAACTATTCTTAGAAGTTATCTCGATTCTTTCTAATCGAGATAAACTTTCATTACACATTTACACATTTCGAGGTACAAGTTGGAGCAAGAGGGACAATCCCGAGGCTGCTCGCAGAATTCCTGAAGAGTTTTGGCTATCCAAAGATTTGCCATAAAATATTGCTATATTGACGCTCAAAGGCTCTATAGCTATTCTTAGAAATCACGTGTATGAACCATGATTCTTTTTTATTTTATTTATTTATTTTTATCGTTTTAAGAGATAACACATTCCTTATCATTTTCAAATTTCAGCTTTTATATTTTATAATTCGTTATGTTTTGTTAACTATTTTGTTACTTTTGTGTTAGTATTCTTTGTCTTTTTGGCAGCCTGTAACTGTAACAGGAAGATATTAAAAAAAAATAAAAATAAAAAAAATAAATAGGATACAGAAAGCAACAGTGTTAAGAGATGAATCCTTATGTAGCAGCTTTGAAACTCCATGTTTCTTAAATGAGCACTGAAAAAAATCTGATACGTTAAATTCATATGAAATTCTCTACCAATTGTTAATAAACTAAGCTTAGAAAAGCTTATTCTGTCTATTTAATGTTATTAGAGATAAATAAAAGTATAAGTATTGGAATATTCATACCAATAACAAGGAATATCTCGGAAATAGTCCACAAAAATGTATTTGATATAAATTGTGTGCTTTAACGTACCTATACGTAATCTAAATCGCTACAGACGTTTTTGAGAAAATAAACATTTCTGAAAAATGTTTCTTGTAAATAGTAATTTGCAGAGGGGTATTTTCTTGAAAAACTTTCGTGTTACATCCTTGGAAGACGCAAAGATTAAACACAAAGTTTCGTGTTTAACTGTTAGTTTTTAAGTTATACTATTCACATACACACACACAGACACACACGCACACACACACACACACACACACGTGTGTTTTCAGTAAAATCTTGATATAGAGTTTTTGGGCTAAGTGCAACATCTTCTTTACCTCCTGTATAGGACTAGAGAATGTAAAAACGAATAGCGACTTGCCACTTGATGAGCATTCAAATCAATAACAAAGAATGTTTTGGCAATTTTAATGCCACCCAAACTATCTGTACTAAACTGGGTACTTTAACGATATATATTTGTTGTGCCGCAAGGCACCACCATACGCCACGAAATCTAGAGGCACATGTGAAATATGATAAGGAAACTGAATGAAAGGAAAATGATGACAAGGAAACCGCGATAGATGAGAAGCCATCTCAGCATTCGCCTACCGATAAGGAAAAAAACATGAAAATCCAAAATTAGAACTGAGTAGTGGACGGGAATCGCACCAAACTCTTATTTCAATCATATAATATCCGGAATGTTTAGAAATATTCTTACATTAATACTAGTTTCATGTTTCTAAGTTTTATTAAGCCCAAGTTAGACGTGTTCAAAACCCAAAAGGTGGTTTATGTTAACCCTGTAAATAAAACCGCTCTGGCTTGCCCACTATAAATATAAATATGGAAAACAAGTCTGTGAATAACATTATATGTAGTAGAGCCTGAAGTTCATGGAACCTTAAGAACATGCAAAATGCAGAGTTACCAGATGTCGCGCAAGGGACTTTCACTTACACGGACCCATATCGTCCCTTAAAATAGTCATCGTTTGTCGCTATGAACATTGGTATAGCTGTTGCTGGAAGTACTGCTCAGATGTTGGCACGACAATGCCGTACAGTCGTCATGTTCCCGGCCGATGAAATCCAGGGTAGGCAGGGTAGGCATTGCCTGCCCTACCGTAATACATCAACAATGTTTAGCTATGATTCTGCATTTTATCATTTGAACCGCCATTTTCCGTAAATTGCAGTTCAAGAAAAGTTTTCTCGGTTATAATGACCAGCGCATGTTCAAATCCTTGAATCTCAATTCCGATTCATCAAAACTACGCTGCGTGTTTGAAACGCGCGGCAGAAATGATACGCATGGAACCTGGGTAGTGGAGAGCAGGCTAGCTTAACCTCTGCCTGCCCGGCCCCATTTCCTCAGTACGAGGCCCTTGAACAGGGATAAGGAAACATTCGGTCTGTATATGCACTCCGAGCATGCGTAGACGCGTCTGCCAGCACTCCGAACACTTGCCTGCCCAAATCCGAATTTATGCGACATTTTCCGAACAGCCATACTCCACGAACGAAGATCTCAGAGATCCGAATCGTGTCGTTATCACTCTGTGTAATATCAGTGTGTTGTAATACCAGTATGACCGACTTAATTAGTGAACTATTACAAAGTCCGCTTTCGCGGCGCACTGACAATGAAAAGAGGAGTGTTTTAGCTATTTAACACAATGCTACAGTCAGACAATTCTTCAATTTCTCCATTCATCTTAGTTTTGGCGGTAATTCGTCCGTAAGTCACACTCATTCACTCTGCACTTGTTAAACAACCAAACAATATATTGTTTGCGTTATCCGCAATGACTTCGCCCCCTTTATTTCGGATAAACGGGGCTCTACTGTATTATTATTATTATTATTATTATTATTATTATTATTATTATTATTATTATTATTATTATTATTATTATTATTATTATTATTATTATTATTATTATTATTATTATTATTATTATTATTATTATTATTATTATTGGTGTTGTTGTTGTTGCTGCTGCTGCAGTTGTTGCTGTTACACTTTGCCTACCCTAAAATTTTGACTGCGAGCCGCCACTGATGAAATCTGCGCCAAATGTACGAGTAGCTCTTCCTTCAAGCAGAGACGGAAAAGAAATCACGTGGTGAGGTTAGACCGATACGGGAGTGTGGCAGAACGGTGGCCTTTGAGTAACGTCGAATCATTGTGATCAGCTCATCGCAAATTGTCATGCATCACGCTGGTGTTGCGTCAGAACACGTGACACACTATACTGTAACCGCACGAAACGTTCAGCTCACCAGTCAGAATGCTTGTCGCACATACCATTGGCTGATCCCTCCTATGCCAGATCGTCTATCGTTGACAGCGGTTGGCACGCACCAACATCACAACTCCGATCTTGCGTTCGTTGTGGAGCAATTTTAGCTGATCAGTACGTTCGTCACCCTCCAAATGAGTTTTCGTGAGTTTCCCCAAACTCCTAGACGAATGCTGGGAAAATAATTGCATCCCCCGAATTTGTTATCCCTCCATTTCACTTCATCTTTCATCCTGGTTGGCTATTCCAGAGTTCTAAGTTTCGCGGGAGTTTCGGTGTGCATGTCGGGAAATTTTCTTTCTGTAAATCTTCGTCCTCTGGATCGTGAGAGGTCTCCAGGTCCCGGCCTCCAGGGGATGTGCAAGCCCGAGCTGGTTGTACGAGCCGCCACAGGGTGTTTTAATCTGTAGCTGTTAGGAACCCTGCCCTCGGCTGTTGCCTCTCCTCAAGTTTGATCACCATTATTATCCTCTTACCTCAGCCTTGCCTTCGGGGAGCGCTCCATCAGGGACATAGGCACAAAAGATCTAGTTCGAGATGCTAAGCCCTCCATGCGAACCTGAACACAGTACTGTGGTTACCGTGAACTTGATTGATCATTCATCTGAAACGCTTCGCGAGTAGATTTGCCGAAGTTTGGTAGAACTTTATTTGCTCGTTACTCAAACTACATTTCCTAACGCACGCATGGAAATCAACTGAGACAGTAGCTCTATTTAAATACAACTGAATAGTACACGTAACACCTGCCGCGGTGGCATGCATCACAGTGATACTGTCTCAATTCACAAGCCTAAAAATAGCGTGATCAGCATAGAGCAGAACAGGTCTCAGCTGGCTGGTGATCAAGCGCGAGGCTTCAGTGTGAATTCAGCTCTTGCAAACGTGGCACGTGTTGGTTAGTTGGTTAAAGGGGACGAGGTTTAACATGGCACCTACCTTTTAGAAAGAGAAAGAAATAGGTATTCTCCATCTTTTTTCTAAGCCGCCTCTCTTTTATGGCAAGCTAGGCAGGATAGGCACACCAGTGGCGGGTGGTCCTTCTTTATTGTCACATTGACAACAGATACTTTACTTGCAAGAGTTGTAACACCACTGATGCCTCATACCATCGCAGGTATTAGCTAGACGATTTCAAGGACTGAAGTCCACAGTCCGTACTAGACAAGGATTGTGCAGAAGGTGCCAAATTAAACCTTGTGCATTATATTACACGCGTATTAAGTGAAATTGCTTTCTTCGGATACCGGTAACCTCTTCCCCAAAAAGTATTCATTTATGATTCATATGTTTTCCCGATTTAACCCCCTGCAACTTTTATCTCTCGGAGAATTAAAAGTGGAAGTATACAAAGCAAACCTAATACTTTTAGAGGAGCTTAAAAATAACATTGCTGTCATTTCTGAAAGAAAACTGCAGCATTTAATGGCCAATTTCCTAAGCAGCTGCCAGAAATTCTTAAACAACGAAGGGAGGCACTTCTTCTCATTTGATATATGCGAAAGCTTTGAATTTTAAGTGTTTGCGTTTGTGCTTTTGTCTTAGAAATAGCTTACATGACAAGCCGTAGTATATTCACTGCAGACGTACTGCCACCCGCTCAGCATGCATGGCAAGCAGCACAGCCGGCCAGCTGAGAGCCGCGAAACCTGTTCTGCTCTATACTGATCACGCAGTGGTATTAGAGGAGAATTGCAGACTACTTTAAACATGCTGTTCAGATTCGAACAACCTCTAATTTGAACCCCTAGACACTTGCTCTAGGTATCAGTGAAATATATGCAATCACAACTTTCAAAAACTATCCTTTCGCTTTCCTACAGAATCCCAGTTAAGAGATAGTTTATTATAATTCACCAATATGCAGCACAAAAATAACTTTTCCATAAACATTTTCAGCAATTATAAAAATATGTAAATAATAAATGGTAGTAGCGAAAGTTGTATTATTGCAACACAAGATATTTTTAAAGGAACTGTGTTCTAGAGGAGCGCACTAGAAAAAATAATAGAAGCTAGATGAAAAAAGCCTCTCTGTGTTAAAAATAGTGCGGCAACAAGCTTTTTGAAAGAATGCACGGTCTGTGTTGTCAATTATCATATTTCCCAAGGCGCAAAGTCTTTTCAAACAACGAGCAGATCGCTATTGTGTCCCTAGTTTAGCTTTGTTACACACTGCAACTTTTGACATTAGTTACATAGAAAAAAACCCCGTAGTATTGTGCTTTGTTCGTGTTCATTTTCCACATAGAGGGAGTGATGAAACATGGCTACCAAAACAATACAATATTCGTTTCACGGTAGCACAATGAAACGTCTGGCCGGAAAACCTTGTAAGCTACATGCGCCGAGTGAAATTTATAACAAACCAAGATAACGATAAATAATGTTGAATTTTACCGGAAGTAGAAATACAAATATATTACGAGAGTTTTACTTTTACTTTCTCTACTATGCACGTACAGTAAGTAGACCAAGCCAATTCCATTTAAAAATTTGGAATAATGTAGCGTATTTACCAAAACACTTGAAATGGATTTATGTCCACTTTAACACTACATTGCATTATTTTATTACACAAGTATCAAGAATACACCTTTAGAAACAATAATTGACACACATAATAGGTTATTTGTGTCGAGATCATGCCTAAGTAAAAATGATCGTGAAAATCAAACGCGGATGGAAGAATAAATTCATTTATTAAGGTTATAGTAATGTATTATTTATGTAGTTGCATTTGTTATTGATAGAGCAGGTGGCGTGAGTGTAGGTCGTCTGTTTTTTACTTTCTCTAATGGTAAGTAGGGGAACTATTGTATTCCACCCAAAAATTCGATGTCGAGATTTCACCGGAAATATGTTTTGAGACCCCCTGAATCCAAAAAAAGCATTTTTAGAAAAAGGTCCGTATACATACGGACACGTGTGTGTCTGTGTGTCAGTCAGTGGACAGTATAACTCAAAAACGAAAAGTCGGTTAAAAACCAAAGTTGGTATTTATTTAATGTCTTTCAAGGATGCGACACGAACATTTTGAATAAATGCTCCACCCTAAACTACCCTTTACATGGAACATTTTTCGAAAATTTTGATTTTCTTGAAAATGGCTCTAACGATTTTGATTAAAATACCATATGTTTGAGATATTTTTATGACAAATGAAATGTATATCTGGAATTTTCTGGCTATAGCCCCTGTTGTCGTATTTACTCTGGAGGACTTTTCCATAACAGGTAAACCGCTAGAGATAGACCAAATTATACTATACAAAAAATGTAGATCTTGCTAAAATACACAATTTATGTCTCAATAAATTTTCTTGTAGGTTGAACTATTTCGGAGATATTCCTTGTTATGTGTGTGAGTTTCGGAAGACTTAAAGGTTTCGTGAAATGGAACATCGTTGTTCATTTTTTTGTATGTTATGTGTGCAAAGAGAACGAAATCTCAAAGCTTTAAAACATTTGACTATCGCAAAAAGCCTACTGTATTCTATTCCCTTACACCTAGAAGGAAATAAGCAATAAAATAATTTGTACAAATGTTTACTTTAACAACACGAAGAATATATAGGAATAAGAGTTTATAAGAATGGTTGGTACTAAAGTAGAGAAAGTCATGTGAGTGCAACACATCAGATTTTTTTTAACAAGTATAAACGCATACAGGAACATCAATGTGGAAAACTGCTTTTAATACCAATTTCAAATTAAATCAAATAACTGTTTGAGCTTTAAAACCACTTTAAAGAATTTAAAATGAACACGGAAGTTTGCAGAAAATAATCAAAATCCTATTTAGATACTTTTTTCACAAAACTTTAATGACCATTAGCCTGCGATGATCCACTGTCGGTTTGTGGAAGTTTTGAGGTAACTTCGTTATTCAGAATATGCACTTTCGAGTTGCCTTATATCGATAAAACTAATTCTGTTGAACGTTCAGGAAACTTTTCCAATAATTCATGCCAAAGTCCGAACACACAAAGAACCACACAGTTCAAAGCGGACCGCGTCTATTTGTTTTGGATAGTTGGGAGAACCGTATATATACGTAACAGTTTTGCTGTTATAATTAAAGCGTTAAGCCGCATTTCATCGGCCCCTTCTATCCTTTGTAGTTATTATAGTTATCAAATAAAGCATGGCTAGAAGCACATCAAATAGAATAATCTAAGTGTGATCAATCTATGTGGCTGAAAGCAAACGTGAAAGAAGACAAATGCCAACACAGATGAAAACAAATCACACTCACATGATTTTCTCTATCTTGCACAAACTATTGTTACAAAATCCTATTCCTCTGTCTACTTCATATTGAGATAAACATTTGCAGAAAGTACCTTATTGCATATTTGTTGTAGATACAAGGGGAATAAGGGAATACAGTAGGCTTTAAGAGCTGATCGCTGTGTGATGGCTTTGAATTTTATTCCCTTTGCATCACTAGGCTTATTTTTTCGAGAGAAATGTATTTAAAAATTCAAACCAATAACCAGGAATGCTACGAAAATAGTTAACTCTCCCTCCCAAATGACAAATTGCATGCTTCAACCAGAACTGCATGTTTGAGTAGTACGATTTTGTCTCTCTCTTACGCTTTAGTCATTCAGAATGAAGAGGACTTCAGAAGCTATTCTCAGAAAAATAGACACACATTTTATTTGCAATGAAAATACCTTAAATATGTGGTGTATTTTAATAGAAATCTTCAGCCATTTTTTAGAAAATCAACTTTTTTGAAATTTTTTTCGTGTAAAGGGTAGTTTGTGGTGGGGAGGGGGATTTTCTTCAAAATCTTCTTGTTGCATTCTTGGAAGACATTGTACTGCAATACTACGTCTGGTATTTAGCTGACTTTTTGTTTTTGAGTTATGCTGTTTGCAGACTGACAAATATGCCTTTTTCTAAAATTGCTTGTTTTATATTTAGGGGGTTTCAACATACATTTCCTTTGAAATCTCGCTATCAAATTTTTGGGTGAATACTATGCGTCCCTTAGTAAGCATAGCAATAGAGAACTAATAAATAATAGTGGCTATAAAAAGCTATTTGAAATGAAAGACGACCATTTTACAACATTGGAGTATACAAGGCCTGTATGAAAGATCTGCTTGGTTGAAACCTTATATAGAATATTACATTGCCCTTCAGTGATTGTAAGCAAATCTCCAAGATGGTTTAATGCATTTCTCTGTAGTAAGTAGGTACGACTTATTTCTGTCTTCCATGGACTGTGTCCCTACTGCATGTAGTAAGTACTTCCGCGTGTGTGGGGGGTCGTTTGGGTCATTGCAGTTTATGCTACATCCTTTTTTGGTCAGATAATCAGCAGTTTCCTTACCTAGTACAGGCATAACTTCTTCTTTGTTTGAGACAAGTTCAAACAGTTTATTTACTCTTTATTTGTTTGACTTAATTCCACTTTTCAGTTCCTCTTTACAATTTGCTAATTTAAAGACATCTAAGAGAGGTAAAATGAAATTTTTATTTACGACTTCGACTTATAAAATAAAAAAAAGGCTCAAAACCCATTGTGCCATAACAATAGAAAATGAACAAAATGCCTTAAACTGCCTGAAACCCTTTCTATATTTTATGTGTATTAAACAGGCTTTGTTACACATAGAAAACAGCAAATTCATCTTCTCTGATCTATGAGTTCAATAATGACAATAACAAACCCTTGGACAACAGAAATGCTAATATAACTATTACCACACTTCAAATAAACGGAAAATAATTAATAATTAATTACTATCTAGGTTCTCTGGCTATAGTCCCTATAGTCGTATTTACTTTGGACGACTTTTGCATAATTGGTAAACCGTTAGAGATAGACCAAATTATACTATATAAAAATGTAGATCTTGCTAAAATACACAATTTATGTCTCAATCAATTTTCCTGTAGGGTGGACCATTTCAGAGATATTCCTTGTTATGTGTGTGAGTTTCGGAAAACTTAAAACTTTCGTGAAATGGAACATTGTTGTTCACTTGTTTTGCATGTTAAGTGTGCAAAGAGAACGGAATCTCAAAGCTTTAAAAGATTTGACTATCGCTCAAAGCCTACTGCATTCTATTCCCCTTGCACCTATAAGGAAATAAACAATAAGATAATTTGTACAAATGTTTATCTTAACTAACACGAAGAAGATATAGGAGTAAGAATTTGTAAGAATGGTTAGTACAAGAGTAGAGAAAGTCATGAGAGTGCAACACATCAGATTTTTAAGGGTGGTATAACAAAGAATTTTAAGTATATTAAACATGAATGGGCATATTTTCTCATTAATAAAAGGGTAAACTTTATTCTCTTGTTCTTTAAGGGTTTGTAATAAATGGGCTTGAAAAATATTGAATGATAGGCAATTCCGAGGATTTTCAGCCTCATGGGAAATTTAACACAATGGAGCTAAGGAGATAAAATTAAAAGCATTGAACAGGAGGACTATTGTAATTGCTTTATTTTCTGTAAGCGCAAAGTAACAAATATTTGGAAAATTGAAGTTTTACCGAAACCGTCAAAGCTCCGGGCAGCTCCGAGAGTTCCTTCTAGTAGTCTAATATGTTAAAGAATGTGAATGAAATGATAATAGGTGGAACTATAATGTGACTTTTACTATATGCATAGATGAAACATTGGTAATTAATGCGCAACTCGTTGGTTTATTACCATGCTCCCTATTATTTAACTTTCTGGCTCTGTATTGGCAGGAATTAGTTGTTTTACGCTACAGTTGCACCATTTCACATGCACATTTGATGTTAAGCACATTATAGAATATGATGCTGCTATAGCGGTAATTAATCTGTGATAACGTGGATCAATCATGGCAGGTAATTAGCGTTTCCAGGCAATATAATTGACTTTGCAATCACGTTAAGTGGCCTCGTATGCTTCCCAGCAGCGTTATCATAGGATAAGGCAGGTGTTTCTGTTATCAGTCAGGGTGCAATTTCAGAGATGAGGATCTTGTTATGTTCAAACACAAGAGATAACGGCCAAGACATAGTTAAGCAAGTCAGTACCTGCACAGCTTTACCAAACTCTTCTAACGAGGTGTTCTCTGAATATTCATAACTATTCAAATTTTCCTTGCTACTCACTCCAAATATTTACGATTTACGTTTAAAAAATACTGGAAATAACTTGTGGTAATGAAACTACAACCAAGATTTTCTTCGACGTTCTAGCATATGACTGATGTATCTACCACCTCATAGTTTATATAACTTCATATCCATTCACCATACTTTTATTTTCTCTAATACCTATGCATTAAAGGTAGAGGAAGTATTGTATTCCATCCAAAAATTCGATATAGAGATTTCTGAAGAAATACGTGTTTTAAGGTTCTTTAATAAAAACCCTTTTAGAAAAATGACTGCGTTGCGAGTATTTCGACAACATAATTAAAAATAAAAACTCTAATAGATACCTGAGAACATTTAATTTCAGCGTATTCCAAGAATTCGACACGAAGATTTTCTAGCAAATCGTCCATCATAAAGTACCCTTAAAATAGCAAACTTTTCGCTACTCGAATTTTTTATTTCATGGCTTCTAATTATGTTGTTTATAATAACAAATATTTAAGATATTTACTTCGGAAATAAAATGCAAAATTTGATGGAAGGCGCTATAAAATTTATTCTGTATCCATTTTGTATATCCTTATATAACTGGTAAACCAGAAAGCCATCAAATCCGTCGAAGCGTGGCCATATTACGGGGAATGGGTGCCCTACACTGGGCTGTTTCTAACCAGTTATACCCCAGCACTTACCCTCCACTCCTGCGCCATCTATCATTAGACACGAAGTCTGTGCTGTATTGATGATGTATTGTGAGATCGCCTGTTTCAGTATTATACCGTTAGTGCTGTTATAATGCCAAGAAGCCATGATACTTTAGCACACAGGATCTTCCTATTTGGCAACAAACTCTTGAAGAGGAGTGAAACGGCAATTTATAGACAGATTCTCTGCTGTTCTTGTACCTCACGGAGAAAGGTTGGTAATCTTATGAAAAGATTTAGGGAAACGGGATCTATTTTTGGTAAGAAACTGAAATTAAGTCACCTTGTTCTTACGGAGGAAGAGTTCGATGACGTCGGAGAAAAGTTCGAATGAAGTCCGAAGAAATCTCTTCGAAAGGTTGCACAGGAATCATGAATTTCATAAACATGAACTTGGAAAGCCAGTAAACTAAAACTGAATTGCAGTAAGGTAACTGTAGTTCCGGAATATGCAATCTTTTTAAAAGGTGAGAGAGATGTGTGCCGTTACAAACACGTCCTATTTAATATTTCCTATGATGACATATGGTTAATGTAGTTATAATTTTTAAGGAATCTATACGCTTGAATTAAAGGGGCTATGCATATCGAGATTGCGCCGGCAAACCCACGTTTTCCAGTGCCAGGAACATTGCAGTTATACCGACCACACGCCCAAGGAGGGGTTGAGTATAAGAAACAAAACCTGATTTGCAAAAAGTGTCAGACACTAAAAAATGACAAAACGTTTTTCCTTGTAAAGTGTAGTTTATTTTCTTGAAAACCTTTGTATGCATTCTGGGAAGCTATTGAACACCACCAAGTTTGTACTTCTCCAACCTTTCGTTTTTGGGTTATACTGTCCAAAAACACTTGTCCACGTGTTTCTAAAAATGTCTGTTTTGGGTTCTGGAGACCCCAAAATATGTATAAAATATCGATAAGACATTTTTGGTTGGAATGTGGTACTTCCACTACCCACTGCATACCGGGTGGAAGGGAAGTCAATGTATTAATTTAAACCAGTGATAGATCTCGGAACACATTTTGTATCTTACGTTTTTGTATCTGTCCATTTCCTCCGGAGATATTTTTGTTTTGTCGAAAACAAGAGACAGACAAGCTGGCAACGCTACAGGTTGTGTGGGTGTCACTTTCACTAGGTCAGTACATAAACAAACACGCTTCACTGCTGCTACCGCGCGTCTCGTGAGCGTAAAGAATTACCATGTTGTTTTTACTGTGCGAGTGTAGGCCAATGAGAATGCCAGTTGCAGTCGTTATCTCCCAAAACATTACATTGGCGTCGTGTTTGGGAGCGACCGACCTGTTTACATCCAGAAACCGATTCAGATCTCAGACCAACCTCAACGCTACGTTGCCGAGTTACTTCACGCCTGAAAAAGCTGCTCGGAATATTCCTTTAATTTTTTTAAGTGATTAATTATTTCTAAACCCATAATTACTACCGAAACTATGTTAGAAATACATTATTCTATGCATCTTACAAGTAACAAACTATAATCTCGATACATTCTTGTGGAATTACGCATCCAACTGGGAACAAAAACCAGTTAATTTTTTGAAATCGGCCGATGAAAGAAAATGCCAGTCGACTTTTTTGTTTGCAATGCTTCTATGAAACACATATTAAAAGGCATGTAATAAGCTCCCTTCCACCATGCGTTACAGCAAGTAATAATGCAAGGAAGATCTCAGGACTGTGTTGCAATTAGCAATAGTGTGTGGGTATGTGCAATTTCGCGTTGCAAGTATTTATCTTCGCGCTTGTATTTACCTAGTTGATGACCACTAGCGTTGTAAAACATTATGGTCTTGGTGGTCGGTCTCTAGCTCTCTTCCCTTCGTTTGCCAAACACATTTAGCATGCCATATAAAGCTATACGTGGCTTCTTCGACTTTCCATTTAAACTTATGGCTTCCTCTTTGCGGAATGCTTGTTCTTAACCTTGGAATTGCCTCCATAATGGAAACAATTGCTGTGATTTGCTTTTCCACTCCCTGCCGCATACCACTGCGGCAGGAGACATTTGTCTGACTAAACGTGCTATGAATGACTGCGACAATTCAATCAATTACACTGTCTTTCGCTAAACTTCCCAGAAGAGATTTGTTTTCATGTAGCATCAGAGGAAGAAATTCGCGGGAGATTTACACATGAATGCCAATCTAACCAACACATCAAGAAAGATACTAAAGTTGAAGGTTTTAGGCTCAAAGACATGCGAAGAGTTGTGTTAACCATGACCACTAACAGACTCGTGCGTTTCATCACAGTGTATCTTTATTTCAACAGCTTTGTCTTTGAACCAAAAGCTTACCTATGTAATTATGCTAATTTACTTTAATAGATAAGTAAGGAAGTAAGGTGGAAGGGAAGTCATTACATAAATTTAAACCAGTGGTAGGTTTCGGTATTTGGAACACATTTTGTAGCTTACATTTTTGTCTCCAGCCATTTCCTACGGAGATATTTTAGTTTTGTCGAAAACAAGCTGGCAACACTGCAGGCTGTATGGGTGTCACTGTCCCTAGCTTATGGCATAACCAAATAACGTAACGGTCCGTCTTGAGAAGATAAACACATATCCTACCTTATCTTTCCCTGCTTACTGTGCGAGTGTAGGCCAATCAGAAGCGTTATCTCCAAAAACATTAAACGAAAGGGAAAGCGCCCGACCTGTTTACATCCAGAAAGCAGGTCAATTCCCTGACCAACCACAACGCAATGTTGTAAACCTACTTCACGTCTCAGAAAGCTGCTCGGAGTATTACTTCACATTTTTAAGTGATTAATTATTTCGAAACCCTGTGTGATATCCCATAATTACTACCAAAGCTATGTCAGAAGTAAGTTACGCTACGCATCTTACAAGTAACAAACTGTTATCTTCGTGCATTCTTGTGGTATTACGCATTCAATTTGAACCAAAAGCCATTTATTTTTTCGAAGTCGGCTGATCAAAGAACAAGATGCCATTCGACTTTTTTGTTTGTAATGCTTCTATGAAGCACATATTAGAAGGAATGTAATGACTTCCCTTCCACGCTGTATATTTAGCAGGTTAAAGAGTGCTCAAGCTATTCCACGAATCGCCCAGGCCTGCTTAAGCCTCCTGTATTCTTCTATTCCCATTGTATCTTTAATAGAGTATGGTTTCTATGAATTTTTACCCGAATAACATGAACTAGAAGATAATCGTTTTAAGAATATTTTCTACAAAAGTGAGTAGAGAATATCATGTGAGTACACATATCAGATGTCTGGAAAAAGGACCATGCGCGTGTGTCTGTGAAACAACATAGCTCAAGAACAAAAGAACAAAAATAAAGATGAAAACAAAGTCACACACACCGCTCACTCATACAGACGGTTGTTTTTGTAATAAAAATGGTTTAATTTTATTTAGGAGGTCTCAAAACATGTATATCTGTTTAAATCTTTGTGGTAAATTTTTGTATAAAGAACGGAAGGTACATTAACTACATAATGAGTGTAACAAATATCTACAATGCAGTTATTGACAATAATGAGCAGTTTCGCCGAAAAAAAAATTATTTCTGTCAAATATGCAGAACAGCAGAACAGACCGTAGTACACGTTTTATTTGAATGTCCAAAACTTGACAGAGAAAGAATCAAATTCAAGAAAGCTATGTTAAACAAATATGGAAAATGGACATTCCAACAACATAAATTAGTAACGGAGTCATTTAACTTCTTGACGAATAATATAATAAGTGGTTTATTATTTCACTTACTGTCGCGCAAACATTGTGTGAGTAATGCTGCAAGACATTTCTATCTTAATTCGAATGAATTTAGCTACATTTAATGCAAAGTTTAATTTCTAAGAGGGATTTGGCAACGTTAAGTTAACATTAAATTGTGACTAAATTCATTCGAACTGAAATAAAAACATATCACTGCATTGTTTACACAATGCGCGACAGTTTGTTAAATAGTAAACCATTTATATCCATTCTCAAGTAGTTATAATGCGTACCTACGGTATTAGAAGGCACATGAGGTGGTGCTAGAAAGGGCTCGCCTAGAGCGACTGTCCTATCATAGTAGTGCAGCGTTGCCTAGTTCGGAACGTACAGCACAAGCGTGAGCAACAGAGATTTCTCTTTTTATGCGCCCAAAATTACTACTGGAAATTCCACTTTCTAATGTGCCTTGGTGTATGCGGCAAGAAGTTTTGAGGCAGCCTGTACAAAGGCCATTTTTCTACGACGTATGGTTCTCGAGTTATCGTTTCGAGAATAAACAATTGACTCCCGTGTTGATGCTTATGTATGCAACTTCCAGTCCTGCCTGTGTGTTTTATTCCTTTTCATTACGCATTTACGGAGTAAGACATTACGAACTGTCGTTAGGAACTGCGTATATTTAGTTCATAAATTAACTGACCACGGATCACTGCAGTCGCGAGCGAATTCTGTAGTTCGGTTCAAGACCAATCCGTAACGCAAATTGTGCTTTGTGTAACTGTGACAATAAGCAGAAAATTCACATGTTTACATTGGTTTAGTCAAGTGTTAACAATGTCACATTCAAAGCCTGGTAACAGTGTTGCAGGTACTAAGGGTAAAGTACTCCGCTCTCAGGCTAGAAATATTATTTTTAAAGTGCACAGTTTTTTAAGGAATTGGCATCTGGGGAAGTGCGTGTAAATAAGTACTTAATATTGAGTGCTATAGTTTATAATGTTATCATTATTATTCTTTGCTGTGTATGTTTACGTTCTGACAATTTGTGGCAAGGCAGATTTTTCTTTCCTCGTTCCCTCCCCGTAACTTCCGCTCTCTGGCGCATCACTTGGCAACAGTGCAGCCACCGTGTGCACGCATTGGTTCAGCTCATGTACCTTCTGAAACCGTACGCCACATATATGGCTCCAAATATGTGACACAAATATTTTTTTCGGGTGAAACAGCTCTTTATTGACAAAAATTGTATTAGGCATATTTGTTACACTCATGTAGAATACGCATGGCCGAAGCGCTACCTTCCACGAAGTAGAATACCTACATACTTCAACTTACCTGCTGCAGGTGGTGTCAGAAAAAGTAAAACGAAACATTTAAAAACGCAGCATATGTGCTTCTACGCTTTTCAATACTGCACATGTATCAGTCGATGTCATTGTATTCATTTAAACTTTTTGTCAAAAACAATGGAGGCCGACATGACATTTAACTCAAGGTAAAGAGGGTCAGTTGATATGGACGCGTTTATTATTTGATTGCTCCCTTTTTCCCTAATGCAGTAACGTTGTATATCATTTAGACCATTTTTTCCCGCATGACCGCCATGTGACAGCGCGAGAAATATTTACTCTGTTAGGCCTTGGGAAACATTATGCCACTGTCATGCCTTTAATCGCACTTCTCCACTCGAGAGTTCTATTTTTTTCCTATGTAAGTTTCAAAAGTAATATGTTAAAAAATATTTCTTTCGTTAAAGTGTGCCACTTTCAGTACTATAACAAGACTACCATATTCTATACGAACGCATCAAATCGAATTTCAAATAATGTGGTAATTTATTGAATATTTTGCAATATCATTCTAAAAATCTGATTTGTCGCACGCATATGACTCTCTACTCCTGTACATTTACTTTTACAAACTCATATTCCTTTATCTTCTTCTGTTAGTCGAGATAAACATATGCAGAAATTATCTTAATGCTTATTTTCTTGTAGGTGCAAGGAGAAAGTTGGAACACAGTAGGTTTTGAGCGATAGTCAAATATTTTAAAGCTTTGAAACTCCGTTCTCGGGTAAGATATAAAACGTGAAAAACGATCTTTCATTTGTGGAAAGTATAAGTATTGTAAAAGACAAATAACAAGGAATATCTCCGAAATGGTTCACCCTACAAGAAAATTTATTGAGACATAAATTGTGTATTTTAGCAAGATCTACATTTTTTGTAGAGTATGATTTTGTCTATCTCTAACGGTTTACCAAAACAGTTATGCAAAAGTCGTCCAGAGTAAATACGACTACAGGGGCTATAGCCAGAAAATTCAAGATATACCTACATTTCATTTGTCATCAAAATATCTCAAACACAAGGCATTTTAATCAAAATCGTTAGAGCCATTTTCAAGAAAATCAAATTTTTTTAAAAATGTTCCATGTAAAGGGTAGTTTAGGGTGGGGCTATTTGCTTCAAAATCTTCTTGTCGTATCCTTGAATGACATTAAACTTAAATAGCAACTTTGGTTTTTAACCGACTTTTCGTTTTTGAGTTATGCTGTCCACAGACACACAGATACTCTGACATACAGACACACAGACACACACATGGACCTTTTCCTAAAAAAAAATTTTTTTTGATTCAGGGGGTCTCAAAACATATATTTTCGGTGAAATCTCGACATGGAATTTTTGGGTGGAATACAATATTTCCCCTACTTACCAGCAGAGAAAGTAAAAATATGACCTAATAATATTATGAGGTAAAATTACAATTGTAAAATTTAATTTAGTTTGTAACAATAAGCTGTTTTAGATCAATTGCACATGAGAAGCAGGCTAAACTATTCTATTTGATATTGTAATGTGATTTTTATTAAGTTATACCACATATGGTGCTTCTTGAATTGCAATACACAATGAATACCTTGTGTAAAATTTCAAAAAATAAAGCTCTTAAATAGAAAATGATAATTCGAGCTTGTGGGCCGTGGTCTAGGGGAAAATCTCCTTTCAGACGTTCGTGAAAGCTTATGCATTTTGATCAATAAAGCTGTTCATTGTCAGCTAACAGTCTTGTACTTCCAAAAACTTCTTTCTTCAGTTGACAACTCAAATGAAAAAAATTACACCAGAAAAGCTCTTTACTTCCTGAAAAAGTGGAAATATAAGGAAGAGGAGGAATACGCCAATCTTTCAGAAACATGACCATATATGCATAAATATGAATAACAAACTACTATAATTTAAGCATTTTTACAACAAAGTTATATATTTAAGAAACATTTAAGTGTTGTCAAAACGAATAGCTGCATTATGAAAATCTTAGCTCTAGTAATTATCTTACCGAATACCCTCTTGCGTATAATTTTTCTGGTAATTTAATTGTCCTTTCGTAGCTATACTTCTGTAATTTGAGAATTACAACAAACATTCGTTAACGTAAATTAAATTACAAAGAAACAATCAATAGCCGTGGTATTACTATGCCTGGATAAATATTTCTCAAATCCTTTAAACTACTGTGTGTGTGTGTGTGTGTGTGTGTGTGTATGTGTGTGTGCGTGCGTGCGTGTGTGTGTATGTGTGTGTGTATGTGTGTGTGCGTGCGTGTGTGTGTATGACTATGCGTATGCATGGTTAGTTTAGTTTAACTTTAGTTATGTGGGATGGGCATAGAATTACATTATTACAAATATTGCTGGTATGCAAATTAAAACCGAGCAATGTGGCACCACCGTAAAGTGTTTGATGCGCATTTTGGAGGTCAAGGTTCGATCCCTGGCGCCCTCTCACGCTGACCTATGGATTTTTCGTAGTTTCGGTAAGCAAATGTGGCCGTGACTTTCCTGGCCTTCATTTCCTATATCCATAATTTCCTTCATTATCACCTGTTTCAGCGCTGTGGGACCTGGCGGCGGTGTTCGGCGGGTTGTGGCTGGGCGGGAGATGTATAAAGGTTTCTTCCTTGACTCGGATGCGTTCATGCTGGAAAAGTTAGGGTCCCTGCCCATGCTTGTGTCCGTCGTCGTCGGGATTTGGTCGCCCTTAAGGTCTCTCTCCTCGTCCTTCCCTAACAGAGGTCACGGTAGAAGTACAAAGGGTGGATAACCTACCCTCTTTGGTGCTATGCTCCGTTTGCGAAAAGATGTGCGTTAGTATATATCTCTAGGACGTAAGCTAACTTCTCCCTTTAGACACCAGTCCAATTTTGGATACATGGTATGAGCTGGGTGACATCAGTTGGGGTAATGTTGTTGATAGAGTAGACAAATCTCTCTTGTCGTAGGTGAGAAACATTTCAGTGAACCCTACATTTGTATACGAGGCCGCCAATGCTCATTCCCTCTTGAGACAGCTACCCAACTGAATAATGTAAAGTATGAAGCTTCTAAACGGAATAAGCCCATAAGTCCTGCTGTTGGCTGCAGATATGATGGACTACTGACATAAAAGGCACATTCTACCTTTTATATGAGTTAAAACCTATTCACGAGTTATGTCATGTATGGGCAGATGGAGCCCAACGCATGCACAAAATCATAATAAAGATGCCTCAAGAGGCGAACGCACCTAATATTTTGAGCCAAGATTATTTATCTGCTGATGGTCCAGGTGGCCCAGTTCTCCTAACCAACCCACACAAACTCGTCTCTGCTGTTTCGATTTAACACTGTCGTAATGCCTTTATATTGTTCTGCTGTTTTCTCACTGAAACATTAAGACGTTTTTCGCCGTTTCCTCCCCATTAAGTGCTGTTTCCGTCTTTTTCTTTGCTTCTTTCCAACTGTCTTCCGGCTGTATGCACTTCTCTTTTTTCTATTTTTCTACTAACCCTTTAATGACAAAGACTCCTTTTTCTTTCCTAAATTTCATCTTAAGGGAACCAAAAGTCATGCTAACGCGAACATGCGCTAAAATTGGACTCCAAAAACCATTTATCTCCAATTAAACAGAGAGAGAGAGAGAGAGAGAGAGAGAGAGAGATAAAGCAAGCGATCAAATTAAGGAGAGAAAAGTTTCCTTTTATTATATTAAAAGAACAAAAGTGACTTCGGTTTTCATGTTCTGACATTTAAAACTTCATATTTGATTAATTTTATAGCTATTTTGACACCTGCACCTATTTTTAAACCTTTTACCGTGATGTATTCATATAAGTGCTTCATATTCGCATTTTAGAGCCATTTATAGGTTCCCTGTCACCTATTTATAGTATAGAAAGTATTATAAATGTGACGGGAACTTCCACGTCTCGCCGGCACTAGATAAGTTTATTTACTGTTGGTATTAATACACAGAGATCCAAAAACATATGTACCGCTGCGCGGTGTTTTTCCAATGCGCTGCCGGAAACACGACAACAGCAGCTAATGTACACAAGGTCATGCGGTTGACTTGTTTTTCTCTGCTCTGAAAGTGCAGTATTGAGCTGACGTACTATCGTGTTGAGTTATTGCCAGTGTGATTTATTATTTCATCCTATACTTAATCACAAAGTGTATTAAGGCTCAGAATTTGTTTACTACTGCACAGTGTGTGTTTATTTATGAATCGTGTGTGTTAACTCAGTCAGCTCGCCAAGTGAAATTGCGATTTGCATTGCAGAAAGATTTCGAGGTGGTCTGCGATTTCTATCTCTGGGGTAACTTAAACCACAAAGTGTACAAGACAAACCCACACACCCTGTAAGAATTAAAACGCAATATCTGCCAGGAAATTGCCAGCATTTCTCAATGTGAACTACGGCGAATGATGGATAGTTTTCTAAAGAGGTGCCAAAAATGCATGAACAACGAAAGTGGCCAGTTTCAACATCTGCTTTAATTATATTGGTAAGTAAAGCCTTTAAAAGTAGTTTTAAAAATTGTGTATGGTTTTATCCACGCTATTCTATGACAGCGGCAGTCGGCGACGAGCGCAGAGGACCCGCACAGACAAAACACACCGCAGCCGGTTCCAACTATTAGGGACTTATGTGCCTCTCTGTGCTTTGTTGTCTGTTCTGTGACAGCCCTGGGGTCTCCCTTCGCCTTATCCCTTCCCACTAGGGAATGGTAACCCGCAATAGATCCCTGTGGTTGCGGCGGGTCTAGTTGAAAGTAAAACGTGAATTTAACAATTTACAGATAATTAAAACTATGCTTGTATTCACTATCTCAATGTTCTGGCATTTTATACGTAATCAAAATATTTAGGTTAGCTTAAGATAAAATAAAATTAAAAAAAAAAAAAAAACATTAGCGCAAATTTGTCTTAAACACATGGCGTTGTAATCAAACTCACTAGATTCATTTCTGAGAAATTCAAAAATAACATTTTTCCCCAGGTGGGCAATTTTCTTAAAAATCTTCGCGCCACGTTATTTGGAAAACGCTGAACTTAAGTGCGAAGTTCCGTTTTAACTCAGTTTCGGTTTTTACGTTATGCTGTTTACACACACACACACACACACACACACACACACACACACACACACACACATACACACACATACACACATATTTTTCTGCAAATGCGTTTCTTGGGGAGGGGTGGGGTCCAGACTATCTCAAAAGGTGTATTTCCGAGAAAACCTCAATATAAAACTTTTTGGTGAAATTAAATACTTATTCTACTTACAAAGATAAGCAAAGAGGAAGTAATAAACTATTGATAGTATACATATATTTTCATATGATTGAAACCTATAAAATCTTTTAAATTCCACAGTTGAAAATGGTGAAATGGAAAAAAGACATCTATGAAGTGATGAAAACTGAGGCGTTAATGAGGAAATTCAGCGAAAACATTGATAATTTCTGACTTTGACATCTTTTGTGATTTTCAAGTACTATTTATAAAATGTATGGCTATCGGTGTAATTTTCAAATAAAACAACACAACTAATAAAATAAAATTTCTTAAGAAATGACACTATAATAGCATATTATATGACAAGAGCATAACGACAGCAATTAAGATGCGAACATATTTTATGAAACGAGTGGTCATTGACATATACTCAAGTTTCATAGTACTATTTATCCTCTTCCACGAGTCAAGTTTAAAACGCTTATAAAACTCCTTAAATATTCTACGATGCATTTTATTGTCACTGGTGTCCGACATTTTAATAATGTATTTGTTATTAGATTGCACATATGAGAACCGATAGCTTCACTAACAGCTGCGTAGGAATGTGCGCAGACGGCGAAGTATTGATTGATACATGCGGCTCTTTTGATTTTGATTGTTCATCATTATGAAAAGGTGCAACTTTGAATGGTGGATAGCAGTATCGTTATGAACAGGTGGATATAATGAGGTCCATAAGCGCTACATTATGGTATGATCGAGGATTAGTTTTCTCCATTAATTTGGTTACTTTGAAAATGGAAACAAATACTTTGTGTGTGTACTACATTTCTTAAAGTTGCACTGAAATGTTATCATTATTTCTATTACTTTTATAAGATATATTCAACGTTGATTTATCTAAACACCACATTTGGAATACTGTATTTTAGTACAATAAACCTTACTTTTGTTATGCAAGTTAACTTTGCTGGTTTATTATGCTTCTGCACTCACAGAATGATAGCGACTCCTTCCCCTTGGCTTTTAATGGGAATCTTTTATTATACCGAACTGTGCCCTAAAGCAGTTTCGCTTTATATTTGTGTTCTCCCTTCCAACTTCCGCATAAACAGCCTGCGTTTTCATTAAACTAGTTAAGAGTGACTTTTGTCAATCTCTATAATGTCCCAATAAAAACTTCAGAACATACATTTTGGGGTTATATTGAATGCTCAAAGCTAGTAATTGTTCAGCCAAAAGTCATAAAACACATAATATATTCATTTACTTTTATGATAGTTTTACAACATGTGACTTCACACACATTCAAATGCATAAAAGTAGAATTAGAGCTTCATTGGAAAACTAACTAAAATGCCCGGCGTTGTCTGTGGTTTGCCAATTTATTCCTACAACTTTTAGACTTAGGTTGCACTTTGCCAATAACTTTGTGCTTCTTTGACTTTTAAAAATATTACTTAATGTGCTTAAATATTTGATTAAAACTCTTGGGATGCTATAAGAAATAAAAAATAAACTAAATAAATACATAAAACCATCCGAAGACATTATGCAAAAGCACTGTTGAACAACAGGAAGAAAAGCGAGCAGAGAAAATTGTATGAATTGTCAAGAATGACTTATTGCCACAAAATAAATTTCTTCTCATTTTTGAAAGGTTTATCATTCAGAGATAACATTTTATATAGAGATCTCACCAGACACAGTAAATTAAGTCTGTATGAAGAAATCTTTACAAAGTGTACCTTTACCGCACGCCGCAACACACCGAATCCGTCGCCTGGTCCTACAACCCAGAAACAGATGAAAACAAAAGAAATGATGGACATAGGAAAGGGGAGAAACCAACCCAGCATTCGCACACTGATCCGGAGAAATTACGAAAAATCCATATTTTACAGTGGATGGTTGTCGGAAATCGAACTCAAGACGTCCCGAATGCGAATCGTATATATTACCACGGCGCCACCTTGTTGGTGTAGGTGGCTCAGTTGGTTAGGCGCTGGCTACTGATCCCAAGGTCGCAGCTGCGAAGATCCATTCTCCGGCCGGAGGGACTCGGACGCTAACCACGTCCCACCCTCGCTTCAGCTCCCCCAGTCATTACCCGTTGTGGGTCGAGGTAGGGGTCTGGTGACAGGCTTTGGCTCTGCATGGGCTTTTATGTCACGGAGTTTATGGTTTTTCTTGTTTTCTAACTTTGTGATCCATACTGCATACTTCTCCATTCTTCACCTACACTAAAAAGTGAAATTGAGTTTTATTTATGCTACGGTTCTCAGCGTCCCAATTAAGACTGCTTACATTTGCTCAGAGGCCTCTTTATCAGGCTCTATGACACGGGGACAATGGCTTTACTTCTCTTCTAAAGAAATCCAGCGCCCTCCGCGGGTTCTGAACCCGCAACCTTGGGAACCATATTACCCTTAGATCACGGAGGACATTCGTGTTCTCAGTATCTGGGAAAGCTTCGGAAAAAAGCCTTATCCGGATAACTCACCTTAAGGGAGATTCGAACTCACGACCTCTTGTACGTGAGGCAGACACTCTACCACAACGCATGAGGCGGGCAACATGTAATAAGACTATATGAATGTACAGCAAGGATTTTCAATCTTAAGCAGGGATTCATTTGTTTCCTGTGTCAATAAACTTTTCCTCGTTTATTATTATAACCACCACAAAGCTATGAACGTGACACACTTTTAACTTTAAGTGTTCTCTTTAGAGTTTACTTTGGGGTTTGTGAGGATTAGAGACAGCAGAGAAACTAAAGGATGTGTTCAAATGAAAAACCTCGGAGGAGAAGCATATAGCTTTTATACACACCAAGAACTGTGTATAATTTCGTAAATGTGCTGCGGTAAATCCTTTTTAATTAGTTTAATGCACCCTCAGCTTTGAAACTTTAGTCATTACTAAGGGTTCAAACTCTCAAACTTATGAAAAACGAGCGTATGTTGTCATTAAGCAACAGCTACGCAGTGTTTTTACAACGATGCCATTCTCATCCTGCAAGGAAACGCTCCGGAAATGTTTGTGACGTGTAGATATAGAAGCAGCAGTTAGTTGCCGCTTGCCGAAATATTTTAGTTCTGCAAATGACACTTCTAACAAAATCATCCGCTTGCTTTAAAACACTAAATGGGTTTTCCTTTTTCTTTTTCGGAATTTTTGCTGATTCCATTTCCATTCTCGCATTGGAAACACTGTTTACAGATACGCGAGTTGTTTCTGACGTTAACTTGGTTGCGTCTTGCACAGCTGGGGTGCCATGATGTTAAAAGAAACAGTTGAACACATTTAATAGTGCAATTGTCTGTTCACCATTTTTCAGAGACCTTCCGCTTTTATGTTTCTCTACACTATTTAGAGAATTGAGTACTCCGCCATGACTGCACGCGTGCACACGCATTACTGAGAGGATGGGCGCCTGAACATTGACATTACGTCACTGAATAAAACAATGCCTGCCTACATAACAATAAACCCGCAGTTGAATTATTGTGCTTATTTTGAACGTATCGAATAAGTGATACTATGAACAATATAGTAACGGACTATTTTTACACATACCAAGAGTTGTGCTGCGGCGTAATGTTGACATTGGACCCATTCTAAGGCCGGGTCAATTATAATGACGTCTTGAATATGAGGTAGGTATAAACGCCATTCACATGCCACACAGGCGGGTAATTGCATTTGTCACATCAACTGTTATATAATCAAGAGCAATAGTAATTTCATATCTTATGCACCTATTGCATGAGCGAGGATTTTTTTTTTTTCCAGAGTTATGCTGGCTATTAGGGGTAGGTATAAGGGCAGATAATTTGCATTGGCGAGGGCAGGGTAATGGACAATGTTACATCATTATTTACCTCATTTGCGGACTGATAATTTTACTTAATGAGAGTAGTATGTTTTCATGTTTGTTAGTACCTTCATATAGGCGTGTCACAGAAAACATGACGCACAGTGGGCGGAACTAATACTGTAACACTGTAACGAATGCTGTATCGGAATTGAGTTCGACTGCAAGACCGACATTTTCTAGGCCAGTGGGTCGCACATTGGGGTGCGAAGTAAAACGGATGGTCTATCTCTCAGGCGTTGTTCGTTTCACGGCGCAGTTACAACCATGCAAAGGTAGTAAATTATGTGATTGATTTGAGAGAAAACTGTTAGAGGAAGAGAACAAAAAATACAACTAACACACTGTAGTGGATAGATATTAAGATACCATTTATAAATTGCCTGCACCTGTATGTATAGTGAGATATGTGTTTAATTTAGATTAACATTAGTGGCACTTCCTGTAAAGAAAAGTGCTGTACATACAGACACAAGTTTGCTTTTATTCTACAGGAAACAGAATATAATTTACAATTTATTATAGGCATATTATTACATTCTGGTGTTATACAGTAAATGCTAGTGGCATTTTAAAACTCAGACTCAGTAAGAGCGTTCAAATGCAATTTCTGGAGCTGTCAGAGAACTTGAGAATCTCATTCTTCTGTAGACCTATCATCTTAATCAGTAACGACTGAAGTTCTAGATGTAGATAGGGCGGTAACAATCCCATTACTCTTGAGGGAAAAGAAATCCAGTGAAGGGTTGGGGGACGGGGGGGGGGGGGGGGGAGAAGGCATATGCTTTGAGAGGAAATTACTCTTAATGCCTCTCAAAGAAAGCAAAGAAAAGGCGAAGATGAGAAATGTACCTCCCCAACTTCAGTTTTATCAACTCTGAAACATTTAAATTACACGAAAAATTGCAATTTAATATGGAAGTAAAGGTAATCCCTAGGCATTCAAGGCTGTTAGAGGCAGTGCAATTAGTGAACAGGCTGATTCAATATGAGCAACCGCAGAACAGTGCTACAGCTATACCACGCAGCCCTTGGAAGGCTCTCTCACAAGCAGCTCTTACCCGAAAGCACCATACTTTTAGTTAAAGAAAGCTTATGTGTCACATTCACGTGGCTTTTCTGTCCACTCTTCTGAAAACTATTCCTACAAAACCATTTTCTTATGTGAACCTCAAGTTAATCATAATGCAGACTAGCAGAAATCCTTTTATTGCTCATCTATGTATGTACAAGAGGGTAGAAGAGGCTGAAGTGAGAGGTACATCTTTAAAAATCTGATGTGTGCACTCACATGACTTTCTCTCCTCACTCTTGTGTAACTATTGTTTGGACTTTTTATACTTGAGGTTAATCGAAATAAATGTTTGTAAAAATGGTTTTATTCACATTTTCTTATAGTACGCTCTTTTAAGACTTGATAGCTGTGTGATGGGTTTGACATTCCATACCCTTTGTATGGCCAGGACATAAAAACCAATAACGATTTCCGATTTGAGAAAAGTATATATATTGGAAAACTCAAACAATTAACAAAGAATACCTCTAAAACAGTTCTGCAAGATCTTACCAGTTATGCAACAATCATCCAGAATGAAGAGGATTTCAGAGGTTATTTCTAGATAATCAGGATAAACATTTAATTTGTCATGAAAGATATCTTAAACAGAGAGCAGTTTTGGTTAGGGGATTTTCTTGAAACTCTTCGTGTTGCTTTCTTGAAATATATTGAAGAAATACCATGTTTAAGTTTTAACCAAGGTTTTGTTTTTAATTAGGCTGTTCTCGGACAGATATCATACAGATAGACAGAAAGACGAGGACCTTTTTTTAAGAAAAAATTTTTCTCTTTTACTTTCTCTACTGGTAAGTAGGGGAAATACTGTATTCCACCCAAAAATTCGACGTCGAGATTTCACTGGAAATATATGTTTTGAGGCCCCCTGAATCCAAAAAAAGCATTTTTATTTGTGTGTGTGTGTGTGTGTGTGTGTGTGTGTGTCAGTCTATGGACAGCATAACTCAAAAACGAAAAGTCGGTTAAAAACCAAAGTTGGTATTTAAGTTTAATGTCTTTCAAGGATGCGACACGACGATTTTGAAGAAAATAGCCCCACCCTAAACTACCCTTTACATGGAACATTTTTAAAAAATTTTGATTTTCTTGAAAATGGCTCTAACGATTTTGATTAAAATGTCATGTGTTTGAGATATTTTTATGACAAATGAAATGTATATCTTGAAGTTTTGGTTATAGCCCCTGTAGTCGTATTTACTCTGGAGGACTTTCGCATAACTGGTAAACCGTTAGAGATAGACCAAATCATACTGTACAAGAAATGTAGATCTTGCTAAAATACACAATTTATGTCTCAATAAATTTTCTTGTTGGGTGAACCATTTCGGAGATATTCCTTGTTATGTGTGCGAGTTTCGGAAAACTTAGAACTTTCGTGAAATGGATCATCGTTGTTCATTTTTTTATATGTTAAGTGTGCAAAGTCAGCAGAATCTCAAAGCTTTAAAACATTTGACTATCGCACAAAGCCTACTGTATTCTAACATTCCCCTTGCACCTACAAGGAAATACGCAATAAGATAATTTGTACAAATGTTTAACTTAACTAACACGGAGAAGATATAGGAATAAGAGTTTGTAAGAATGGTTAGTACAAGAGTAGAGAAAGTCATGTGAGTGCAACACATCAAATTTTTAATCTGGGAGCCTCAAATCTTAATATCAAAATTTTGGTTGGATTGCAGTAGTAGCTTCTTCACCCACTATGTACATTATAGTAGAAGTAAAACGACTAATAAACTCCCAAAATTCACCCGTATTTCATAGCCATTCCACAGTTTTTCATTTACTTCAGTAAAGGAGTGAAAAAACGTAACGTAAACACAAAATCTGTTTCGCTCTTTCCAATATACATAAATGCATACATATCTCTTTTATGTATCTCTGAGTAACTGGTGCATGAATTCCGAATCGTTCACTTTACTGTTATTTCCTTTTGGTGTTTCAACACAGATAAAAACTGTTATGAACTGTTTGTAAAACATTTATTGAGCGGAGTGAGTCAGTAACATTCTACCACCGCAATTTCTATGCAATATTACACTTTATGGCAATTTTAAACCGCTACTGAATGTTAGTTGGGAGCCGACTACAACACAAATGTCAGGTCGAGTTCCCTGCTGTTCTGGAGATTGAGTTTGTGGTCACAGATGCACCGCGACAGATTGTTTACGAGTGTCTGCTCAGGTAGAAACAGAAAGCTAACAAGATGTTCATTACCAGTCCTCAGGTTATTGCCAAATGACTGTCAGAGGGAAGGAGATACAATCTTTATAACAGTGGCTTGCGAGTTACTTTTCCTTTATTTTTTTATTCGTATACATATATTCATGACCTTAGTTTTCTAGGTTACGTGCTCTGCAAACTGCTGGCAATCTCTTTTATCTGAATAATTCCGGGAAAACAAGAAAACCTTTTGATGAAAATATGTTTATTACTTTCTCTGCAGTTTTTTTATGTCAGGTAAAGAACAATTCAGTACCGGGGTTTTACCGAAAATACATATTTCGGTGACCGTTGCCAAGGTTACCGGGTAATAACAAGAAAAATAAATATATCAGATAACATAATATTATAACCTCACACATGAACAATTACAATTATAAATAATCATCTTTTACAAGTTCCACTACATTACCCTCACTTCATGTAGCTTCTCCAAAGTTAGTTATTAACTTTACACTGTAATTAAATTCTGTCTTTCCTCCCGCTGAGTAACTGAGACAAGTTATGACTCAGATGAGTATATAAATGAATTACATGTCATAACTAGACAATATTTACAATCATATAATGTGTTCCACTGACCTGTGCTTTTATAACGAGATCGTAACATACGATACCTGCACAGAGTTACAATAGTTTCGAAGTATTACTGGCCTGTAGTACGGAAATTTGCTGCCTTGGGTGAAATGAAAGAGACCTTTCTCTTGGTGGAGGCTCCTATCAGTAGTAAAATTCAACTCCATGAAATTCCTTCAACCATCCAAAATTAGCGAACATCATGAAACCCAGTTGCAGACCCATTCTTCCGTAGCCAGCTCCGTAAACTGTCATTACTTTGGACAATATTAATTTTAGATATGACAAGAATCTGTCGTGTAAATCCAGTCATGACTTTGTCATTCCTCACGTCGTTATCCTCTACTCGAGGTATCCTTTTCCTCGATACAACTCTCGCTTTGTCTTTCTCGTTCCTTCTATACTATACTAATCTTAAGCTTCTGTTTCCTATGAATACAGGTGTGCCAACCATATCAATTAAAATATCTGAAGTGAGAGTTCGGAGAAGAATCTTTTCTTTGCTCTCAGTTTCTCGTTACACGCTTACATCGAAAATAGAGGATTTTAGAAAAAGAAACCTACATATGTGTTATCTAACCACTCGCTAACCACCACTGTCCACCAGTACCTACTGATCGATTGCTACTGTCCACCAGTTTGTGGTCCGCAGCAATCGATCGGCCTTTAGCAAACATTTCCATTTATGTAAACACACACCGTTTATATACAGTTGTATCTGACATTGGATTCGCTCCTTTGGCCACGGTTGTCAATTGTCATCTTTGGAGTCTGTATATTCTTGGTCACTAAATAGTTGAAATTTAAATTTAGAAGTCAGTTTTATGAGTTACATTTAGCTTATGAACTTAGCTTCATTGTTTGCTCAGAAATGAATTCCATTTAAACAATATACGTTTAGTAGGAACACATGTAGAAATTGACTTAGCTTAATTACAAGTAAGGAATAAGTTCAGAAGTCGTAATAATGAATTCTTGGGAAGGAACACAAAAATAAATTTCAAACTCGGTAAGAGCTATGTATGCACTTAATACTTATGTGATTCACTCACCTGCGAATGAGGCGCCTTATCTCGTCAATCTGCTGTAAATACATCTGGAAACGACTTTAAAATATTACATTCACATGACTTCCTTTAGCCATTATCGTTTATTTTTATATTTCTAAATTGCTCTAACAAAAATGTACTTCTACTTATTTCTGTTAAAGTAAACTATTTCACACATTTTCATTGCAGACAGATAGGCAAGGAAGCCCGCCTCGGTAGCGTGATGGTTAGCATGTCTACCTCACGTTCAAGAGGTCGCGAGTTCGAATCTCGCTTAGCGTATGTTATCCGGGTAAGGTTTTTTCCGAGGTTTTCCCTTATCCTGAGAAGACGAATGTAGGATAATTTAAAGCTCCATGGACCTCGGGCTCATTTGAGCATTTCACCCATTTCATTTCATTCATTCACCGTCCGATATGACATTACGTTGGAGGATGTTAATTTAAAAAAAGGAAGATAGGCAAGAATCGAAGGTGGAACTTACCACTTCGATCTGAGCATCTTTGGTGCCATTGTCCCTAATGGGGCTTCCCCCAGGAGTGAGGGTTAAGATGAGAGGATATGAAAGATGGTCGGACCTATGGAGGGACAACAGCAGTTTTGAACTCCCCGGTGGTGACCCGTACTCCGCCTCCTCCCCCCCCCCCCCCCCCCCCCCCCCCCGCGCCTCCCCAACCACTGCAGGCTCTAGATCGGCCGGAGGACGGGAATTTACAGAGAGCAATACCCAGGGACACTTAGAACCCTAAAACAAGCAGATGAAATGTGAAATGAAATTTAAAATTAGGTGAAATGGAGGAAGAGGACATTTGGGCGATGTAATTATCCTTCCCAGCATTCACTCAGCTGGTCGGTTGGTTAGACGCTGGCCTACTGATCCCAAGGTCACGGGTTCAAATCCAGCCGAGACCAATGGTTTTTAAGTGTGCTTAAAAACGACAGCTTCATGTCAGTAGATATACTGGCATGTAAAACAACTCCTCCGGGACAAAATTCCGGCACACCGGCGACGCTGATGTGATCCTGGTAATTGACAGCGTCGTTAAACAACAAAATAATTTAATTTCACCTAGTGATCCAGGGAAACCTCAGCGAGCCTCACACGTTACTCCTCGGTTTTTCATTGTAGGTACAATGGCGAGTATGTTAGGCCCTTGTTTCCAAGCTCGTGGATTCAAACTCAGCGGTTAGTGATGGAACTGTTTCGGTACAGCCTTAGCATGACCTTCGTACGGGAATAAAGCTGGTAGTCCCGGGTCATATGTTTAGGGTATGTTAAAGAATCTCAAGCCTGTTAAAGAGGCCTCTGAGCAAAATCAAACTTTCACGGCCAATATACATAACATGGGAGGCTGAGAACCATAGCAATTACAGAGTGCCACTAAATGTGACTCTACTTCAGTTTTTTATAATGGAAAAGCAGAAGACTGGGATCCTAGTTAAATCATTAAAAAACGAGTTGCTAAGTTCTGGTTTTGAAATTCCATGCTCTTTACATAACTACGAGAAACAACTGCTTGGTGGTTTAGCGGTTAAATGCGTGAAAAGTGCAAGAGTCAAACCAATTATAACGAATATCACATTAATTGTTTGTTTTAATTAACTTTTTTGAAGTAAGCGTTTGTCTATTTATAATGCTTTGCTACTGTTAGTTGCGCCTAAAGGCTTTACAAGCTATTCACAGAAAATTCAAGAAATATACGAGATTTTGTTCTCATCGCAATATGTCCAACATATTTTAATAAAATCGTTTGAACAAAATAAAAAAGCGAAACATTTTCCATTAAAAACGCGCGTGCATACTCATGCACTTTAGTAAGATACTGGGTTTAAATACCACGTTCGGTACTTATAAGTTTGATTACAACGTTTCCATACGGAATTGAACTCGATTTGAGTCCATGCCTATTTTCGAGTTTCCATGTTGAATTCATTCAGAAATGAGATCGCTTTGGATATGCAAGGCTCAAACAGAAATAATTCAAGCTTTTAAGTTGGTCACTTGGTTTATGTTGGTGAACCTGCAAAAATATGTATTCTGTGCATTTTATCACAGTTTTGAGGTGAATGTTTTTGAGGAGAATATATTGTGAGATTATAGAAACAATAAATGGCTTTGTTATTTTCTTGTATTATATCACTTTCACCAGGAAAACAAAATGACGAGTCTGTTACGAGTACAGTAGAAGTTAGCATCTTTGGCGGATTCAAATTGATAGCTATTTCTGTGCAACACAATTTCGATCCGATCCCACGAAATAACTAAATCGGATCCAGTGGTTAAGCTCCGTCTGAATCCGCGTTTCCCGGAAAAAAGAACTCAATACGTGCTGAATCCGCCATGGAAACGTGCTATATATGTCAAATTCCTTTGTTCACAGCCACAAACATTCCTCCGCTTCTTACCTGCATGCAGTATATAGACACAAGCAACAGCCTTTCCCAGGTCAAGGCCAAGTCTTATCGTCCTCACCTCTGCCCACCACATTGTTATAAAGGGGCGCTGCGCTGGAGGGTGGGACGTGGTCAAAGCCCCAGTCCCTCCCGCCCGGTATATGTGGTCTTCGCCACGAGAAAGTCATTACTTTTCAATCAAGTAGCTCCTGAATTGACCTCTCAACTGGCCCCTCAGGCACCTATCAAGGCTGAGTGCACCCCGGACCAGATCTCCCAGCGGGAGAATCGAACCCGGGTCTACCTCTTGGTAAGCAGCAGCGTTACCACCGCGCTAATGTGAACGACCCGTTCGACTGCAACTATTGTCACTAAAATATATGTCTAACAAGAAATAAGATGCAGGTTTTGGATGTTCTTTAAATTGTTTGTGAAGTCCCCTTTATTGACTGAAATTTGTATAACTTATTATAACTGGAAAACCATATGAAAATGTAAGATGAAGAACATGTAAAAATACACAAACTGTATCAATATTTTTCTTGGCGTTAACAGTTTTTGAACATTTTCAAATATTTAAAGGACATGTTGAACGTTTGCGATTCTTTCTTTCTTTTTTTCATTCTTTTTTGTTTTGCTTTCTTTCTTGCTGCTAATCGCAAGAGTTTGTAACCACGAATAAACACTTGAATGCTGTTTCTGCATGTTGTAACTAAAAACTTCTTTTTAGTTTCAAATCATTCCTAAGCAAATGTTAGCATCAGTAAATAACTTGGATATAATAATATTTTTTACTTGAATGCTGCAATATATATGCATGAATTTGTCATTCCTAGAAACCTTTTCTGAATATGTTACATTAATCTAATTTTAAATTAGATTACCACAAATAAATGTGTTTTACAACTTGCTTCTTTTCTCGTCCATTCTAGGCACCAAAATTACGATGACAAGCAACGCACTATTTTTTTTATGAACTTCTAAGGAATGCTTTACCGTTTGTATGGCCTCTAACTCTGACTACATTGCACATAAACGTTTTTATTATGTTGCCACTGCACATGCTTGTTAGAGCATATATAATGCTGGTAAGGATAGAAGAAGTCGGATGACCCTGATAAAATGCTTGAGCACGCTGAACATATATTGTGCATGACGCGACCGCCAAAACTACGCATTCTAGTTGTCAGCTGAATAGAATACCAAGGAAATACAGTCTTCCTCTGTATTACACAATGCTTCAACGCCAATACCTGTTCATGATTTAATGCTTACTGCGACTGGCATAGGCTTACAGTTATATCAATAAAATGTATGCCTTTTAAGGGGGAATCCAACACTTATTTCTATTGGTCCAAAGTTTCATAATTTTATTGTATAGTAATTAATTTAGTAAATTTTGGAAAACGTGTGTTAACTTTTTTAGAGCTTTTGGAGCACCAAATAGCGTTACTAATTTTGATTTTTTATTAGTTATATATTAGGGTTATACGAACATTTATATACATTATTTTTTGTTATTATAATACCTATCTAAGGAGAGGGTGGTTGGTTTTAAATTTCTTCTTCTTTTTCTTTATCTGATTACCCTCACCCATTGGAGGACAGAGTGAAGACCTGGAAGCGGGTGGTCAGACAAGCACCAGGTATGAGAGTGAGGAAGAGGATGATATGAAGTGCAGGCGAAATGAATGAATGGAAAAGTGGTGATGCAGCAGTTGGTGGAATGTGTGCCGAGGGAAATCCGAAACCCCGGAGAAAACCCGCCCAGACACTGCTTCGTCCTCCACGAATGCTACATATGGGTCCCTAGGATTGAACTGTTGCTGAAATATGTTTAAATGTGCTTTTCAATTGACTTTACCAGTTGTTTTGGCCACGAGAAGAGGTCTGAACCTTATATTTCCCTTCTCTGTATCAACACCCCGTTTCAAAACGCTTTTAAGGTAAAATGCATACCATGATGGTACTTATATACACAAAAAGTGACAGTGATAACTGGACAAAGTCACGTTACTGAGTCAACAATGTATTTTCGTCATTTTTATATAACCTTTATGACAGGATCGAATGGCATGAAGAGTACCAGTGCAGGAACTGAACTCTATAACACCATAAGTACG